>JPKZ01022855.1:14246-36107 GCA_000803305.1 Toxocara canis
TGCAGTAACTCAACCGCTTCGACCCAACTGCCCCATAAGCCCACCTAGGATAAGACCCACCCGCCACATCGTGCCTGCTATCTCTTACATCGTGCTGGCCATTTTTCAATCCTAGTACAGGTGCGAAATCCGAGGTTTTTAGGCTGTTGCTATGAACGTAGAAATAAGGTTACAATAATTGAATCGCTTCCTGGAGCGCTTTTCAACTATTACCGTAAACCATCCTACCAAAAGTTGGCACTGTTTATTGCGTCGAAACTTGACGCCCGTTTTTGCCATAACAAACGTTTGCGAAGTAATGCCAAAGCAAGTATGAGTTGTATAGCTTCTGGGGTCGACGGTGGCGGTGGAATTCGTGGAGTTGAGTGTTCGACGCAAGAGGATGGCCATTTGTCGAGAAGAAAGCTTGAACTCTTCCATCGCTTGTGATGGCTTATCGACTTAATGTTGGCGACAACTTTGCATGTGGTTTTGGAATGGTGAACTGGTGAACGTGGTGTTCGGAACCTAGACAGTGTGTTTTCGCCGTCGAACTGGCGGGAGCAGCGATTCTGAACAACCTGATTTTCCACCAGCGCACCTTTCAGATCGTTGTACAGCGCAAGTAAATCCCTGCTGCATGGTGCGGTAAGCAGGGAATGGGGAAGCAATTAGGGAGCCAGTAGGTGAGGATTTTAAAATCGCTGAGTGCAGAACCACCTAAATCATGTCACACCATTACGTTCTGTTCTTTTCACTTAGAAATATGTATGTTTTCCGGAATTGGCATGTAGAATAAATAAATAGAGCCATGTAATGCGCGTTGTGGAACACGATACCACGTATGTCATGCATGGCACCGTATTGTGGGGATCATCCAAATTGCATCTTCATTCTTATCGAAAGATTATTTAAGCGCCGAAGTGCACCTTCACGAAATTCAACCCGATGTGTAGAAAAGACGGTGGAAAGCGTCGGTAGTGTATCGCGTGATCGGCCACGTATTTTTGGTTGTCTATTTGAGAATGAACGGTTGTGTTGCAGCTGGGTGTAAACAAGCGTTCGATCTCCGCATGGTATCGGCGCGAGGAGATGGCGCAGTAGCGCTAGTGCGTCGCGGTAGTGTTGCAACGCATATGCGTCTCACGGCCTACGAACGTGCACGCAAGCCGCATCAATTGCGTACGGGAATCGACGCGCGTACGGTACGGATCGAATGGATTGCTAACGAGCTCACCTGTGGACTCTGCAAAAAGACAATCCAAAATGCGATGGTTATCAGAGTAAGCACTTTCGCTTTTCATATTTTTTATTACATGTGGAACGAATGGCGACCTATCATGTCGGAAGAATATGCGGCACGAAAGTATGCGGCCACATGAATGGCACTGGAAGGGCGTGCAACTCAATGAAAGAGAATTGCAGTTTATAGCTGTAATTGGTTGAATTAATGCGTTTCTAAATGTCTGAATTAATGTATTTCCAGTTTAGCAGTGTGTGTCTGCTTCGATATCATAGTGCGCCAGCTTCGAATACTTGCGTCGTTACTGCACCGTAGTTGAATGTGTGAAATGGCTCGATGGGTTTTTTAAATATGCGTACCGTGAGATGTCCGGTAGGTTTTTTTTGAAAATGTCAACTTCTGGGGAAGGGCACTGCGCTTATAGATTTTGCGACAAGCGATGCTGGACAACACATAGTAATTTTCCCTCTTTGGTTCATATTTAGTATTAATGTGCACATTTACCGTATCCGTATTCTTGGACTGTTTCTAGGATCCTTCGAAATATCACCGAGCGTTTGTTTTATGTGTGAAAGGGAAATTTGAGCTTCATAAGCTCAGTGCAGATTCATATAAATTCGACTGATGGTTTTTTTTTTACAGGAATTGTCGTTTTTATTGTTAATCGCGTTATAGGCAGAACTTCCTTTTTTGAAAGGTGGTGTTGTCTTTTGGCGTAGTTTTCAATTTGACAGCACGTTTTCTTCCCCGTCATCATTGCTGCCGAGCGTCAGCAGCGTTGTCCCATGTTTGGTTCGCATATAGTCGGTGGAGTAGTTCAGACAGCAGCGGGCTATTCGATGCGCAATTGTAAAACTTAACCAACGAATGCGCAAAATTGCAGCTTCTTAAGAGAGTCTCTGACTTATCGGGCGTTTTCTTGATTGACCGGGCCTTATCGGCGAAGCTGCCGTCTTACTGTCTGCTAAAAGTAACACCAAAGTATATGAAAAAATTTTTTGGCAAGGCGGCGCCGTCAGCAGGATGTTTCTGCCGACAAATAGATTCCTGCTAGAAGAGTTTTATTTCAGTATTCAAAGTATGACTGAGGAGTTTGTTTCAGTATTCTCCTTTCGATTGAAATACTCAAAGAGTCTTCTGATGCATTGAATTTCGCGGCATATTGATTTCTACGAACTTACCATTCGCTTGGTTTATTAGGACTTGGCGCTAAATGATGGCTACTCATAGCTTTCGTTCCTCATTGGCTAGTGTTTGCTTTTCTTTCATTTTTTTTACTCTAGATATGTGAAAAATTGTGAGCGAGTTTGTCAGTTTTCAGAATTGTATGCATCGGTTTTGCGCCGATTGCATTTTACCGAAAATACACACTGGAGCAAAGAAGTGTCCTCTATGCAAAAGAATTCTTCCTAAAAAAACACCGTTGAAAAGTGATGCGAACTTCGACGCGGTCATAAGCAAGGTTGGTAAACATTTTGCTGCATTTATATGGTTGAATGTTTTTAGTATATATTGCCTCACTCAGGGCTAAACTATTATTGAGATCGGTATGTAAGTTTAATTGATACAAGCGGGATGGTAGGTGTTGCTACCTGAGAGTTTTTGCTACTTATTCTGTTCATAGAAATTTCTGGGTGTTACCCGTGAACGAACGATCGTAGTTTTGATTGTTTCAGACCTTTAGCATTGATCGTTTAATGATGGTGGATTTTGTATTGTTATTGCAATTAATTGTTGCAGAGGTATGTGAATCGTAGTAAAAATTCCACCCGCAATGGGTATTTTAATGAAGTTGTGAGCATCATTTACAGGGTAGGCCAAAAGTTTTCCGTAATGCGGTTTGCTTTTTATTATTTTGAACGGTAGCATCGTGCTGCGTCGAAGTGGTCGCTGCCTGTCCCAGGCAGAACGAGTGATTAGGCCATTTCATCACCCATTCTCACCGCAATTAATTTCCAGTTTGCGATGACACCCGAGCGCAGATGTCTGAAGAGGTCGATATCGGAATCAAACAGTTTGTGTAAGTGTGATGGTTTTCTTTTCCACATTGAATTTTGATTTATCATTTGATCGGTCATACTAGAACGTCACGAACGCGCTAGTTCTCACTTCAGCAGCTTCCCATTTTAAAGGTTTGGGGAGGAAGAACATTCCATCTCTTTCCCACTGCTACAATGACACCACAGTTGTATGAATGCATTCGATTGTTTATCATAGCTTGGCATTTGAAGCAAAAGTTGAAAGGTTTCAGTAAGTGACAGTGATGTGGTAGATCACATGGAAAATCCATAGGCTATAGAAAGTGCAGCGTAGTGGTGAATAATCTAGAAACCGTGAAAGTCACATCGAATAAATGAACTGCGCTAATTTGTAAGAATCATCTAAACTACACCACTGCACTGTGTTTTACGGCACCATTCATACTGCGCCTTCGCATGGTATTGTACGGCACCTCACAAGCCACGCGTTCACATCGTATCGCTCACTGTATTGCGTTGCATCATACAGGCCACGCCATCGTATATCATAAGGTACGGCCATCACGCTCTATCGGAAAGTACTACACAAGGCACACGATCGCAGAGAATCGTATTGGTCATCCACGCATATGCAACGCCACAGTGTGTCGTTGTGATTGATGAATTTTTCTAGTGATCATTTCTTTTACAGAATGAATATTTGGGTATTTAATTTAGGTTTTGCGAAAAGGCGCCTCGTCTCTCTCGATAAGAAGACCCCAACGAAGCGTCAAAGTCAAGTGGACGTCAAATCCGTCCAGAGCTCACCGCAGCGGATGACGCCATCTAAAATTCGTCCACAGTTGCCCGTTAAGGTTAGTTCATTTTTTTCTAATTAGCAACTGTTAGCGCTGCTTCAGTGATATTTAAAAAAAATAGGTGCATGTGAAACTGGCTGCAGAATTTAACGACATAAAGCAGCAGTATCAGTCCAGTCAAATAAATTCCCGGAATATGGGAGGGAGAAGAGAGGAAGAGGCGCAGAGATTAGTAGAACGTTGTTGTAGAAAAGTGCTTGCAGGCCCTCACCACAGCGCCTACCTTTGAGTTGGTGCAGAGAATGACTTGTGATTCTTTGATCTCTGTGATCGACCCTAAGCTACAAGCGCAAGCCCATCGCTCAAATTGGATGAGTTTCATTTGTATCCCTTATAGGACGGTTCTCATTTCGCATCCTGCGCAGTCGCAAAGTGCCTTATAGTACTCAGCGAGTTTATAATATGAGAACTGAGATGTCGAGAGGGTGACTTCATTGCTGCAATTATTGCTGCTTACGTTAATAATTGCAGCGCTGTAATAAAAAACATGCGAATTTTCTGCCTTGCAAGCTTATCTGTTTGGAGCGGAAGGATGAGGTTTTGCCTTTCATAAGCTAGATTCTCATAACTTGAGTATCGCATAAAATTTCGTTTATTCTGCATTTTGATACTGTGGCTTCGTTCCATTGCTTACATTTGCTTTTCTTGTTTTGCAGCCCGAAACAGTGGTTGAGGTGGCTTCTTCATGTTTTGAATTAAAGCCGTCGGTTGTAACGGATTCTCGGTCCGAAACATCTGAGCCGTCACTGGTGATCGATGAAGGTTCTACAAGTGGTCAGTCTCGTCAAATTTATTAGCTTTTTCTAGCCGTTGGCGGTTTTTTTTTAAAGAAACGCTGAATATTTTGGCTGTTGCTATAAGCACCTTGTTGCATACTCTTTTTTTTATTTCCAATTTCAATGTGCGTTATTCTGGTACCCTAATGATTTCTCGTTGAGTTTTTATGAGGAAAAGTATCCATTTCAGATGGTTTTCCAATCTTTTTCTACGTTCCTGTTTCTTACCTGGAACTTGAACATGTCGTAGAGATCCGTGGTCGAATAATTATTGAGTCAAAAATATTTTGTGTATGTCACCATGTTACGTCTTATAAAGTTCGCGAGGCTGGGGAGACCGTAGGGTTATCGATGGGAATTCAGTTGAGGTTGCGAATATTTCGAGAGAAAAGGCTATTTTTCTGCTCTGTGCTGAATAGCGTTCATATCATGAACGTCCCGAGTACTTTTGAACGGAGTGGCGAGCTTTTTTTGAAGTTCTGTTATGTGGATTTTATTTAAGTTGATGCGATAATAAAAGACCTGCAGATGACGTGATCAGTTTGTCGCAGCCGACTTCATCCACTGCGACGATCAGTCGATCAGGTGTCGATGTGTTCGACGATCAGACGAAAAATGTCGCAGACACGCATGAGTCATCGGTAACATTCTTTCAAATTACATTAGCTTATATGTTTCCAGTTTGCGAACCTCGTTGCGATCTCAGCCTTCACTTGCATCGCTTTTGCTGTCTTTTTTCTTTTCTCCTCATTCCATATCTGTTTTTCCACTATTTTCCGAAGCCGGTTTCGTCCTCAGCAAGGAGTTAGCTGTGATCGAGGGTCTGTGTTAGTTGTGGATATACTAAATTAAAAATGAAAATGCGAAAGTGGTTCTCAAATGGGAGACATACGGTAACGAGGGGAAGAAACGTCATTATAGCTGAAGGAAAAGCACAGCAGGAATTGTTGAACAGTCAAGAGTAAAGCTCAATTTTTGAGTGACTTGCATTTTTCAGATTTTAAAAAGGGACACGATGGAAAAGGCTGAGAACGGCTGTCCTGCGGGGATTTTAAATTCTTTAATTTTTTAGCACAAGCGATCAACTTTCACCGTTTTCCCATTTCCGTTTCTGTTTTTGTTGCATTAAATGAATTTTTTTTTCTTTTCCAACAGTATTTCACAGTGTTCAGTCCTAGCGGGTGCCTTAATTAGAACAGTATTATTTATGTTGCCGAATTATTTTACAGTGTTGAGTCGTGGCGGGTGCCATAATAAGAACAGTATTATTTATGTTGCAGAATTATTTTACAGTGTTGAGTCGTAGCGGGTGCCATAATTAGAACAGTATTATTTATGTTGCAGAATTATTTTACAGTGTTGAATCCTAGCGGGTGCCATAATAAAAACAGTATTATTCATGTTGCAGAATTATTTTACATTGTTGAGTCGTAGCGGGTGTTATAATTAGAACGGTATTATTTATATTGCAGAATAAGGCGTTTGTGGTGCAGAGAGGCCCGGTGGTAAATTTTCCTGGGCAAAGTGGTGCTTCATTGGTGGTGCTGGGTACAGGCATCAATATTGACGAGGAAACGTCGAAGCGTTTAGTGGCTAGTGGACATTGCGATGCACCGCCTATTATTGTGCTGCAAAATTCACCGCCTTCAAGTAGGTGTTTCTCAGTGTGAAATTCTTAGGTTGCGATTGGATGCATTTATGTTTTAAAAAATAGTTTTTCTTGCCAATCGATTGTTTTGATTTTCAAAGGGAAAAAATGCCGCTGTAATTGTCAAATGATTTTCAAGGGGAAAAAATGCCGCTGTAATTGTCAAATGAATCATTTCCGTCATTGTTTAAAATCGGTTATCGGATCGTCACGCTTATCTCCTAGTCTGAAATGAAGTGCGGTTGAAAAGAATGGAAAAGTCGAACCCCCTATATTTTATGCATTTCTCCTATCTATTGAGGTTATGTCTTAGGTCACCTTTTTTTACAATGTGCTTTTTAGCAGTTCATCGTTTGAAGGTGGGTCCTGTATGGTGACCTTTACACGTTTTTTGCACCCCGTTTTTGCTGCGTGTAATTGTTTCTCTATACGTTTGAGTTTATTTTATTAGAACTAGTGTTTTCAGGTCGGTTAAATGGTTTTGATGGTGCAAAATTAAATGCGAGCGGCCTTCCACGAAGTGCTTCTCGGATAGGAATGACGGGTAGTGATCGCTGTACGAAGTATATACCAATACAGCCACATCCAGGAGCACTAAATCAGCCGGCTGCTTTGGCATCTTCATCGAGCGGTCCTTCACTTGTGAGACCGCTTTCCTCGTTTTTATTTTCTAAAATTATGCCAGATTCTCCAAATATAACGTAGTCAAGCTTTTAATTTGTTCTTCTTTTAAATTTTTGATCTTAACCTTGGTCGCCTGCTTCCTTTTATTTAAGTTACTGTTTCAGCACAAAAAAATTACCACTTTTAGCCAAAAAATCATCTCCGTTCACATTTGTGTAACTACGTGCACGACTGTTGGCGACTGGAATTGAACTGGTTTATTCTAAAAGCAGTGGTGAGGTCATGAAACTTCTGGTTCTGTGTTACGTTCAGGAGAATCCTGGTTATCTTTTCTATGACCGCCTGTTTCCGTACTGCGCTTGTTCTTTTGCTTAGCTCACTCAGATGACGGGATGATACATTGCTGTATGCTGGCAACTGTTTGATCCAAATCACGTTCTTGAAAGGATTTTATTGAGTCCATTGGTCGTTGAATGTAAATGAAATGACGTTCTTCATCGTTTAGGTGAGTAGTGCGCAATCTCAGCGAGGGTCTGCGGTCCAGGGAAATATGTCAAAGGCACCTACACCAACTACATCACAGGCCTCTCATCATTTGGTACTTTTCTTTTCATTCATGCATTTGCATCCACATCCGCCTTCCTCTCCCTGAATCGAGTAAATTTGTATACAGCTGGGGGTTACCCAAAATTCGTGTCGTGCATTCCTCAGCAAATTTTAGTTTTGAGGGTCTTATCCCGCAGCTTTGGGTTTCCACCTTAGTGTTTTATCCAATGAAGATGTTGCAAAAATTTTTAGTCTTTTGGTTTGTTAAATATCAAAGCCAATATATCTGAGAACATAATTTAAGTAAGAAAATTGTTTTGAATTTGCTGTAACAGTAATTTTGGTAAATTCAGCTGTGTGACACTGGGTGAAATATGCGTCAAATCTTTTTTTTTTTTTTTCTGTAATCGAGAACAATGGTGTAATCCTCAGAAGCGGTCTGTCGCGAGTTGCTTTGCGAGCTAGCGAGTTGGTAGTGGGCTCACCAACGAAGCTAAACATGCCTGGAAGAGAGCTGCTTGCAGCATATGGCGAGAATCACCATCTCGTTGGAAATATCGTCATTGCGCTATAGTTGTCAGGATTATAATTACTGGTGGATTATGAAACCAAAATCCAACGCTCTAAATTTGGCTTTTGATGTTTCTTTTTGTAAAATATGACGTCATTTGTTATCCGAGAAAGTAGTGAGTACATTTACCACTTCAAAATATTTAGTCATCAGACGTGAGTGTCTGCAAACAGTTTCTCGTCAGTGTTTCAGTTTATATCGTTCATAGTTCGTTACCCAAGATTCGCGTTCCGACAACTATTTACAAATCATAAACGAGCTTAGTCCTCTTCACCGCCTCTCAGCTGTGAGGAGCCATTGCAAATCGCATCATGATTTCGGATATGGGTAGCAGTGGGTGTAGAAAGCGGAACAGAAAACTTAAAAATCCCGAAGCTGGAAGTGGAGAGAAGGGGTTGGTAAGCTCACATATGTGTTGTGAGAGTTACAAATGATGCTGTGGTGGCGCCGAATGGAAACAAATATTAATTCATGTTGAGCTGTCAGCTTATATGATGTGTCAGATAATTTCAGAGTAGTGCCTCAGCAGCGCTAAAAGCCTCAACGACTAGCACTTCTTCGGCGGTCAACGGTGTTGTATTGCCGGCCTTTCGCTCAGCGGCTGAAAATAACCCAGAGGATGGAGGTAACTAAATTCTTTCAATGAACTGAACTAAGTTTTCGTCCTGTTGTAGGTTTTGAAATATTTTTTCTAAGCCACGAATAATCGTCGCACTGTGGAAAAGCTCACCGTTAAGAGGGTTGATCGAGGAAATACATGGTGGAAGTTATCGAGTTATGAATAAGGAAGGAAGTGCGAAGCATTAGATCGTCTCAGCTGTGCCCCCACCATGCTCCCCGTCCGCTAGCTGCCGCTGTTCTCTACCGCGCTTTTTTCGTGTCGAGATTGAGAAGTCGTACTTTGGTGCCGAATGCTATGCGGCAGCCGTAGACGGGGTGTCAAGGAGGGACCTACCAGTAGATGAAGGGGATCGTGCTACCGATGGCGTCGCAAATTCAGAAAAGCTTTGGAAAGGGGGGGGGGAGGGAGTTAGTGCTTGGTCATCGCACAAAATCACCATCATCTATGCTTGCACGTTATTTTTTACTAGCTACACTGTTGCGAGTGTACTCAGAACGCTGATGTAGCAGACGGACATATCTTTTCTTAAGGTATTTGTTTAGCAAAGAGTTTATCGCGATCTGCCGATGACAACCAGCAGTTGGCGTCTCCTTGCGGAGCAAGTATAGCGTCGCCACCCGATTATTTGTTTTTGCCTCCAAAGCAGCGGATGTTAATTGGAATCGAGGCTGAACTCATACTTTATCCAGAGGCCAGCGTTACTCTGGACAAGAAACTTCCCGACGCGGCTAAACGACCGCGATTCGTGGTCACTTATCCTGGGGCTACTGGTAAATATTTACTATTAGTTTTGGGATTTTTGCTGCAGCTCAACTTTTATTGAGGGGATCTTGACGAACTACAGTGAATGACTATGACATTGAACTTTTCATAGCGACACCCAACAATATTTGTTGCCAGTTGCTTGGTTTTCCAGTTTCATTAGTTTGCATGCTAAAAGGATCCTTCGTCCTTTTAAATGGAAATGCTGGTGACCAGTGATCACTAACTCTGGTCGCTTGTGGGATTTCGAAGTTTCTAGACGGTATTGACGGTTTTCTTGTTGAATAAAAGGAGTGTGTTAAACGCTACTTGAAGCGGTTGTGTGACTCTCTTTATCGACAATTTTTGCACCGATCTGTCATGTTATCCTCGCTCTTGGTGTTTGATTTCTCCTATTCTGCGTTTTATCCACCCCGCTCGCATGTGGGACCTAAAACGTCCCCTTCCAGCGCAATATTTCTTTGTCTTTTCATAACTGATGTTAATATACCGTCGGAAACACTCATATGATTAGATACTTAGAAGGAATTGCTCAGTTTATGATTACCATTTTTTATGCGAGCTGAAATGCAATGTTTTTTATTTATACCATATTCAGCTCCTGTTCTCAGTTTTTTCTTTTTCAGTTGGTCACTTATGTGAATATATCATGCAACGAATAGCAGTCGAAAGCGGGAGCACAAGGCTAAAGAAACGAGTATGATTATTCTTTAGCTTCTTTAATGTTTCTTAACAAAAAAATGTTCGTGATCTGCCAGAACGCTGTCTTTGTTCAGTCTCTTCGTACAGAAATATTTCAGCACTAACTATAATTTTTTCAGTAGGTTTGCTTCACCGAAATATTAACTGTTTAGTCAATTCTTTCACTTTAGCCGTGCAACGTTTTGATTAAAGCTGCTCGCTTATCATGGATTCTTAAGGCCTAATTAACGCGCCATACAGAAATTATGTCGGACCTCTCCTAGCACTGGGCGTCGTCATTCCCAATAACAACACGCTATCCTCGAAGAAAATTCGTCCTGGCAGTTGAGGGGAAAGTGGACGAGTATGAATGCCTTGAAGTTTCAGCATTCTCCCCTCCCACGCTATTCACATTCACATTTCCAATGAGGCTGTCATTATCGTTCTCCCTTCTTCCCCATCCCGTCCTCCTCGTTCTGCTTGAAATTTTGCGTGTGCTGTCAATGGGAACCGGAGCGAGTATCATTAAAAAATATGGGCGCTGTCCCCTCATCAAACTTTGTTGTTATGTTTCTCGTTACTTCGAATGGTCGCACCTGCTGGATTTACTATGAACATGAACTGATGGTTTGGCAAGCAGTTTCAGAGTCTGGATAGAACGCATCTGTGACCCATATACACTCTCAAAAATGCGCCAAGCCCTGTGGCATATATCCTAATGTGGGCATTCGATTTCGTAAATTTAGGGATTACCGTAATTTCCTCAGATGTTCTAGCTCGCTTTCAATCTAAGCAGCTGAAATTTTTGCGACTTTTACTAATATTATTGTTACTATTACCACTCGGGGGATTTGACAGCTTCCGACTATTGAACGTTCACGCGCTGAGTTGCGGACTCTCTTCGTCGGATTTGGCTGCTCGACAAAAAGTTGGGGTGCCTGTCAGTCCAAAACATTGAGGCGACGGTATCTCCTCACGCCACACCCCCCCCCTTCCGTCCTTTCTCCACCCTGTCTTTTCTTTGACGTCCTTGACAAGCTGACTTTATTTGGACATCCGGTTTTGCATAGGAAACTTTAAAAGACTGCTTATGTTGTTGCAAAGAGAGTTGCCTATCAAAGCGTGTAACATTTGAGTGCAGTGCTAAAGCGTGATACGGATTCCAGCGTGTTTCGATGTGTGCAGTGAAGATGGATCTGGGAATAGAGGACGTTCTGGTAGTGAGCGAAACTGGAGAGGGACAATTTGCCACGTTGAACGTCAGAGGTGAAAAGTGTGATTCACAATCCAGTTCCGTATTCACCATTGGCTCTCCTTTCAACGGTTCGTTCTATTGCTTTCATATCAATTTGCTTCCTCGTATGACTTACTGCCGCTAACGTTTTGAAGTGGGGAGGGGAAGAGTGGGGTAGAAAGAGAGATCGGAGCGCCACTTGCATTAGGCCTGACTCGAAAGAAGACTAATATTAACTAATATTACGTAGTCTTTCTAAAAACTCGTGATTTTTTAGCATGTGTTGTTTGTGAAATTCTCCATAAATTCTTGTTCTCTTGCATTAAACTGTGCCGCATATAGACCGATGCGCTTCCCCTGTAAGTTTGAATATATTAGTCATGCTGATCCGCAAATTTGTTACATATAAGATGTTTCTGCGTGCTAAGTTTTTGAAGGGATGTGTGAACATGCCAATTATAGTGGATTTATTACTGGTTGCACGAATAATTGGTGGCTCAGTTTCAGCACTCGACGATTTGCTAACAGTGGAGAAATTGCGGTCCGACTATTGGGCAAATAAGAAGAGGCCTTTGAGGCTGATTTTCAAATTCGTTCCATTGCCACCATCGGGTAAATGACGCCGACTCATGAGTATAGTTTTTGCCTTAAAGGTGCTTCTGCTTGTGCGCAACACTAATGGATTGGATTTGGAGGAGTGCTTTCTCGTGGTCATCTTCAGTACGATGGCAATCGCATCGTTGCTGACGGCAATTTCTAAGGGTATGGCGCATTTGCGGGGGTGTACTGATTGATTTAAGCACGAGAAGTTGCATATGATTGAAGTTCAAGATGAATAGGCTGGTATGCAGCAAATAATGTGTACACTTAATGGCAGAACATTAGCATGCGCTAATCTTCTTTTGGGATTTGCAATCTTCAATTCGTATAATGTGTTGTTTAAAATTAGTTGGCATCAAAGGTTTTCGTCATTACTGCCAGATTTTTAGGTATTGCACAAAAGGGAGCGAGACAACGGAGCGCCTATGTGCTCATTCATTGAGGATTTTTCCTTCTAAAATTGTTCACTAAGTTAACAGTTTTGAGTGTTAGTTTCGATAACGTTATTTCTTTCGTTGACAACATCAAAGTTGGTTTGTGAAATGAGATTTTAATTAGGCGTGATCGACATATTGTTTTGCAGTATTCAAATTCGGCTTAGCAATTGTTTTAACAGTTTTGGTCGTCTGTCAACGAGTGCGTCTATGCGATTGTCGAAGTAGTCTGGTTCCGCTGCTTTCTTTTGTTTTTGTGCTAGTCAACGCAGCAACTAAAAATTTCGTTTTGTGCTTTCTGCGATTCTTCCATCACGTTTGTATGCTTGTTTGACCGATAGAAATAGTAGTGTCTTTTTGGAATTATGTTGCATTTTTGCCGGCATGTATTCGAAATATACGTAGGCAGCCCCACTCCCGTTTGTCGAGGCTTCATCGGCAAATTACGGAACTTTTGAGGGGTGGTTCACAACGATAATTCAACGTAAATCGAGAAGAACCGAAAATTTTATAGAATCCCATTTTTTATTTGCCATGTTAGTTCCACAGAAGATGGGAGAAGTATTTATCAAATGCTGCTGGCTACTGAGAAATCAACGACAATTTTTTTGGATCAGTTGGTACTTAATCCTTTCGGGACGCTTTTATGTTATGCAGCGGTAATGGAATGCTGTTAACGCACTCAAACTTCTGGCTGCTTTCCAGTACCGTGACTTTCCACCCCGCTGCTTGGCTGGGTGCCATTTATTAGTACCTAATTCTTTTGTTGGCTGACTTGTGTGGAAGTAACAAATGAATTATGCAGTTGCTGCATTTAAGTGCGTGAACGTTTTAATATGCAGGTGCTGAACAGATTGAAAGTATTAGAGATTTGAACGGTTTCAGCAATCTTTTGTTGCTATATGCTGATATATAGTTATTTTATTTTGCTAATTGGAAATACTGGTGATGTGTTTTGCATGCACACATGACAGCATGGCATTGGCGTGCTGAAAAGAGAGAACGGACTTTTGGATTACAAATTCCTTGTTGAGGGAAGGGGTCGGGGATTTTTTTGTCCGTTCCAGTGGGAAATTTATTCTCCGGAAATGTCGAAACTTTTCACTGCAGCCGGTCAATTTTTTTCGTTTGTTAATGAAATTTTATCTTTGTTGATTAAATTCACTGTTTATTCTCAATAATTGCGAATTTTTTGCCTCCTATCACGCATCCGGTACTAATTTGACAGTCCCGGGTACGCTAGTCCTCCATCGCATCTGATTTTGCAACGTTTCAAGTTTGCAGGGTTTTCTAAGCATTGAAGGCGCTTTACAAAAAAGCGTACAGAGATGCATAGAATTATGTCGCTTTTTATCGTTTTATCACATGGCGCTTTCTAGCGCATGTCTTCCTTTTAAAGGCCTCATACTCATTTTCGTCTGATGATTGCTAATTTCTTTTTTTATGCATCATGCTTGTTTCGCTAAAGCTGCATTGCTTGAACTTAGTCTCGCTATTGATGCCCTGTTTTTTTTTGGGATGGAGGGAAGGGGGTTAAAGTGCATTATGAGTAGTATAGATAGGGCATTCCCTTTTCCCTCTTCCTTTCGAATAAGAGAGCGAATACGAATTTTTATAGGAGCCTGTAAATGTAAGGGTGGGGAAAAGCGGTGGGGAGGGGAAGGGAAGTGGGGAATCTGCTCAGGACCCATGTTTTCTTCTCGTTTACTGGCTTATGTTTTGGTTTCTGTAGGGAAAGGGGTGTAAATTTTTGCAGGTAAGTTGTTTTTTAAACGCAGGAGCCCGACTTTTAAGCCAAAATTTTGTCCTTTATACTTGGCCTAGTTTAAGATATCTGGAAGCAAAACTTTCACGTTTCCGTCAAGAACTATTTCAAGCAAAACCGACTCTAGCTTTTATTTTTTTTGAATGCCGTCTGCAGCTGTTATCTTCCAGTCTACTTGGGTGGTTATTGATGGCTCTTCGGCTTCGATTTTTGTTTATCTTGTTTGGCTGTAATCGTTTTACTGTAGTGTCGCTGTTCTTTTGCAGCTATGCGTATATATTCACGCCATTAACTAAGAAACAGGTAGAGAAACTTTCTGAGATGAAACCATAATTTAATAATAGACTAAAGTTTAATACGTACATTTGCTTTTTGTGTAAGAGAAGTTAATGTTTTAAAAACTGCGGAAAAGTGTCCGGTTTTTCCTTTGTAGCGGTTAACGATTAGATCTTTTTAAATGGTTTTTAAAAATGTTCTAGATTTTGCTTTTTTAAAAGCAGCATTTTTTCCTTTCGAATTCGCATAGTAGTTTACTTTCAATGTAGCCTTTAATGAATTGGAGAAGATTTAAGCTATCTATGAGATATGCAGTCTTCTTCTTTCCTTTTATTTCTTTGCAGAAACGGCTTCAGCGGTGCTGTTTTCTTTGCGTGAAACTTTTCATTTCTCAGCGTTCGACCTTAGAAATCACTAATTCAGTTAGTAACGAGAAAAATTTCCATTTGGGTAGAGAGCACTGAGGAACGGCGTTTCGATTGCTTTTTGATAGCGCTTTGACTATATTTTTGCAACGTGTGAATATTGGCGGTATGCAAAAGAAAGGATTGATTTTTAATACTAGTCGGTAGTTTGCGCGCTTTTTTCAGTATGCTCTTTCTTCCATTCATGAAGGGAAAAATGGAATTTGAGATGGAAAAGCGAGCGATGATGTGAGCATCATTTTGCTTCGTGAGCATCCTGGGGAGTGGAGGGGATTGTGTTGAGAAAATGATTGGCTTTTAGCCGTGTACATTTGATGCAATTGTGATCTGTGCTTTGGATTTGTGATAGTTTTGCTTTTTTTTAATGACTCTTGAGTATTGCTTTATTATATTTCTTTGTAATTTTCGCCGTAATGCGAAAAAGGGGAGTGTTGAAACGGTAGGAGGGGGGATATTGTCTCAGAGTGGGGAAGCGCAAGAGCAACTTCAGTACAAAGCAGCGACGCTAAACGGACGGATCTCAGAAATTTGTCCTTTTTTTTAAGGCAGTCCGAGTTATAGAACTTGTTTTCGTATGCTTTTCACTTCTAAAGAGAATGTAAGCGTGTTCATGATAAGCCGGCTTGATTAATGGTTGGCAAATTTTGGAACTGCCAGGCAAAGAAACTTTAATTGATTTGGCGTGGCGAACATAACAAAGTTCCATTGATCGCTCTTGAGTACTAGTACTGATTATTGTTACTTTATAACGCATTCACTCGGTTGAATTCATCGTGCTCGGGAACAAGATAGCGTCATATACTGGAAATGAAGGTTCCGTTCTACGGCGTTTCTATATTGAGAGCAGTTTTATGTTGCTGAAGTTAAGTCTACTTGAAGCGTGAATGCTCGCGCGAAGAGCGAATTGCTTTTTTATGGGCATTCAGGAGTGAGAATTGTCGTTTCTTCTTGTGGTCCTTCTTGCATAATGACAGAGCTCGTGTTTTTCTTTATTTGTTTATGCAGAGTAAAGAATAAAAGTGTGCATCCAGATTCACATCTTTTTTTCTTGTCGTTTCTGAAAGTTATTTCTTTTTAAGCGTTTGGTTGTGAAAGTAATCGGACTTTTAACATACTGGTATGCATGCGGTTGCCAAATTGGGGGTGGCGGGAGGAGGGGGAGGGGGGCAGAGAGAGAGAAAGGTCCTGGTGGCAATTTTTGGGAAGGAAATACGACGTTCCAGGTAAAATTAATTCTGCTCTTAAAGCCGGGTTTTACCTAAGGTTGAATTTTTGCTTCTTGTTGGGAAAGCAAAGTTCAGCGACTGAGGGATGCGCGGCTGTGGTAGCTACCCGTGCCGTCCGAAGCTGGTAGTCAGATTGTGGCGGTCATTTTGGGGTTTTAAGAGCACATGCGGCTTGTTTAAATTGCTTATAAGAACGACTTATTGTCCGAAGTTATACCACTGTCACGAGGGCTGATCTAATCAGAGGCGTTAATGACACTCTGGGTGGTCTCGATTTACGAGCTTCTCCATAAATTAATGACTTCGGTTTTAAGTTGAAAGAAGAATCGGTAAGTGAAGATATCATGAAGGGATGAATCTATGAAAGTTCGGAAATTCCTGATGTTTGCATAATCATAATAGATAGGGTGTAATCGTTAATTTCTTAGATCACATATCCTGCGAGTTCCTGTTTATGTCACTCGAATTATTCGATCTAAATTTTCCTCTTCCAGATCGTTGTGTGTGAATTAACTGTTCATTAAACTGTCACCGCGTCTGTTGCAACAACAGCGGTCGGTTGTGCGCCTTAGGGACGAAGAATTGCTCTATTCAGACTTTTATGCAGTCGAATGTGTGCATCGTTGATAATTCTGCTTAGCAGTTGTTCCGGCGTTACAAGTATATCGCAGTGCGATGTCAAATATCATGATGCGTGTTTTGACAGGAACAAGTATGCTTTTCCGTATTTGCTTTTGGATGTGGATGTTGACTGATACGAAAGGAAATGCATGACAGGAATGATGGTGATACTTAAAGAGTGAGAACTGAATGAAAGTTGCTTTTACGCGTCAACATCACCAAACGAAGTGCATCTGAGATGGAATGTTAGAAAGGGAAAAAGATCACATCATATAGCACCAATTTATTCGTGCAGTTCACTTTCGTTTTCACTCATTGTTCGCGGCACTGTCATCAGGCGTCAGACGTCATGATCACTGTAATTGTTTGTGGTTGTTGTTCGCTTCAAATCTATCGCATAACTTACTGCATAACATACAACTTATTCCATAAACTAACTAAACGACCTAAAACTTAATCACATGTTTATGTAAAATCCTTTGTTTCCAGCTCGGTGCAACATAATTTTAGTCATATTCTCTTCCACATCCTCCTTGCTCTATGTTCGTTGATGCTGACAATTTGAAAATATGAAATTGCTAACCCGCAGCGCAACATTCAAGCCTGTTTACGGGCACGTATTCGTTACGTGCTCCCAATGTGATCACTCGTATACATCTGAACTTAAATTGCTTGGGATGAAAGTTGTAAATGTAATTTATGACAGGTTTGTAAAGGAATCAAAGCGAATATTAAGATGATCGAATACCGAAGGTCACTTTGAAAAATTCGCTGTTTAGAGGTCCAATCTAGAGGAGCATTTTTTTGATGTTTTGGTCTACATCACTGGCACGGAAATATTTTTATCGAAATTGATAAAGGGAGGCAATCTTTTGCATCAGAAAAATTTCCAGAGCACGAATGACATTGATTTTACATGATGTCCCGTATGGAACCTGTTTTTGACGTTCAATTTTTTTTTGTTCTAAGGAATTTGCTCTTCACATCCGAATTTATTCGCTCGAATTTTGTTGTGAACAGCTCAGCTCGACTTCCTTTTTTTTCGCTTTCAGTTGAATTTCGTTAGGCCATTTTCCTGGTTCCACCTTACCGGTATTGGCGCCTTCATTTGGCTTCATGTGAGCTTTTTTGAGGCGCTAATTTGGTTTGAGTCGAATTTCATGAATTGTAAAATGGACGAATTCATACGGATAATCTCGTTGAAGGTGGCAATTTTGATTTAATCATTTTTCATCTATCAGTGATGCAAATTTACGTTGTTGATTTGCTGTTGCCCTCGTTTAGGTGTTCCACGTATTTTTCATACTTTGTATGAATTCATAAATTTTTCATGTTTCATATTCCACGATTTCATAAAATGTCAACAAACCAAATCTTTTTAATGTTTCATGCGGACGAGATTTTGCAGACAAGCATTGCTGTTGTTTTCGCGTGAGCCTAACAGGCAAGAAGCGAGCAGGGTGATGGAGTTACGATATTCGCAGGCCATGCCATTTTCAGCTTTGGCCTTGCTAGTCCAAATTCATAATTCCCGGTCAAGCAACTTGTTGTACCATTAGTTTCAAGATGGCTTCCACTCCGTTATTTCTGACTTATTTCGACGGTATTTTCGATTTACACATTAAAGCAAACCCATTTATTCAACAGTCAATCAACAGCTGTTTTGCGATTTCTTTTCAAAGTGCTAACTTGTTTTTGTCGGGCGAAAAAACTGCTCATTTCGAAGCTAAAATGAAGAGTTCATTTATCTGGTGCGGTTTATTTGCTTCTTAAGAACTGCTTCACATTTCCGTTGTAGTTAAAAAGTGTTTTGTTTCTGATCTTTGTTGTTTAAACGAGCCGGTGATGATCGTTGCAGTTTAGAGTGCTCAAAAAGGCATAAAAGTGGTGCAAAGCGAACGCCTATATGAAATGCGGAAACCCTTCAAAAAGTCATTCCACATCCACAACGGGACTCCTTCCAGCAGTGCCATAATTTTTCTTTGCATTTTAAACCATAACCATTGTTTGCTTAACACAAGAATTGCACAATCATCCTTTGAGAGTTTCAGTATATTTTTCCACTTCCATGCGAAAATTTTTTGGATTCCATAAATATGAGCCTTTTTAATGAAGAGATTCAAAGAGCGAAAGCCAAGAACGCTGAAATCAAATATTGCTATAGCGATTAAACGGGACTACTCTCCACTTGGGAAGAACTTGCTAATTCGTCCGATGTTTTTTCTTCCTTGATTAATTTCTTTCAGTGATTCTCACCTCTTAAAGGTTTTTCTTCTCAAATCATCATGCCGTCATCGTTGCTGTGTTTCTGTCTCACTTCGCTAACCATCCTGATTTCCATATAATCACGTTTGTTCTCCTCATTCAAATCAGTGCGTGATGTATTTTACCATTGCATGATTTTCTTACGTAATCATTGCTTCGAATTTCAAGTTATATTCATGGCCTCATATAGAATATAACAGTTAGCACAAAAAAAACTTCTTCAAGAAAGACGGACGAATAATGAGGGTAAGCGTCAGTGGTAGAGGCGTTTTGTAAAAATAAATAGGAATTCGGATGATACTGATTCTATGTTAAAACTTATTGTAATTCGCATAAGCGTTGTACTACTTACGTTTTTCCTACCGAGCATCCTGTTTCATCTACATTAGAGCCGTAAAATTCACATTCCTTCACCTCAGCAGTGCCGTCCGAACCCATGAGCCCCTTAAAGGTTACAGCATTTCATAGCGGGGAATTTTCAGAGCGATTTTACCTTCACGAAAAAAAATTTAAGTTTTTGATATTCTGATACGACGATCTCTGTGCGGAAAGCAGTGCATATGCAGGAGTGAATTTGACATTTTTGTTTTCTACGGGCAGTTGATAAAACGTTCTGCTAATTACCATCGACTAGCTGTTGTGATGAAAACAGTTTTCGAGAATCGTAAATGGAATTAATTATCCGTTTTAAACCCTTGAAAGACATTCTAAAATTTTTCGATTCAAGATTTTTTCCCAGTGATTCACTGTGCGGAAATACGCGTACGCATCATTTAACAATTTTTACGCGCATCTTTGAGCGAAAATTAGCCATTCACTGGAAGCCAAACCACCCACCAGCTGCAGCTCTCCCCTCAACGCACCAGCATATGCCGTCGTCTGCTTATCATCCGCTTCCATTATTTTGGATGCACTTCGTTTATTTATTGGTGCTGGATGTTTATACCAGTTAGACGGTGTTGTCCGCTCGTCGTTTGTTCGATCTGTTCGATTTGTTCATCGATTGCCAGTGTTTAGCAGTTCCGAAAAATTGCTCTTAATTGAGTGAATGTTTTCATTGCAGTTTATAGGGGAGCTGAATGAGTTTGTTTCTCGAAATGTTCGGTAATATACGACAGTAAGCGTCAGCTCATTAATTAACAGCTTATTATTAACCGCATGCGGACTGGTCGAAAGTACTTAATGTATGAGCAAAAAGAGTTGATCGTTAGAGATTGAAGCGATCTTATCTATGAAGAAGCAAAGACAGTTTTAGTGGAAATTTCTTGTGTGCACAATGCTCTTTTTGTTCAACAGTACTTACATCCATTGATTCAGTTTCATGTAAACTGTTCTCAAGTACAGAATAGCCGTCATTTTCTCACTGTGCGATAATTGCCTTAGGACATGGTGAACGAGTAAACGGTGATTGATACACGTTCGACAATGAGAACAAGTAGCAGCTGCACGTGGAAGAAGGCAAGGGTCGTTGAGTGGGGAAATTCGATTGGAGGAACCCGATTATCGTAAAACGTGTTTTCGACTCACCGTGTTACCCGGCATTGCGGACGCTCGCACTCCCTTTCGACACGCGCACATTAGTCGCTTATTTATTGTCTCGTAATCTTTATGCGCTTACAGTCCGACAGGTAGTAGTAATGTTGTCGGTTTATTTGAAAATGGTACTTTTTAGCGTTTTGTTTTTTTTCGCTCCAAAGAGTAGCCGATATATTACGAAGACGACAGATGAGCAAAGGATTGCGTCGCATACTTTATCGACGACTAGCATGTTCGTTCGTCGACTACTTCAAGTACTTTTAGATTTTCTTATAAGAAAATAATTCGGCACACTATCAACTCATACATGCGTTCGTTCACCAAATACCTTGGAGCGCTTCTAAAAAGTGCTTTTTGACTTGCTCATTGGAAAAATTAACCTTTACAATCCATTACAATCAAGTATATGCATTCCAGGAAGTGAATATTGTCAGAAAAGTCTTCAGTTGAAAGTTGAAATATGTGATTCATCCAGGTTTCAGAGCAGTGGGGACCCTGATGTAGTTTATACCGAGGAATATGCGCATATTTGAAAAAAACTGTTCTGTACTTAAGGTTCCTATACCTTTGCAGCAAAAAGTTTTGCGTTCAAGGCGTTAACTACATAGACAAAGAAGTGTACTGTATCTAACTACTGTACCCATGTAAAAGATTATGTTAGATTTTGCATTTTTGGAATGAAGACTCATGTTGCTACATCTATCGTTGCTGGGGCGATCGGTGTTGTTCATCGTTTCTGTTCGTGACTTTGGTCAAATGTTTCATGAACATGAACAGTGTTTCATGAACCAAAATCGTTTCTGTTCATGACAACGATAGTTCATGACTTTGGTCACATCTAATCTGAAGCCGCACGGCTTTTCAAAATTCAGTACAGATGACTTGAACGTGACCGGGGTTTGTGATGCGCCAACCTCAATTTTTAGCTAGAAGATTTTCGCAGATAACGGTAGAGAGAATTTTGCAGAAGTGCTCAAAATTATGCAAGGCTGCAAAGGCTGCGCTACAAAAGCTTTTCTATCTTCGTCGCAAAAAATAAAAAATTTCACGCAAACTTAAAGTGGGTGATATTTTGTAATGTTTTGGAACCTATGCCAGTTGTGGACTATCGCCAACGCTCTCTCTCTCTCTCTCCCTCCCCCCCCCCCCCCCCCCCCCCCCCCCCCCCCCCCCTCCCCCCCCTCCCTCGCT
>JPKZ01022855.1:58612-89247 GCA_000803305.1 Toxocara canis
GAGAAGTACGTGAGGTAGAAGGAGTAGAGGAGTGGGATATTGATAATGTTTAACTTGAACGATGAAGCACTAGCCTGTTATGTTTTGAGAAATCACTCACTTGAGCAGCCGACACTGCTGTTTTAGGAGGTCACTTTTTCAAGTCAGCATGAAACTAAATGCTGAGAAAAAAAACGTTCAGTAAGAGTAAAGGATTTCTAAATTCCGTAGATATGCATGGGATTCTGAAAAAGGATGCTTGACTCGTATTCTTTTCATATACCGCAACCTCGACTGAAATCAAAACAAAATCTCGAAACAGGTAGAAAGAATGGTCGATAAGCCTATTCATATATGCCTGCTCATGTATGTATAACATTTCCATACAAGTGAGCAAAAGTGTGCGGTAAAGTACAAAGCTTCTCAAATGTCAGCTTCTAAACCATTTTGCAACCTTTATAATCATATTTCTGCATGCTAGTCATAATGAAAAAGTTGAATCAAAAAAAGGACATTCCGGAATATTTTTTGGGAAGAGTATCCTAAAAATAAGGCTTAAATGAACAAAAAAACGAACGAACCACAAGTAGAAGAGAACAAGAACGCAATATCGAATCCAAGAAAGAAGTCCGCTGAGTGACGAGCGCGGTAGGATTCGATAAAAATACGCAATCAGAAAACACATCGCCAATACGGAGACAGTCGCGTGTCCGCTCGGACAACTGAACTATGGCTGTATACAATCGGTGCACCGCACTTATGCTTAAGAATTGTGCTGTATATGTGACGATCGGGGTTTCAACGGCGTAACCCACTCATACGACATTTTTTGTATTTGTGAGGGGTCATCGCTCCCCCCCTTCTTTTCCTTCAAAGTGATTACTGGAATGGATCTTCGTCGACAACCTAAGATCATCCCCTTGCATAACAATATGTGAGACTGTATTTTCTATATATACACCTGATATCGGTGAACTATTGCTCTTACCATGTTTTCCATCATGAAGTTTGCACATGAGCAAGAAATCTATCTCCTGAAGCGCATAAAACGATCACTTGAAGCAAACACCTCAAAACTATATGAGAAAGCAAACTACACTACATAGACCTCGCAGAAAACTTTTTGGTTGATCATCTAGTGGGAGCGTGGACAACTTATCCTCTCCTTTAGCTAATGCCCTCTGGAAGCGGGTAGTCGGTGTTGACTGCCGAAGGCCGCCAAACGGATGCACGCCTGCAGATAACCATAATGTGTGAAAAAGTGACTTCGTTATTCACGTACGCCCACAACAATAACGTATGCCCACAACAATAACGCTTCCTCACATAAAAAACTACCTTGTACGGGCTTTCTTTACAGCTTTCGATGACCCTTTACAGAATGCGTCCGCTACCCACATATCTCCAGTCGAACAATCGATCCTCTCCCATCTCGGGTTACAAACAGAGAGGAAATTCGGTCGAAGCCGTCCAATAGCACATTTGCAGAGTTGATTCACGATTACTGCTAACAAAAAACCTAAAAGAGCAAAACACTCGAACAAATTACGAGCTTTGCTTATACGATGAATGCTACCCAAAACAGCGAATCCCCATGTAGGATGATGATCCCAACAACGCTTCATGGGGAGATTTTTATTAGGAACTGCTGCCCATTTCAGAGACTTCGGACACAATCACGTGTACTAGTAGAGATGAAACAGACAGCATGAAGTGTGCTAGTGCACAGGTGATCCAAACAAAATTCACAAAATATTAGGAACCTAAGCATTGTTTAAAACGGTGAGATTGCCCATTTTGCGGAATCACAACTAATCATTCAACATGTATTTTTGAACGAATCAATTAGAATCAGAAAAAAATTAATCAAAAAATTAATCATAAGCAACGGTTTAGAAAAAAAATAGAATGAAATAAAAATATTGAAGGGTCAAACGCCCCTCCCTCTTCTCCCCCTTCCCCGCTCTCCCCAGTTCTTTTGAGTACAACATTAAAAAATATGAGTAAGTTGAGCTTCGAACCAAAAAGTGCGAATGGTGAGAAGCCGAATTCAAATGCAACCATTATTGGGCTTTCCTACGTGTACTGACAGACTCAAACCAGTCTACTTAAAAAACAAAACGATACTTCGTATGAACAGTAAAACACTCGGTTTCTTAAATTTTCCTTTTTAAATGCGTGAATAAAAACTTACACACAATGTAGTCAATATAAAGAGTGATGACGGCGGCAGAAAAACGTGGAATACGACCGGTGGAAGGCGATAAGCGCATAAAAATAACTCCCTCACAGAACAGCACCACCATAAAGGGGAACAATAATGTGGCACACAAAAGATGGGTTTGCGACACTGAATTTGGCAACACTAAAAAAGCATACGGTATGAGGAGGACGACAGAGCACATGGGAATTGGGAGAGCGGAGGAAGGAAGGAAGGAAGGAAGGGAAGAGCAATTATCGTATGATCCAAGCGGCTAAAAGTATTCCTGACATAACAGCCAATAATACCTTGGTATTTTCGAATAACTAAATGACAACCCACCTCCCGTATTTTCAGCACAACATTTTCTTTCGTTATTTTTGAAGTGCAATCGAAAATTGTTGGTGTTTTGTTTGTTAATTCAGCCATATTTGGTCGCCGTATAAATGTAGCTAGGCTTGGCCATTTTCTTTTCGTTTATCTGATTGTGTTATTACGAACATTATGAACAGTGAAAGAACAAGAAAGTGTAAACATATGGACTCCGAACTGTTTTTTTTCTTTTATGAAACCAAAACTCAAAAAAAAAATCCCTGGAAATTCTAAGATGACGGAACAGTAGGAAAAAGCGAGATTATGGCTGCAGTAAACGCAAAATTCTAAGACTTCGAAACCGCAGTTACAGTGTAGCCGTAACAAATAGCACGTTGAACAACGAAAGAGCAA
Organism: Toxocara canis; assembly: GCA_000803305.1. Classification (NCBI taxonomy): domain Eukaryota; kingdom Metazoa; phylum Nematoda; class Chromadorea; order Rhabditida; family Toxocaridae; genus Toxocara; species Toxocara canis. The sequence continues at coordinate 61,518 of JPKZ01022855.1, forward strand.
ATATCTGTTTCGACAAAATCTGCGCGATGTATGCCCGTCGAATCCAATATCATCGATCACTAGAGCAAATCAAGAAACTGATGAATGCGCACATGCATAGTTCCAGTGAAGCATTTGTATACCAGTTAAAACGTGTAAAAGTGCTAGCGAATTCCGGCAATGCGCTCAAATGAAGTGTCTTTTCAAAACCTTAGTAAAAGAACAAATTTCGAGAATTTCGTTAGAGTTCTGCATCGACGGCCCAGAGAGGATGATAAACGCGCTGTTACCAGCAAAAATTTGAAAATTTTAGGTGACGGCTTTCGACCTCATACTCAGTCACGTTTCTAGACCTCTACAGTTAAGCATGCTTTCGGTACGAACGGGCTCATTTACGTTACCATGAAATGCAAAAAAAAAACCCAAACATAGACACAGAAGTTTCCGATACTCGAAAACAAAATAACTTACACGGACTACTAAGATCCTGAATATCACGACAGTAAAAGCCACGCTCCACCGGGAATATCAAAAATGTTGTGATCGTTTTATACACAAGATATGAAGCTGCAAAAAGCATAGATTTCGCACCAGCTATTTTCCTCGCAACATGGCTGTATAGGGGCACTATGGGCGCTGTTCAGAGCATTGCTTATTGATTAGTGAGAATTTGCGACAATTACGTGCCAAATTTGACGGGGAATTTTGGAACAATTTGCACATTTCGTAGAGTTTGCCAAACTGCATTCATATTTTGGACGACGAGGACTCTAGGCCTAAGAATATTTTCGCATGCCAACAAAAGTTCGCTAAACAGCAGCATTTAGAGAACTTGTGTTAGCATTAGCAACAGCGTTAGCAACGTGTGTAACGAAGCAGCTTGAACAACTCTAGTGAACCTGCGGTCTAAACTTTACGGTACACCCATTTCTGCTTTCACGTTTCACCAGTGGAGCTATCAGAGCGTAGAGAAGTAGGAATGACGTTTCTGAAAATTCGAAAACTGCTCCTGGAGTATACACGGCGTCAGTTATCGACCTGACGGTCCATTGGGGGAAGTGGACAGCCATTCCAGAGAAGCGCGTAAAACACAGTCGAACTTCGCAGGGTTATTTTTGATATCAGCCGACCCTAAAAACCCAATGTTCGGAGTTTTGGATTTTGACGTTGACTCCGCCCGAAATTATGAATCAAAGATCTCGGGTTTCCGAAAACAACCTATTTTAACAGTGACACTTACCGGCAAACCGTCGTCCAAGTAACAAGTACTTGTTCTTAACAGCATAATAGATGCCATCATGAGCGTTTTTTAAACCAGTGAACTACGATGCTATGCTCAACCTTCGAGAAAAATAAGAATTCACCATTTCGAAAATCGCTACTTTCTTTGGCATTGCGTTTATCTCTATGATGTGACAACTTTTCTAAGGTAGTGTTCTCTTTAATAGGCCATACGAAGTAATGTCAAAACTCTTGAGTGTACACAACTTGACAGTTAACTGAACGCTCTTTCACTTTATAGCGGTAGATTTTATCCACAATCGTTAAAAAAAAACAGTAACTTTCAAGAAGTGATTCACTTCCTTTAAGAAAGAAAAGAAAACAAACCGAGAAGGGAAACGCAAATATCGATGCCCATTACGATCGCGCTTCTAACGAGAAGCAGTCGTTCGTCATCGCGTGCGGTCAACCAATCACGTCCCGATCCCGAACAATAGCTTTGCTGAAACAGGTCCACACACGTTTCTATAGGTTAACTTCTCTGGACTAAGCCCACCCAAGTTCAGACTGCATGATATACATCTGGCTGTGACGATTATGTTCGAAGGCATAGTTCGAACCCTACTATTACCCAGTTTTTACTCTTCGTCACACTTTCGACAGAAGAATTAAACCGCATTTGTGCGAGTTTTACCCGCGCCTCGACTTGATAAGCCACTGCTTGCATTACTGGGCAATGGAGGATTCTCCGCGAAAATTTAACTGCAAAACCAAATTTGGCAAAGCAAACCAGCATGGTCAAAATCAGACCTCCTCCGGGTGGATGAAATTTCTTGGATGCGAGTGCACCGCTAAACTCGATTCATCAGTGCTCAATTGATCTCAGCGTGCCAAATCGACGATTTGCTTAATTTCAACTAATTGTCTCATATGTGTAAACTGTCGACAGCGTTTACCATGCGCTCGTATCGTGAATCGTTGAGATGCCCTTTTTATAAAAACGTGCGGCAATCAATGCGGTTGAATTGAATAACGAGTATAAAAGCGAAGAAATAATTTTAATGAGTCGAAGCACCGACCAAAAAAACACAACGCGCTCACCTCAGGGTTACCAAAAAACTCTCAGGTAGCGATCCCACCTCCTCGAACCCAATAAATAAAGCAAACCAACCGCTTTTACAATAAAACAACGGATGCAATACGAACGATGTTCTATCTGATTTAGAATACATACAGTTTGCCAAAAAGAAAAAAATCACTACCTGAAAAAACGAACAACGAGATCGCAACACAACAAATGATAACGCAAATCATTGACCAATACACCACGGTGTACGACGAAGCTTTACCCTAGCATATATAACATTTGTTTTCAATGTACACCGAGTGCCATATACCAGTGAAAAATGAAAAAAAAAACTTGCAAGCGAAACAAACCACACCATAAAATACAACAAACATGTCGTCTGTATAAATGAACCTACTCGCACCACTATATTCGCACATCGGATGCACTTGCGAAGGTGCGGGCAATTATACTGCTCTCATGCACTCAGTTATTTAAATCTCGTCTAAACTTTTCCTGCTCTCCTCAGTGCTGCTCCTTTCCTGCTCTCCTCCCTCCCCTCCCTAACTTCAATAAACATCAATAAAAACGTCCGATGAACAAACGCCGGTCCGCAAACACTCGCCAACATCAATGCGCAAGGAGAGAAAGAGGCAGAACTCAACTGCGTCTACATTTCTTAAACCAACGGATATACGCTTAAGTAAGAGAAACCTATTGTAGTGAACACAACATCTCGCTGGCAGAACTTCAGCCGCTTTCTACACATCTAACTATTGCTGCTGAATGCTAGCTCAAAATAAATTAAATCTACGAAAGGGAAAACCAGATCTAAACAAAAAAAACTTCCAGTAATAAGCTCTCAACTGTTCAATCTCAAAAAGATGGTGCGTAGCCTGCGAAAGAAGGCAGTCCAAAGGATTGAACAAAAGAAATGATGAACAAAACAAAAAAAAGAGATGTTAATACTAAAACAGAGCAAATAATATCAAATTCTCTGACAATTCACCTAAGAAAAAAAAGTTCCGATCGATACATTTGAGGTAAGTTTAGAAGAAAGCAACACAGAGAGGAAGTGGACAATCGTAGCTATAGCATCAACTCTGTTATACTTTACGTATCACTTAATACTTCATAAAAAATTGCACTTACAATATCCTCATCGATTTCAAACTTCATTGCTTTCTAGATTTTCATACAAACTTCTTTGTTCTATTTTGACGTTTTTATATCGTTTTTTTTTTTGCCAATAATGAAGCAGCTAATCTGCTAATTAAATTATACGCTGAAAGGTGCCTCGCTGAAAATTCCCTAACAACGCTTTCGATTCCCACTCCACAAACTCTTTGCATGAAGTATATTTCCATAACGATGCCATATATTGTACAGCAGTAATTTAAGTCAGCAATTTTTACAACAGCATTCAAAAGAAGAACGGATAAATACGATAGAAAGAAAGACTGATATATGAGCCGTCGACGGGGCAGCTATTCGTGACATAAATTCATTGCACTGCTTCATCCACTAATATACGATAACGGCAAACTCTATAAAAATTTAAGTAATAAATTTAATTTATATCGTATTCAATTTAAACGTTCATCAAAATTTGTACACTTCATCACTTCTTGTCACCAATCGACCTCGATGCCTAAAACCAAACGATTCAATGTGGAGGACCCTAGAAATTACGACAATTACCCGTCGGAGCTGCAAAAGAAAGGGGAAATGAATGGCTCGGTTAAGACAGAGGATGCCAGCTTGCGAACTGGCAAGGGCAACAAAACGATCTCGCGTCCCCACACCGTTAAGAAACAGATGGACTCGTCGCTCCTCTTCCCTTGCTTCACAAATAAATAGGTGCAAAACTTGTAATTCACATTTCAGAAGTTCACGAGTGCAACTTTTTGCAAGACGAAGCATCATCATAATACCTCTAATGCGTGCAGTTTTGCTCAACTTCTGGCAGTAGATCATGAAGCGTTCTGTAAGCACTGCGCGCGACCTAGTTCTGGAATTAACTGAGAGCAAACGAGACAGAAAACGGGAAGCTACGATGGAGCAAAGCTTTTTCGTTAAAGGAAGAGACGAATAATTGCCTTCCCTTTTCTTACGGAGATCTTTATAAGTCCCTACCCTATAAAAAGAATTACCAACTCGTTCGGGCAACTAACTCATTGCAGCTCATTAGATCTGAAATGACAAACTCCACATATTTATGAAACATTATGCACTTAAACATTGCCCTCCCCCTTGCTCAACAATCTACTTCAAAAACTCTCACTGTCTAACTTAAGCAGATTTGTCGTGAAGCAGCCACTTATGAGAAACAACCAAACAAAGCAAACGAATGTCGACCGAGCGCGAACGCGCCACAACGCTCCTAAAACACTGAATCCAGTGCGGCTCAAGTACAGTGACAGCGTAGTATAGTTTACATACACCTCAGCATTGTTCATTTGGTTAAAGTGATTAAGTTGTATGCGTACCAATTAAAAAACGCCTCATTTATAAACAGAATTTTCCATCTCACTTCACAAAAACTATGGACAGTTTCCCGCATACCCTCAGAAAAATTCGAAAGGGAGGAAGGAAGAGCAGAAAACCACGTACCGTTCTACTTAAGAAGACATTCGCATACAGCACAATCAGCTGAGCAAAGCGGATCGGCAGGCAACACAGTAAGCATACCGAAAGTCAACTGGTAGCATATCGCCTGTGGCACTGACTAGCCCATATGGCAACTCGTAGGGGAATACGCCAATGCCAACTGTACTCCACAACTTAAAGCGATCCGCACAAAAATTTAATGTCTATGTTTTCATCCCCAAACGGCCTGCGTTCACCCAAACGATTTCAAAGTCATTATCAGAACGTTACATCCCAAAGTTTTTACATTTCCCATTTACCATACCGACTGGCCGTTCACCGCACCAAAGCAGTGACCGAATGAGAAAAGAAAACGTTTTTTTGGAACTATTAAAAATCTTTCGCAGCTAATTTTGACCACATTTTTTCATCTCTTTTACTAACAACTAACATCTCTAGCCACCATATAAGATATCCCTAAAATGTAAGAAAAAGTCCTGACAGCTGATTAGTCGAGAAAAACACTTATCAAAAACAAATTACTCAACCCCTCTCGTCTCCCACAAACGACTCCCTCCGGGCACGGACAGCATATTCTGTGCAAATAAAACATAGTGCCAGGCGCATCATAACTATGCGCAACATGGTGAAAATAAGCAACGAAGTCATGGTGACAAGAAATTTGCGCAAAGGACCGAAGTGGCGTACAGAATGACAAAAAAAGAAAATTACAAAACGTATGAAATTGGAACGAGGGTATGCAACGGTCGGCATACGAATAGATGAATCTGAGTGAAGAAATCGTATGACGAATGGATATGGGGTAATAAGTAAAAGGAAAACTTGGAACAAGCAATGCAGAGAACAAGGTCCGATGAGAGATGGAGGAGTAAACGTGGAAGGGAGAGAAGGGGAATGGAGATGAATTCGAAACGAAGAACATACGCAGTGAAAAAAAAATGGAGTGAAAGAAGCAAACATGAATCGAAAGCTGTGGGTGGGCAGTAATAAAGCATTAACGTTAATCTGAAACTTCAAATGGGCACTTTACGGTGCTGAATCCTCATCGAAAGAAAACCACTTCGATGGCCGATCGGCGACCCGCAGAGTTGTCATCAGATACTTAGACAAATCCGACTCACGGTGTCGCCTCACTGAATTGTGCTGCAATTACATTGCTTATTCAGTTTTTTCTCATATGCATATTCATACATGGGAGACCTCCACCATAACTTCCATTAAATTGTGCGCCACTTTCCAAAAACTCCAAATGTTATGCGAAGGACGAGGAAGAGCTCAAAAAGGGTTGCATCCCAAACACGCACTGAATGAAAAGCGCTTGACTGCACTTTAAAATACTTTAAATGACAAAAATTATCGCACAAAAACAGGACAATCCATTAAATGTCTATTCAGGAACTAGTGCTCACCGTAAACCTTTACAAATTGCTTACATATAACTTCCTTTTTATGTTCTGCAATTTTCATATCGAACAACAATTACTATATGGTATCAACAAGACGCCTTGTTGGTGGAAGGATGAAGCATAGCGAAGGTTTTTTTTTTGCAAAACGTGGAACATCAACGGACATAGAACCGCGATGACACGGGAATTAAACTTAGGCGGAGTTAGGGTGTTTGCGGGTGCAAACGTGTGTACAACACTTTTATGGGGACTACAATAAACTGGAAGCTAAAATGGTGGACATGCTACTGGTGAAGTGAAAAGCACAGCAATGTGGCGCAACACGGCTAATTAATGAACGTGCTTATCTGATATGGTGTCGATTTTCTATTTTCTTTTAAACAACGCTGCATCCCTCAGCTGTCGCGAATTGACCACTTGAAATTACTTTCTGTTACTTTAGAAGTTACTTAGACGCACATTAAAACAGATCATGGCTTCACTTCCCGTTCCCTCTGCATTCTAAACTTATCTGAGTTATCCCCACATTCACTGTCATGTCTCATCCAATCAGTTACCATATACTGTCCATGGGCCCTCTCCAGCTCAATCCAACCTTTGACACTTTACTCGAAAATCGGCAAAAAACGGACAGTTGGTCAACGACGTGCATCATATTTGAGGCTGACCTATACGCATCAATCATAACAATAAAAAACATGAGCAACTAATATTTTCATCAAGCAAGGCTCCAAAAGCAGCTGCATCTCCGTAAAACTGGAATTGCGACCTTGGGACACATGTGATGTAAAATGTAAAGAGATTTTAAAAAGCCAACCCTAGTCACGTCATCGGTCGAACAGCTACTGCACCTTCGTTCATCACGGCTTGAATCATCCGGAAACTTTTTCAGAACCTCCTGAAATTTCAAATGTTGAGTAAACGTTGGAAACGAAGTGAAGATTCCCTTGCGAAAAGTCACGAGGTATTCAGAAATAAAGTAATAACGAAATTTAAAAAAAGAAATCGTACCTCGCTATCCGAGCTTGGACCACCAACAGAAGAAAGGCGTGACGTAACGGAGGCGCTGCGCAGAATCGACGCCTTTGGGCCGGGGATGGGTGCTCGCTGCCATGCTGGTGTTTTGCGCTTTGTTGACGTTGACGGCTGTTCGTCGCATGTTCTCGTCCTGAAATTAATGTTCAAAACTACTTCAACATTAATACCGCCATTTTCAAAACTCGAATATAATAATCACGTGTTGCAGTGATACCTTAAAAAGTATTCAGTGATAGCCTCTCAAATGATCCACCATTTCAATGTAAAAAATAGCCAATGCGACGGAAGACGAGAGGGACTCAAAACAGTATTTGCGAAACTACTACAACGAAAGGGTATCAGGACTGACATTGTATAAACTAGTGATAAATTCAATTGAATTGGTGGAGGTGGTAAATGTAGAGGGGAAGGAGGCGGAAGAAGAAAGAGAGATTCGTATACTTTACATTACGCGAATCAGCTTAAAAACTAAGTGGACAGCAATACAGAAAACGGTTTACAGCACGCCCTCAGACCATCCACATCGTTCGTTTTACCATGTTCCCAACAGCATCCGGAAATGTGATGAATGCCATCCGCTGTTTAATTCGGGGTAATTGTTTGTTACTCTCTGGCTGAACTGTGTAAATGCTGTTTTACTGGACAGGACGGCGAAACGAAAACTTAAGGCAATTTATGAAAGCTAACGCATCATTTTCATTCCTCTCCAATCAAAATCTGGAATAAAAGAACATCCTTTCCACAGACGAACGCCACATAATTTTTTGGTTAAAAATAATTCACCACAACTTTTAAAAAAAACGTAAAAGCCTTGTGAAAAGTATGGCTGCGCCTTTTCGTTCCAGGTTGTGAACGTTCACTTAAGAAGTCACCTGTACACAATATGACATTTGTCTGAGGTCGGATCGTAATCGGCATTGAGTCGTTGAGTGAGGTCGTACGTTTCGTCGGCATCTAGCGCATCCTTTTCGTTGAACGCCGCCAGATGGTAGACCCACGCACGACGGAGGTCTTTTGCCACAAGCTCTTCGCGGTGTTCTTCGAGGAATAAACGCTGCAACCACTCTTATCCAAAAACGTCAAATGTGAACATTCCCGCCCTGCAAACAGCACAGACGCACACCACTGCATAAAGAAAACTTACCAGTGGAGGGAACGAAACGAATAGACATGTATGATTTCAGTGCTAGAATATACGTAGCGAGGGCGATATGCATTCGAAAAGTTTTCAAGAATGTATGACTGAAACCATTTCAACTACAGCCTTCAGAAGTTTGCAACTCTGCCAACTTCGTAGCTTTCACAAACTGCATTACGTAAGTGTTGTTATATCACATTACACATCGGGCCTAACCATAAACAATATTTAAAAAAAAACAAGAATTTGAATGCAAAATTTGTTGGGTTTGCGAACCGCCCCAGCTGTAAGCTGAAATAAAGCCAAAGACTTACGCAGGTACGATACATGTGGCACCATCCGAAAGGTCTGTTATTTGAATCAAGCACAAACAAATTCCACAACTTTATAAACTCCTTCTCTGGCCTTGACAGATCAACGAAATCTTCGATTTGCTGAAAACGAAAACAACCATTACAAATAATAAGTAAAGTGAACAGTTTCAAATTCCAAAAGAGGTGTAAAATATAGAAAGTACATGGTAAAAATTCCGGCGTCAGGTCATTTCACATCAGACAAACAAGCTTGTAAAACCAGCCGCCCGCATGGCTATGAAAATCATTAGGAATAGGATGACCACAAGATATCACTAAATAACACCTTTTTTGGCGTCGTTCACAAGTGCATTAATGGAATTTCTCAAGAGAACATTACCTGTATAATTCTCCTCATACGCTTTGAGTCGACCAATTTCTAGTAGTTACTTTTTAAAAAAATCTTTAGCTTTTAAGCCAAAAAATTCTTATAGGGCAACTACACCATCAATGAATGTTCCCGTATTTTCGAATGTTCCTATAGAAATTATCCGCACGTTTAGCTTAACCCCTCCCCCCCTCCCCAAGAAACGAAAAAAACCAATGAACTCCTTTATTCAGGCCATTTTTTAATTTACGGGGCATACCAACAGCCAAGGTTTTCAATATAGAAGTAATTGAAGACTGAAATAGACTCCGTTTGTTCAACTTTTTCTCAACGAGTTTCGGATCTCATAATGCAATGGAAAACAGGCTTTGCAGGCTTAGGACCAAGTCTAGCTTATGGCGCTCTAACGTGAACTATACATTAAAAATCGACCTGCAATAACCCAGTAGCTCTTCGGAAACAAATTATTACACCTAATTACCTGGTAAATGCTTAATTTATCGATTCGCCAGTTTTCGGCTCCTCCTTAGCACGACTTCATCTCTTTGGTTTTAAAAAAATGCACATACCCGTATTATCATACGGCGCATCCACTCCTGATCCAGTTGCTTCGCAGGTACCTGCGATGAGCTCATCAGCGGATGACGACTACGGAACCCAAAATAAGCACTGCAATTCCATTTCCTAGAATTCGCTCATTTTTGTTCGCCAAAGCACCAATATCCAGAAACTATTTTAAAAAAAACAACTGACGATGGAAGATTTTTGGATCCAGGCCTTTGGAATGACATTAGACACGGTGAAGACATGCAAAAAACATGAGAAGTTAACTTTACGTCATGTTGAAAGATAAAATGCCCAAACATTTTGCCGATTACGATTGTTCAAAATGCAGCTACTCCATTCGGCAAGTTCTCTTCTCCACGATGATAAATAAAACAAAATAACTTACACGGACTACTAAGATCCTGAATATCACGACAGTAAAAGCCACGCTCCACCGGGAATATCAAAAATGTTGTGATCGTTTTATACACAAGATATGAAGCTGCAAAAAGCATAGATTTCGCACCAGCTATTTTCCTCGCAACATGGCTGTATAGGGGCACTATGGGCGCTGTTCAGAGCATTGCTTATTGATTAGTGAGAATTTGCGACAATTACGTGCCAAATTTGACGGGGAATTTTGGAACAATTTGCACATTTCGTAGAGTTTGCCAAACTGCATTCATATTTTGGACGACGAGGACTCTAGGCCTAAGAATATTTTCGCATGCCAACAAAAGTTCGCTAAACAGCAGCATTTAGAGAACTTGTGTTAGCATTAGCAACAGCGTTAGCAACGTGTGTAACGAAGCAGCTTGAACAACTCTAGTGAACCTGCGGTCTAAACTTTACGGTACACCCATTTCTGCTTTCACGTTTCACCAGTGGAGCTATCAGAGCGTAGAGAAGTAGGAATGACGTTTCTGAAAATTCGAAAACTGCTCCTGGAGTATACACGGCGTCAGTTATCGACCTGACGGTCCATTGGGGGAAGTGGACAGCCATTCCAGAGAAGCGCGTAAAACACAGTCGAACTTCGCAGGGTTATTTTTGATATCAGCCGACCCTAAAAACCCAATGTTCGGAGTTTTGGATTTTGACGTTGACTCCGCCCGAAATTATGAATCAAAGATCTCGGGTTTCCGAAAACAACCTATTTTAACAGTGACACTTACCGGCAAACCGTCGTCCAAGTAACAAGTACTTGTTCTTAACAGCATAATAGATGCCATCATGAGCGTTTTTTAAACCAGTGAACTACGATGCTATGCTCAACCTTCGAGAAAAATAAGAATTCACCATTTCGAAAATCGCTACTTTCTTTGGCATTGCGTTTATCTCTATGATGTGACAACTTTTCTAAGGTAGTGTTCTCTTTAATAGGCCATACGAAGTAATGTCAAAACTCTTGAGTGTACACAACTTGACAGTTAACTGAACGCTCTTTCACTTTATAGCGGTAGATTTTATCCACAATCGTTAAAAAAAACAGTAACTTTCAAGAAGTGATTCACTTCCTTTAAGAAAGAAAAGAAAACAAACCGAGAAGGGAAACGCAAATATCGATGCCCATTACGATCGCGCTTCTAACGAGAAGCAGTCGTTCGTCATCGCGTGCGGTCAACCAATCACGACCGAAACGTGAACTCAGCGAATACTTTCCAAGCATATGGCACTATAAGTGTAACAAGCGCGCTGCTTTCGTTATATCAACTAGCACATGAAACCACCACACGCATATGCAACGTTTGGAGCCAACCGATTTGTACAGTGAATAAAAATTAGTAAAGTACCTGAAGGTAGCCAACTACTGCGGTCTGCCAATTCACATTTTCATCCGATCGGCCGTACAAACTAACCACGACAATAAGTTTATTTTAATTCCACAATGAAAACGGCATTGCAGAAATTGTTGAAATTGTCAGAGAAATAGTATGAAATAACGAAAGGGCAGGAGAAATTTTAAAAACCCTCCTTGGCGGGATCCATACTGATACAATAAGTTTTACGTTAGGAAGATCGCCCTCCGGTGTTGAGTGAATCTAACGACCGTTGAATGGTTGCAGTAGCTCATGAAACAAAGCGACCATACCGCGTACATACAAACAGCTAAACCGCAAAACAACTCAGCAATCCAGAACCTCCCCCTCCCGTCGGAAGAACAGCGAAAAAAAGACAAAAGAAATAAGCATACTGTAAGCTTTGTCAGAACGAATCCAGCCGCCTGAAGTGATCGTTCACGAACTACTTCACATCTATGTTCTAAGCACTGTCAGTTACTACATTTTGCGTAAGTTTATAACTAGCCCCTTTTAATTTATATCGTATTCAATTTAAACGTTCATCAAAATTTGTACACTTCATCACTTCTTGTCACCAATCGACCTCGATGCCTAAAACCAAACGATTCAATGTGGAGGACCCTAGAAATTACGACAATTACCCGTCGGAGCTGCAAAAGAAAGGGGAAATGAATGGCTCGGTTAAGACAGAGGATGCCAGCTTGCGAACTGGCAAGGGCAACAAAACGATCTCGCGTCCCCACACCGTTAAGAAACAGATGGACTCGTCGCTCCTCTTCCCTTGCTTCACAAATAAATAGGTGCAAAACTTGTAATTCACATTTCAGAAGTTCACGAGTGCAACTTTTTGCAAGACGAAGCATCATCATAATACCTCTAATGCGTGCAGTTTTGCTCAACTTCTGGCAGTAGATCATGAAGCGTTCTGTAAGCACTGCGCGCGACCTAGTTCTGGAATTAACTGAGAGCAAACGAGACAGAAAACGGGAAGCTACGATGGAGCAAAGCTTTTTCGTTAAAGGAAGAGACGAATAATTGCCTTCCCTTTTCTTACGGAGATCTTTATAAGTCCCTACCCTATAAAAAGAATTACCAACTCGTTCGGGCAACTAACTCATTGCAGCTCATTAGATCTGAAATGACAAACTCCACATATTTATGAAACATTATGCACTTAAACATTGCCCTCCCCCTTGCTCAACAATCTACTTCAAAAACTCTCACTGTCTAACTTAAGCAGATTTGTCGTGAAGCAGCCACTTATGAGAAACAACCAAACAAAGCAAACGAATGTCGACCGAGCGCGAACGCGCCACAACGCTCCTAAAACACTGAATCCAGTGCGGCTCAAGTACAGTGACAGCGTAGTATAGTTTACATACACCTCAGCATTGTTCATTTGGTTAAAGTGATTAAGTTGTATGCGTACCAATTAAAAAACGCCTCATTTATAAACAGAATTTTCCATCTCACTTCACAAAAACTATGGACAGTTTCCCGCATACCCTCAGAAAAATTCGAAAGGGAGGAAGGAAGAGCAGAAAACCACGTACCGTTCTACTTAAGAAGACATTCGCATACAGCACAATCAGCTGAGCAAAGCGGATCGGCAGGCAACACAGTAAGCATACCGAAAGTCAACTGGTAGCATATCGCCTGTGGCACTGACTAGCCCATATGGCAACTCGTAGGGGAATACGCCAATGCCAACTGTACTCCACAACTTAAAGCGATCCGCACAAAAATTTAATGTCTATGTTTTCATCCCCAAACGGCCTGCGTTCACCCAGACGATTTCAAAGTCATTATCAGAACGTTACATCCCAAAGTTTTTACATTTCCCATTTACCATACCGACTGGCCGTTCACCGCACCAAAGCAGTGACCGAATGAGAAAAGAAAACGTTTTTTTGGAACTATTAAAAATCTTTCGCAGCTAATTTTGACCACATTTTTTCATCTCTTTTACTAACAACTAACATCTCTAGCCACCATATAAGATATCCCTAAAATGTAAGAAAAAGTCCTGACAGCTGATTAGTCGAGAAAAACACTTATCAAAAACAAATTACTCAACCCCTCTCGTCTCCCACAAACGACTCCCTCCGGGCTCGGACAGCATATTCTGTGCAAATAAAACATAGTGCCAGGCGCATCATAACTATGCGCAACATGGTGAAAATAAGCAACGAAGTCATGGTGACAAGAAATTTGCGCAAAGGACCGAAGTGGCGTACAGAATGACAAAAAAAGAAAATTACAAAACGTATGAAATTGGAACGAGGGTATGCAACGGTCGGCATACGAATAGATGAATCTGAGTGAAGAAATCGTATGACGAATGGATATGGGGTAATAAGTAAAAGGAAAACTTGGAACAAGCAATGCAGAGAACAAGGTCCGATGAGAGATGGAGGAGTAAACGTGGAAGGGAGAGAAGGGGAATGGAGATGAATTCGAAACGAAGAACATACGCAGTGAAAAAAAAATGGAGTGAAAGAAGCAAACATGAATCGAAAGCTGTGGGTGGGCAGTAATAAAGCATTAACGTTAATCTGAAACTTCAAATGGGCACTTTACGGTGCTGAATCCTCATCGAAAGAAAACCACTTCGATGGCCGATCGGCGACCCGCAGAGTTGTCATCAGATACTTAGACAAATCCGACTCACGGTGTCGCCTCACTGAATTGTGCTGCAATTACATTGCTTATTCAGTTTTTTCTCATATGCATATTCATACATGGGAGACCTCCACCATAACTTCCATTAAATTGTGCGCCACTTTCCAAAAACTCCAAATGTTATGCGAAGGACGAGGAAGAGCTCAAAAAGGGTTGCATCCCAAACACGCACTGAATGAAAAGCGCTTGACTGCACTTTAAAATACTTTAAATGACAAAAATTATCGCACAAAAACAGGACAATCCATTAAATGTCTATTCAGGAACTAGTGCTCACCGTAAACCTTTACAAATTGCTTACATATAACTTCCTTTTTATGTTCTGCAATTTTCATATCGAACAACAATTACTATATGGTATCAACAAGACGCCTTGTTGGTGGAAGGATGAAGCATAGCGAAGGTTTTTTTTTTGCAAAACGTGGAACATCAACGGACATAGAACCGCGATGACACGGGAATTAAACTTAGGCGGAGTTAGGGTGTTTGCGGGTGCAAACGTGTGTACAACACTTTTATGGGGACTACAATAAACTGGAAGCTAAAATGGTGGACATGCTACTGGTGAAGTGAAAAGCACAGCAATGTGGCGCAACACGGCTAATTAATGAACGTGCTTATCTGATATGGTGTCGATTTTCTATTTTCTTTTAAACAACGCTGCATCCCTCAGCTGTCGCGAATTGACCACTTGAAATTACTTTCTGTTACTTTAGAAGTTACTTAGACGCACATTAAAACAGATCATGGCTTCACTTCCCGTTCCCTCTGCATTCTAAACTTATTTGAGTTATCCCCACATTCACTGTCATGTCTCATCCAATCAGTTACCATATACTGTCCATGGGCCCTCTCCAGCTCAATCCAACCTTTGACACTTTACTCGAAAATCGGCAAAAAACGGACAGTTGGTCAACGACGTGCATCATATTTGAGGCTGACCTATACGCATCAATCATAACAATAAAAAACATGAGCAACTAATATTTTCATCAAGCAAGGCTCCAAAAGCAGCTGCATCTCCGTAAAACTGGAATTGCGACCTTGGGACACATGTGATGTAAAATGTAAAGAGATTTTAAAAAGCCAACCCTAGTCACGTCATCGGTCGAACAGCTACTGCACCTTCGTTCATCACGGCTTGAATCATCCGGAAACTTTTTCAGAACCTCCTGAAATTTCAAATGTTGAGTAAACGTTGGAAACGAAGTGAAGATTCCCTTGCGAAAAGTCACGAGGTATTCAGAAATAAAGTAATAACGAAATTTAAAAAAAGAAATCGTACCTCGCTATCCGAGCTTGGACCACCAACAGAAGAAAGGCGTGACGTAACGGAGGCGCTGCGCAGAATCGACGCCTTTGGGCCGGGGATGGGTGCTCGCTGCCATGCTGGTGTTTTGCGCTTTGTTGACGTTGACGGCTGTTCGTCGCATGTTCTCGTCCTGAAATTAATGTTCAAAACTACTTCAACATTAATACCGCCATTTTCAAAACTCGAATATAATAATCACGTGTTGCAGTGATACCTTAAAAAGTATTCAGTGATAGCCTCTCAAATGATCCACCATTTCAATGTAAAAAATAGCCAATGCGACGGAAGACGAGAGGGACTCAAAACAGTATTTGCGAAACTACTACAACGAAAGGGTATCAGGACTGACATTGTATAAACTAGTGATAAATTCAATTGAATTGGTGGAGGTGGTAAATGTAGAGGGGAAGGAGGCGGAAGAAGAAAGAGAGATTCGTATACTTTACATTACGCGAATCAGCTTAAAAACTAAGTGGACAGCAATACAGAAAACGGTTTACAGCACGCCCTCAGACCATCCACATCGTTCGTTTTACCATGTTCCCAACAGCATCCGGAAATGTGATGAATGCCATCCGCTGTTTAATTCGGGGTAATTGTTTGTTACTCTCTGGCTGAACTGTGTAAATGCTGTTTTACTGGACAGGACGGCGAAACGAAAACTTAAGGCAATTTATGAAAGCTAACGCATCATTTTCATTCCTCTCCAATCAAAATCTGGAATAAAAGAACATCCTTTCCACAGACGAACGCCACATAATTTTTTGGTTAAAAATAATTCACCACAACTTTTAAAAAGAACGTAAAAGCCTTGTGAAAAGTATGGCTGCGCCTTTTCGTTCCAGGTTGTGAACGTTCACTTAAGAAGTCACCTGTACACAATATGACATTTGTCTGAGGTCGGATCGTAATCGGCATTGAGTCGTTGAGTGAGGTCGTACGTTTCGTCGGCATCTAGCGCATCCTTTTCGTTGAACGCCGCCAGATGGTAGACCCACGCACGACGGAGGTCTTTTGCCACAAGCTCTTCGCGGTGTTCTTCGAGGAATAAACGCTGCAACCACTCTTATCCAAAAACGTCAAATGTGAACATTCCCGCCCTGCAAACAGCACAGACGCACACCACTGCATAAAGAAAACTTACCAGTGGAGGGAACGAAACGAATAGACATGTATGATTTCAGTGCTAGAATATACGTAGCGAGGGCGATATGCATTCGAAAAGTTTTCAAGAATGTATGACTGAAACCATTTCAACTACAGCCTTCAGAAGTTTGCAACTCTGCCAACTTCGTAGCTTTCACAAACTGCATTACGTAAGTGTTGTTATATCACATTACACATCGGGCCTAACCATAAACAATATTTAAAAAAAAACAAGAATTTGAATGCAAAATTTGTTGGGTTTGCGAACCGCCCCAGCTGTAAGCTGAAATAAAGCCAAAGACTTACGCAGGTACGATACATGTGGCACCATCCGAAAGGTCTGTTATTTGAATCAAGCACAAACAAATTCCACAACTTTATAAACTCCTTCTCTGGCCTTGACAGATCAACGAAATCTTCGATTTGCTGAAAACGAAAACAACCATTACAAATAATAAGTAAAGTGAACAGTTTCAAATTCCAAAAGAGGTGTAAAATATAGAAAGTACATGGTAAAAATTCCGGCGTCAGGTCATTTCACATCAGACAAACAAGCTTGTAAAACCAGCCGCCCGCATGGCTATGAAAATCATTAGGAATAGGATGACCACAAGATATCACTAAATAACACCTTTTTTGGCGTCGTTCACAAGTGCATTAATGGAATTTCTCAAGAGAACATTACCTGTATAATTCTCCTCATACGCTTTGAGTCGACCAATTTCTAGTAGTTACTTTTTAAAAAAATCTTTAGCTTTTAAGCCAAAAAATTCTTATAGGGCAACTACACCATCAATGAATGTTCCCGTATTTTCGAATGTTCCTATAGAAATTATCCGCACGTTTAGCTTAACCCCTCCCCCCCTCCCCAAGAAACGAAAAAAACCAATGAACTCCTTTATTCAGGCCATTTTTTAATTTACGGGGCATACCAACAGCCAAGGTTTTCAATATAAATGTAATTGAAGACTGAAATAGACTCCGTTTGTTCAACTTTTTCTCAACGAGTTTCGGATCTCATAATGCAATGGAAAACAGGCTTTGCAGGCTTAGGACCAAGTCTAGCTTATGGCGCTCTAACGTGAACTATACATTAAAAATCGACCTGCAATAACCCAGTAGCTCTTCGGAAACAAATTATTACACCTAATTACCTGGTAAATGCTTAATTTATCGATTCGCCAGTTTTCGGCTCCTCCTTAGCACGACTTCATCTCTTTGGTTTTAAAAAAATGCACATACCCGTATTATCATACGGCGCATCCACTCCTGATCCAGTTGCTTCGCAGGTACCTGCGATGAGCTCATCAGCGGATGACGACTACGGAACCCAAAATAAGCACTGCAATTCCATTTCCTAGAATTCGCTCATTTTTGTTCGCCAAAGCACCAATATCCAGAAACTATTTTAAAAAAAACAACTGACGATGGAAGATTTTTGGATCCAGGCCTTTGGAATGACATTAGACACGGTGAAGACATGCAAAAAACATGAGAAGTTAACTTTACGTCATGTTGAAAGATAAAATGCCCAAACATTTTGCCGATTACGATTGTTCAAAATGCAGCTACTCCATTCGGCAAGTTCTCTTCTCCACGATGATAAATACGCGAATACAATCGCTTTTCCGGTCCCCCGACCATAGCGGTCAAATTACAAGGATTCTCTGCATTCAGTCAAAACACATCGATGTTTTTTTGGCACATCGCAAAATGACCGCCACACTCATGAATCGGCAAAAGCAGCCTAGTTCTAACACTCCTTTCCATTAAAAAAAAGAAGAAAAAAGCAGAAAACAACGCCAAAAAAGGGCACTTTAAACTCCAAGACCGCTTAAATGCTTAAACATCTTCGAAGGCACGTTTAATGGCGCAGAAGGAAGGGGTTAAAAACCGAGAGCTGTAGAAAGTTTGATGTACAAAATACCATCTTTCAAAAGCCCATTCAAAGATGTTCTTTCGTGAAGGGGTGATTTTAAATCAAGATGTTTCCACTTGGCCCATCTGAGGTTTCGATCAATTTCTGACAATCAAAAGAAAAATTTAGTCTACCCTATCACCCCACCCCCCTCCCCTCCCGTTCACTCTATTGTTAGTGTCAAACACAACAACCACTCACGCATTATTTCCTCTCAGCGCTCGTTTTTCGCGATCCGACTGCGTGAAGAATATACTCAGATCTTTTGGCATATGACGAACAGAACGCGCTTCCGATCTGAAAATTCGCGACCGCGTATTTCATTAGAACAGATCGACATTTACCGTTTCGCCATTCTCATGAAGGAATATAAAAGGAAGAGATTCAGAGCGACTAGAGTTGAAAAGAATATTCAAAGAGATATTAAAACGATTTCACGTCACCCATTGTAATCATTTTTGCGAAAATATTCTCGGTGCGTTTCACCACTGACCACATAAAATCATGCTGTGATTAACTTATACAGCAGCTGGTTTCATACGAAGATTAGATTACGCTGAATAATGGAGATAGCAAAGCTTGCAGCATAACACTACTGGAAAGAGAAAAAAAGTTCCAAAAAAGTCTTGCCTAGCGCTCAGTCAGAGTACTTGACTGGTTCAATTTGTGAACTTCATTTTTTCTGTAAAACTCGGAAACTGCTGAACGATTTAAAGCTAATAAACTAGCGGCCTAGTACCGCCGATATTGCATTTCAAATCTGCCTTTCATGCTTATGTTCGTCTTCACTTACAACTAGTCCATTTCCTTTTACTCATGATCTATACACTACACTAGCATCTACAACTATTCGCTTTTGTCAAAACAGTCTCCTACGCGTTGTTCACGGCAGCAACAACCAGCAAAATAAACTATTAAACGAAACGAACTTATAGACGATATAGGTGAGTCGATCACTTGGCGTGCATCGCTGAGGCACAATTCGATTTCTAAGGCCAACATACTGTCGAATCATAGGACCTTCGAACGAGCTGTCAACGTTATCACGCAGGAATATGTCGATATACACCGGTGCGCTACTATTCGCTGCAGCCGACGAACGAACATCACCCTGCAAGCATCACCATGTTCCACCTAGTGGTGTGTGCACATGAAAGGCATGAAGAATGGGAGAAGGAAGAAAGAGAGAGAGAAAAAAGTGGTCGTTTCTGAGGCTTTTCAGCACCAAAAAGAACTGTGAAACTTTTGGAAGTTACTCGGTTGACACATTTATTATTGCGCAAAAAGCTCGAAGAGGCAAAAAGTTCGGCAGCAGACTCGATATAACTTTACGGATTTCATATGTTTCAAAATTAGGATGCTCATCATCGACAATCAGCCAAAATCATCCGCTTCCCTTCCCAACTATAAAGACTCCACCAAACTATTGTGCAAAAGTTATACTGAATATAAAGTGCACGGAGCTCGCCACATGCGATAACCGCACCTCTCTGTGCCTATCACCTTACACTTCCGAGCGCCGCTGATTTTACCACTCCTCGAAGCAATGAAATGGCTCTTGAATAAAGCTACATATTTAAGAATAAAACAGACTCAAAATAACAGACTCTGTAAACGATGTCAAGTCGGGGATAGCATGTTCGCAAGTGCATAAGCAAGGCAAACATATCCGGGAATGTGCCCAAACAGAAAAAGCACTTGTTCGATGGCGACAATAAGCGCGTCACTACTGCGTTCCCCTCTGGTTCCTTCCGGTCGTTATTATTGTTTGCTTCCAGCGTCGCCATCTTAAAAAAAAAAAAAACAAGCAAATACCTTACAAAGCAAGGCATAGTGCGATGTTGCAGTGCCACTCGACTCAGTTTAAAAATTATAATGAGAACATGCCACTGCGCAGTTTCAAATGAATGATCACTGACACCTTAGGAACGCTGTAAACTAAACCGAACCCTGTTTCGATCAAGAACTGATTTTATAACACTTAGCCGATGAACTCACCTTCAGAAAAACCTCAACCAGTCGCAGTTTTCATGCATAATTTGAAATCTCCTGTAATGCTGAACAAAATTTTTCAATGAATTAATTCCAAAGGCCTAAAAGTACCAAACAACCATAACTACAAACCCTATCGTCGTCCTTCGGTGATTGTATGTTGGCGCACTTGTCGAACTGCTCTGCGTACATATCAATCATTTCAGGCAAAGGAGAATCCCTTCTAGGAACATCCAGTCGAAATTTGAGCGGCGCAGCAGCTGATGACTTGGGCGCAGACACAGCTGCTTTAGATGGCGATCCGATACGCGCACTCCTACGCTGCTTCACGCCCACTGCATGTCCGTTGAGGAAGTTCGCTGACGACACTTCTTTTAGTGGCCATATGGCGCCTAGAAGTAAACAGCGGTAATGGTCCAGTTGTGACACCGCCCGAACACGCGTGGATTCAGCAGAGACAAAGAGTGGCTCGGATCAATAACCTCATCAGGGAACAATTACACGTGGCAGAGAATTCGTTTGCGAAAATTCGGCCTACTTCCTTCCCTGAACCTTCCCTTGCGGGTGGTTGTAGGATTTATTGCCTTCTCCCAAGCCCGCCAGTTGAGGTGAAGTAAACGCAACACGGAGCCGAATTTTAGGAAGGCCTTGTAAGCCGACGAAAAGAAAGTAGCAAATCGACAAAAAAAAAAAACATGAGCAATTTTATCCTACGTGGACCAGGGTAGCGCAATATTTCTCCACATCACTGCATGTAAATTATGAAACGGGACACCGATACCACACTAATGGCACGGCTACGTAATTTACCTACTCCCGCAATCCGTGGTAAAACTGTAATGGTGCTGTATTCTATGTGCCTTCATACTCTCCCTCCAACAACCTTCTTTGCCCGCATGCAGTCTAGCTCATCATAACAGCAATTCAACAACGACCAGTACAGTAATAATGCGAAAGACTTGCTTTTTGGCTGTTTATCCGACTTATTCGCAACGACCCGTATCGGCTGCTTGGATGGGCTAGCAGCAAATGCACTCACACATGGCGGTTCATCAGGCACGGGTCGCATTTTGTTTTCCGGAAATGTCGTGTTTGGTTGGTCGTTGTATTTCATTATGAAACGATAGCTGAAAATAATGTTGAGAAAAACAACATAAAACTGAATCAAATTTTATGCAAGTTATTCATGTCAACGGGAGTTTCTTCAAAAAAAAAGTGCAACAAAATGTAAGGAGAAGTGAGTTTTAGTAAGTGGTGAGCTTTGAAGAGAAATGAAATGTCAAGGTCTCCGCCGGCAAAATAAATTCATAAAAAGTGAATGAAGGAAGCTCCAAGTGCTCTCACAATATTTGACCGTAACGCACACACACTACAAAGCAGTACCGAAATTCCATAGGGTGCAATGACAATTTAATCGAAACAACCAATAATAAATCATTTCGTCCCTCTTCGCACACCAATTTCATATGCGGCAGTAGACAGCCTAAAAAACAAAATGTTTCTTTTAAAAAATCATACCAAATTTGTTTGGGGAACTGTAGAGACATTTCGTGCCTGTACCTTGCCTTCATGTAGTCGTCATATTTCTGGAAAAAAAAAAACATTAATTTTTCTTCCAAAACAATACCACTATGCAATAAGCACAAATCACATGAGCAGCTGGCGCACTGAGCTGCTTTCCACGCAAAAAAAAGAACATTACAACATTGCCACGCAAAATGATCACAATTATTTTTTTCGGCTATGTTAAAAGTGTATGGCTTTGTGAAATGCGCACCAGGCAAATAGGCAACGTTGCGTATAGACATAGCGAACTGAAAACTTTTGAAAACTACAACAGCAACTCCCATATTTCATTTCGAATTTTCTCACCGCAACGCTTGTATCTCGCTCTGAAACGCCCAAATACACCTTCGATTTTTGAGTGGAGATATTTTTGAGGTGCGAAATGGAAAATCGGAAAAAATAAGCGAGGAAGCGGAAGCGAAAAGCAGTTGCTCATATGTGCTTTAGAAGATGTAAATTTTCCAGCCTGCAAAAGGGTGTTTGAAACTATTTTAAAAAATGACAAAAACACTTTACTTCCCACAACAGACATTAGCATCAAGCAATCAACTGTCCCTACCCCGACATGATTGTGGTCGAATTTTATATTTTCCTGCACATTTCAAAAAATTTTACAGTCCCTATTTTCCTCAACTGCCATTTGCAGCAGACCACTTTTAAGCCGACGAAAAGAAAGTAGCAAATCGACAAAAAAAAAAAACATGAGCAATTTTATCCTACGTGGACCAGGGTAGCGCAATATTTCTCCACATCACTGCATGTAAATTATGAAACGGGACACCGATACCACACTAATGGCACGGCTACGTAATTTACCTTCTCCCGCAATCCGTGGTAAAACTGTAATGGTGCTGTATTCTATGTGCCTTCATACTCTCCCTCCAACAACCTTCTTTGCCCGCATGCAGTCTAGCTCATCATAACAGCAATTCAACAACGACCAGTACAGTAATAATGCGAAAGACTTGCTTTTTGGCTGTTTATCCGACTTATTCGCAACGACCCGTATCGGCTGCTTGGATGGGCTAGCAGCAAATGCACTCACACATGGCGGTTCATCAGGCACGGGTCGCATTTTGTTTTCCGGAAATGTCGTGTTTGGTTGGTCGTTGTATTTCATTATGAAACGATAGCTGAAAATAATGTTGAGAAAAACAACATAAAACTGAATCAAATTTTATGCAAGTTATTCATGTCAACGGGAGTTTCTTCAAAAAAAAAGTGCAACAAAATGTAAGGAGAAGTGAGTTTTAGTAAGTGGTGAGCTTTGAAGAGAAATGAAATGTCAAGGTCTCCGCCGGCAAAATAAATTCATAAAAAGTGAATGAAGGAAGCTCCAAGTGCTCTCACAATATTTGACCGTAACGCACACACACTACAAAGCAGTACCGAAATTCCATAGGGTGCAATGACAATTTAATCGAAACAACCAATAATAAATCATTTCGTCCCTCTTCGCACACCAATTTCATATGCGGCAGTAGACAGCCTAAAAAACAAAATGTTTCTTTTAAAAAATCATACCAAATTTGTTTGGGGAACTGTAGAGACATTTCGTGCCTGTACCTTGCCTTCATGTAGTCGTCATATTTCTGGAAAAAAAAAAACATTAATTTTTCTTCCAAAACAATACCACTATGCAATAAGCACAAATCACATGAGCAGCTGGCGCACTGAGCTGCTTTCCACGCAAAAAAAAGAACATTACAACATTGCCACGCAAAATGATCACAATTATTTTTTTCGGCTATGTTAAAAGTGTATGGCTTTGTGAAATGCGCACCAGGCAAATAGGCAACGTTGCGTATAGACATAGCGAACTGAAAACTTTTGAAAACTACAACAGCAACTCCCATATTTCATTTCGAATTTTCTCACCGCAACGCTTGTATCTCGCTCTGAAACGCCCAAATACACCTTCGATTTTTGAGTGGAGATATTTTTGAGGTGCGAAATGGAAAATCGGAAAAAATAAGCGAGGAAGCGGAAGCGAAAAGCAGTTGCTCATATGTGCTTTAGAAGATGTAAATTTTCCAGCCTGCAAAAGGGTGTTTGAAACTATTTTAAAAAATGACAAAAACACTTTACTTCCCACAACAGACATTAGCATCAAGCAATCAACTGTCCCTACCCCGACATGATTGTGGTCGAATTTTATATTTTCCTGCACATTTCAAAAAATTTTACAGTCCCTATTTTCCTCAACTGCCATTTGCAGCAGACCACTTTTTTCCATGAATAGCTCATTCAGCCACTGAGCTGTACTTGTCCCTTCCTTTACAACATAAGACACACCGTTGCCGTGACACAGAAAAATGGCCTGGGAAAGCAGTGTAACGTATTACGCCGAATACCCCCGACTGTTACAGTGCACATAGCTTTCTGAAGACAGTATATTCAAGGCATGAGCCATGTCGATCGGAGGAAATTGTCACCCTCTGCTTAATGAGGTTTTTTATTCCCGAAGCCAACAGCATTTTTGATTTATCCACCATGATCAAAAGCGATAGGTTATTCGTGGAGGATGCTACATTACGATTCAAAGAAACACCGTAGTGTTAAAAGAAACATTTACGAAAGCCTTCAAATGAGTGGAAGGATTTGAGATGAAGATAAGTAGATGCTACGCAGCAAGTATGCTGCGAACCGTTATTGTTTATAACAAATCAGATATGTACACATCCCACGGGTGGTGCAGATCCGCATACGAACGGTAAGCGGGCTTGTTATGCCGTTATTTTCTTCCGCTGCACTACTAAAGATATGAGTATGCAAACAATGACAAGGCGTGAATCTCAAAAATATAAACATACATCGTCCTCGGCCGTGACGCATGCTGCCTGTTCATCGCAGGAGCGAAGCTTCGGAGCGGAGCCACTCTGTCGTACCGTTTCCTCCTTACGAATATGCACCGATGAGGACTCGCCTTAACTTATTCCATTCACCAAAGCCTATCAACATTTCCCTCTCTATATGCTACGGAAACGTTACAAGTCCCGCTTCTATTTGAATCGAAGTACCCCCTCTTTTATAATTCTCGTGGTTTATATATGTCGAATATTTTGTGGGGAGGAGTATGGGTGCTACTACTAACATACGAAGAGCGTACAAGTCGAAAGTGTTCATATATCGATGATACTGACACCAGCTGCCACACAGGAGCCAAAAGGGTACGAAGGCTGGCTGCCACTCTGAACAGTTTCTTCACAATTTTAGGGGAAGGCAGGGAAGCATGCAGGACGAGGTGAGGTATGGCCAAGTAGGAGTCCAAGTGATTAATCTCCAAAGTTCGGATAATTCTGCCGAAACTTTTTATGCTCATTTAACCCATTTATCGGCATCGCTGGGTCAGACATTCTTACGTCTGTGCCGCAACGCTGCTGTCTATGCGTGCTGCATCAAACAACATAAACTAA
Source organism: Toxocara canis (assembly GCA_000803305.1). Classification (NCBI taxonomy): domain Eukaryota; kingdom Metazoa; phylum Nematoda; class Chromadorea; order Rhabditida; family Toxocaridae; genus Toxocara; species Toxocara canis. The sequence continues at coordinate 87,037 of JPKZ01022855.1, forward strand.
GTGCATTTAAGAGCGCCAACAGTCGGTCGCACACTTAACCGAGACCGCATTCCATTAACATTTAAAGACCTTTCTACCAACCTATTCTGCTCATTACATGCGCGTAAATGCTCCTGGATCTACCTATCCTCTAACAGTGAGCGCGGTTTTAACTGGCATTTGTTCGAGCAGCTTTTATCTGCGTGCAACGGGCTTGCAGTCCATTCATACAGCCGTTTCGTGAGCGGATGTCATAAATAACTGCCCGTGTACGTTCAAATACGCTCCTCGTTGCACCGAAGCCGTAATCAACCATTTTGTGCTGGCCACTTCACAACGATCAGGTGGCTTCCCACCGCGTCTACTGATCGGCTTAAATGATATTCTTTAGATGATGTTTCATCTACTTTTAAGGAACCGCATAATTTCCTGGTTGTCTACCCTTAACTTTGCGAAGTTATTTAACGCTAACATATTTAAAAACCAACTTGACAGGCTCTTAGTTTCATCGTCGTCTTCTGATGAACTCGTTTCGCCTCCACAGTCTTGCATTATCGACATGTGCACAAATGGACTTTCATGCACTTTCTACAGTCAAAAAGAATTTAAGCAGACGTGAAAACGAGGCTCAAAACCTACAAGGATAATTCAAAATTCCGACATTACGACAACCAACCATATCAAAAAAACCAGTATTCGAGTGCGAACAACCATCATTTCAAGTTAAATCACGCCCAATGATGTACCAAACTATAATAATGCAACTCTCGCAGCGAACAAAAGGTGACGGCACACCATCGTTCTACGGCATCACAACTAACTTCTTCGTGAGTTTCTGATGCTTATATAATTTAATGCCATAAAAACAACAAAAAGTTAATTGAGAAAAGTCACAAGTCGAGAGTGGCACAACAGACATTTCCGCCCAGAAGCAAGGTTTGGCTCACGCCCTGCTCATTCCGAAACATTCTGCACATCTTTTTTGCTCTGAATAATGCAGAGTTACCAACTTTCCCACTTCACTTTGCCTACATAACTGACTGTGGAGAAAAAAGAGCAAATTCTCATACCTTTCCTAATTCCACAATCCTCTTTGCAAGCGAACCATCGCGACGCCAATTATCGTTGATTCCAAGAAGTGATTCTGGTCTACAAACATTGCAAGCATGGAAGAGGAACTAACCTAAGCCCTTAGCTCATCTCAATTAGTTTGTTCCGAAAACTGTTTTTCGATCTTTCCTGCAACGAACGGGACTAAGCGAAGACCACACTTGTCCAAACTGACCAGAAGTTTAATCGACACCCAGAAATGGTTTGGAAATACCAGCAAATCGACGGTTTGAAAGCCAGCAATGCACAAAATACTTTACTCGTATATGCTGCACAAGTGGCGAGCGATGAACCAGTAAATAGGAGTAAAAAAATGAACTTACACGAGATTGATACTGCCGTCGCCATATATGATACCGGGAGAATGTTTAGTGTTGCCCATTGAACAGATGCAACGTGCACCATAAACTGCTGCCGAATCTTCGATCCCCACCGGCTTCTTAGAGAGTGCATTCGAAACACTACGGCGTGTCACCTCAAACAACCAGTGTTGCTTCCAACCTTCCAATCAACAACTACACATTAGATGCTCAGAAGATGAAATCAACAAGCATTACTTATGCGAATGGACAGAAACATGGCCGCGCCTCGTCCAAAAACACAGAAAGAATGGCCTCTCATTCAAGAGGACGGATGGAAATAATAGGAAGGAGACGCTTCATTCTCACTTGAGAAAAATGGTATGGGGAAAAACTTTCTTAAACGAAGCAAAATTATTTCCTTAATGCAATCATATGTTTAAAAGATTACAAAAAATAAGCGAACAGTTATCAAAAAATTATCGCTCAATTTTGGATAATCTATTCCCTACAAGGTTTGTACCGACTAAACCTCTCGTTATCGGACCTTTTTCTTTGTTCCCTGATGGAATTGCGTTTTTTATTGGGAAAAAACCTGAAAAAATGAATCACCGATGAAAGAACAGTACGGGATCCTAGCCCGGTTTGCAGCTAAAAGAAACGCGCAGAAAAAGACGAGTTATGTTGGAAATATGAGAAAATGGAGAAAGAGAGGAGACAGAAGTGAAATCACCGATAACAGTACGGGATCCTAGCCCGGTTTGCAGCTAAAAGAAACGCGCAGAAAAAGACGAGTTATGTTGGAAATATGAGAAAAGAAAAT
>JPKZ01022855.1:95681-107659 GCA_000803305.1 Toxocara canis
GAGGGGGAGGCACAACTGTTGTCCCCGTCCTCCAATGTTCAGATAGGTGGACGATCACCGGTTTTTTGGTGCCGCTCCTATTCACTCAACTTTTCAGGGCTATAAAACTGCATCACCAAGTATTCACGGTGCCCACCTTAACTTCTGCTTTACCGGCCTGTCTCGACGGCACACCGCGAAGAGTTCTACCGCCAAAAACACGTGCGTCTTCTTCACCAGAAAAAGTGACACGAATGATCACATAATCGTTCCTAAAAGAACAGCGCTTTACCAACTGCTCAAAGTAGGGTTGCAGACCGCGGAATACGCAGGCGAAACTTGTTCGATGAAACATTTCGGAGTTAGACGCCATCATTAGCTGCCAAAGTAACAATCTTGATCGATACGGAACAGAAAGATTCCATTTATATGCATAATCGAAATTGCTTTAATGGACGCGAGGCAAAATAACGAAACAACTACGAAAATAAAAGATAACAATTTAGCTGGACGGATTGATAAATCCCATGGCGTTCGACATCGCCTCGCGAATGTTCACATTCGGTTTCAGATAATCTTCTCGCTTGCGAGCACGCCAACATGCACTTTGCACATGTGAGCAACGGTCTCCTACGCTCTAACTGCTGATTTCGTCCGCACACTCCCCGATCCGTAATATCACTTCCAGGGGTCGCCCTAATGCACATCCAAGCACTAACTCACAGCTTCTTTATCGGGTATTAAAGATAGAAGCGGATGCAAAACTGTCCTCTGCATTTATATATTAAATATGGACTAAAAAAAAACTTGAAGAGAACTGCACTGTACATGCGAAATGTGCAACATACCTCTCTTTGCCGGAGCAGTCTAGTGGGCATCCGATTCCATGTGGTAAATCGATGTTCACCGGCGTACTGCGATTATTCACTGGCATCTGTACGGTTGCGGACGGTATACGCACCTAAATTACAACAAAATCTACTTAGTAAATTACAGCAATAATCCGCAGAACGTTTCTAATACAATATTTCTGGGCAAATAGGTGAATCAGCAATGCGCAATGGTCGACGACGTGCTTGAACTGTCTGGACTATATTGTCCCAAATTCGTTCCGACATAGCACATTATTCTTTTAAATCAACTCCCTAAAACAATTTCAGTCTCATTTATGCACTGAACACTGCTGACGGTTTAGAGACCCTCTGTCAAAGTGGTGACTAGATGACCGAAAAAAAAAAATTGAAAAATTTTCTGAATTTCGAATAAGCAAAAAACTTACGATTTCGTCAAATCTTCCGTCGATTTCAGTACATAAATAAACCGTGATCATTGCATGACGACTTCCTAAAATGTAAATTTAATTATTCAAAATATCAAACTGCTCACTGCTCAAAAGACTGAGCATCCCTGAGGTCTAATATTCATGAATGCGAAAAAAGGGAGGGGACGGAAATCCCAATGACTTGAAAAAAAAGTCAGAAACTGGGAATGCGATCATCAGAGGCTCAAAGATGTCTTCAAGCAACACTTCCAAACAATACGGGATCACCCACAAGACATGATTACATCACCCCGTGCTAATACAAGAACCATTTTGTGCTGATATGAAATGCAAAAATAAAAAAAGCAGCACAGCAAAAAAACCCGCCATTCAAATGAAAAAAGATGGACGCCAAAAAAAATCCCAGGAAATGTAAGAAACGTATGAAGCACCTCCTCACTCTGATAACTGATACGAAGATTGATAACTTCTCTTTGGTTATATATCCTTATTTCTATATGAAACCAATACATTCTAACTGGTGCAGAAATGATGAAGGCTTTGTGATATTGAATGGTGAGCACGTTTATATTGATCAACTTCATTTAATTTATACTCCGGGTATAACTCTTCAAGCAAAGAAAATCCGTGATAAATAGATAATTTTCCCACAAGTTTCATATTTGCGCATTTATACACATCAACTAATTAAATTGCATGATTGCAAAAAAAAAGAGAGAAAAACTGAGCCCGACGAAAATGTGGAGTGAAACAGTCAACTCGTAAAAACACGCTTAAATCGTAACTTAAAGACAAATGTATATTAACAGGCTAAAGCCAAATGGTCGCGGAATTCTGGGAGCCCTTTTTTTGGTCACGCACACTCGACACGTTCACCATTAATTGGTCGAAACGTTGCATTAAAAAAAACTTCCAAAAATTCCAGCAGAAACGATGAAACGATGTACCAGGAAGCTCATTGTTGCGAACGTCAACAAATCTGAGTAGCGAAGTAGAGTGCGAACAGTTAGAATGTTTGCTGCCTCTCTCCCTCTCACTGACCCCGTTCTCAACTCCTGACGCATCATTCAACGACCTCCTCATTCCCAACGACGATGGCATACTCTTCGTTAGCTTCCAATCTTCCTTCACAGGTGAATTATTGGTCGACGAATTCTGTAAACCTCTCAAAATATTGCCTCTAACGACACATTCTTAAAAAGCAGTGGCATTTCCGCATAACAAATAATCATTTATACGCACTCTGCATCACATTATGCCACGGCACGTTTTTAGGCGAAAGCAAATTCAAAACTAAATTGTATATTATCGTACCGTTTGAGAAGGCTTGCATGCTGTTTTAAGAAAACTACGATACAGAACACAGTACTCGGGCCAAAAAAAGATCATTTGACGTCATCGCTACTGGACCGCATAAACTCATGTTGACAAAAACGATTTAAGCTGTCGCCGTCTGACATGAAATCGGACACAACGCATTCCACACGCATGTGTTAAAAAAAAAAAAAAACAACATTGTGGGCATTTGGGAGCCGGAAACCACAGTCACAAGACAATAAAAACAGCCCCGAAACGCTGTTGCCAAGTTTAAATCCAAACAGCTCAGAGCACCTTGTGCAATTTTTTTTTACTTTGAAGTTGACCTTATGAACCGACGCATCAGCAATAAACATATTTTGGAAACTTGCAATTTTTACCATGAGTACCTTCACTCACAAAGCCTACTATCAAGGTTCAGTCGTCGCCCTCGCCGATATTTTACGTTTTCTCTTTCTTAGCATCAAATTCGTTATTTTTATTTAAACCTGCCTATTTAAAACGAAACCACAATGATACAGTAAAATGGTCGATGAATGTGTACAATGTGGTGAATGTACCAGTTCACACGCTACGGCGCACAATTACTTAATAATATAATCCCCCTTAATGACGGCTGCAAGCAGCCATATCATAGCAGCCCCTCCCTTTACTTGTTGGGGGGAATCTGCAAGCAATTTCTGCTGTAAAACAGCTATGCGCACTCGCTCAGCCTCCAACAACTATACTTCTCAAGTCTGATAATTGGGAAGGGATGAGGAGAAACACCGGGACTAATTTCTATATATGAAAGCAACAAGCCATTTTCTTGTGGAGATTGGTCAGAACGGATTTGATATTTGCCCTCTTCTGTTCCATGGATCTGAGATTCGCCCTTCGAATAGGCACATCTCTTTGAGGCCTCCTCTCAGCAGCGTTGCCAGTACATTGAGACTCCTTCATGGTAAACTGAAAAACAACACTCGCAGGCGTCACAACATGTGGGGGTGGAGAGAGAAAGAAAGTAGCATCCTTACCTCTATTGTCTTGGAATGATAAATAAAGCAGGAGCATTAACAGCGCAAAACGAGATCGCAAATATGCGCCATCCTTCCTTCACCCCTCCTTGCTCGTTAATCCACTGACTCCTCGTTTACAAGGACACATTTAAACAAACTCTAAGAAACAGAACACAACTGCCAATATAACAAATGGGAACGATACCACCAATTCCACTTTCTCTTTCAGTCAATGAGGGATCGTGGACGTAATCGCGACGCGACTGATACTTAAGCAAACAAGTGAATAACATTTAGACGAGACTAAGCATCCACTACAATACATATTTAAGAACCCACATTTGCGCTTTTCATATACGACAGATTCCGCTTCAAGAACGGTCTGTAGATCGGGCGTAGCACATCACCGTCCGGTAGTGCCATATAGCGATACAAACGGATCGCTCCTTAAAAAAACACATTTACCTTTCAAAATCATACAGTCGCTGTGCCTGTATCAATAACATAGGTAAGTCAAACTGCAGTTCAGTGAAATAGCAGCACAACTTCGAATCAGAGCTCGAAACAAAACGATATATGATGCCCTTCGATTTTATTCACTTCCTTCTCAAAATTTCACAAGTGCGCTATAACTGCGCCCCTCGACTCGAATAACTTTATTCGCGCCCCTACGGGACCTTACACGCTATTCCACGCGTCAGAAAATTTTTGCCGAATGTGCACCCATCACTATTCATAGTAAGTTACTCTACCTCCTCTCACAATCTTCACAACAACTAGGAAGAAAAAAAGAAAATCTCTTCATGCAATTCATACTGTGCAGCAATATCAAAACTTCTGAATTATTAAGAACAATGTTTCAGGAATGGTCTCACGACTACCATGTCAAATGCATGGGAGGAGGAGGGAGGAGAAAGGAGGGAGGAGGCAAATAGATGGGGAGAGAAAGAAGAGATGTAAGTGACAAGATGCAGCTTGGAAAAACTATCAGGAAAGACGAAGAAAGAAAATATTTAAAAAAAAAAACTGGTTAGCAAATAAGGTCGCAAGCGAGTCCAGAAACTGGGAGGACGAGAGGAAGGGGGTGGAGGAGAGAGAATCTAAATTTATTCATCGTATTCCCTTAATTACTATGAAAATTTGCGATACCAGCATTTTCCGCTCTAAGCTGATGACTTAAATAAAATCCCCTGCTCAGTCCTTCACATCGTGTATAGTTTTTTGCACTGAGGATCTAAAAACACTCGGCGCCGCTATTTCGCACCTAAGCCAATAAACGGTGTACACCTTTCCTTTCAAACGAAATTAGCTTTTCTAGTTCAACAACACACTGGTAACCACAAATATAAAGTAGCCACTCTTAATATTTAAGAATTATTTTTCTTTTTCTTAACAAAAAGCTGCACACAACCCTCGAGTTAATCCATAATTAAAAGTCTCCATTCTAGCCTTTTATGTGTTGCATTTATATATCTTGATGAAGCAGCGCTGGAACGGGCATCTAAACTCATATCAAAAAAAGGCTCACTTTTGAACTGTCGTTCATATTCGGTCTCCACAGTCTTCGGGTTGGCATCATCCCTCTTCTCTGACTGAATCTCCTCCTGAAACGATCGATATAACTACTCATACGGGAAACGAGTGCGACTGTTGTTCACAAATGAGGTATGACCTCACCCATCAGCATTTGATAAAGCTGAGCAATTTTGCCAACAAGCGGAAATTCAGGTTAACTCTAAGCAGTCCCGGACAATCCCTTCCACTTCCCTCACCCCCCCACCCCCCCAACCTTGATTTGATAAAGCAATTTTGCCAACAAGCGGAAATTCAGGTTAACTCTAAGCAGTCCCGGACAATCCCTTCCACTTCCCTCACCCCCCCACCCCACCCCGACTAGATGACCGAAAAAAAAAAATTGAAAAATTTTCTGAATTTCGAATAAGCAAAAAACTTACGATTTCGTCAAATCTTCCGTCGATTTCAGTACATAAATAAACCGTGATCATTGCATGACGACTTCCTAAAATGTAAATTTAATTATTCAAAATATCAAACTGCTCACTGCTCAAAAGACTGAGCATCCCTGAGGTCTAATATTCATGAATGCGAAAAAAGGGAGGGGACGGAAATCCCAATGACTTGAAAAAAAAGTCAGAAACTGGGAATGCGATCATCAGAGGCTCAAAGATGTCTTCAAGCAACACTTCCAAACAATACGGGATCACCCACAAGACATGATTACATCACCCCGTGCTAATACAAGAACCATTTTGTGCTGATATGAAATGCAAAAATAAAAAAAGCAGCACAGCAAAAAAACCCGCCATTCAAATGAAAAAAGATGGACGCCAAAAAAAATCCCAGGAAATGTAAGAAACGTATGAAGCACCTCCTCACTCTGATAACTGATACGAAGATTGATAACTTCTCTTTGGTTATATATCCTTATTTCTATATGAAACCAATACATTCTAACTGGTGCAGAAATGATGAAGGCTTTGTGATATTGAATGGTGAGCACGTTTATATTGATCAACTTCATTTAATTTATACTCCGGGTATAACTCTTCAAGCAAAGAAAATCCGTGATAAATAGATAATTTTCCCACAAGTTTCATATTTGCGCATTTATACACATCAACTAATTAAATTGCATGATTGCAAAAAAAAAAGAGAGAAAAACTGAGCCCGACGAAAATGTGGAGTGAAACAGTCAACTCGTAAAAACACGCTTAAATCGTAACTTAAAGACAAATGTATATTAACAGGCTAAAGCCAAATGGTCGCGGAATTCTGGGAGCCCTTTTTTTGGTCACGCACACTCGACACGTTCACCATTAATTGGTCGAAACGTTGCATTAAAAAAAAACTTCCAAAAATTCCAGCAGAAACGATGAAACGATGTACCAGGAAGCTCATTGTTGCGAACGTCAACAAATCTGAGTAGCGAAGTAGAGTGCGAACAGTTAGAATGTTTGCTGCCTCTCTCCCTCTCACTGACCCCGTTCTCAACTCCTGACGCATCATTCAACGACCTCCTCATTCCCAACGACGATGGCATACTCTTCGTTAGCTTCCAATCTTCCTTCACAGGTGAATTATTGGTCGACGAATTCTGTAAACCTCTCAAAATATTGCCTCTAACGACACATTCTTAAAAAGCAGTGGCATTTCCGCATAACAAATAATCATTTATACGCACTCTGCATCACATTATGCCACGGCACGTTTTTAGGCGAAAGCAAATTCAAAACTAAATTGTATATTATCGTACCGTTTGAGAAGGCTTGCATGCTGTTTTAAGAAAACTACGATACAGAACACAGTACTCGGGCCAAAAAAAGATCATTTGACGTCATCGCTACTGGACCGCATAAACTCATGTTGACAAAAACGATTTAAGCTGTCGCCGTCTGACATGAAATCGGACACAACGCATTCCACACGCATGTGTTTAAAAAAAAAAACAACATTGTGGGCATTTGGGAGCCGGAAACCACAGTCACAAGACAATAAAAACAGCCCCGAAACGCTGTTGCCAAGTTTAAATCCAAACAGCTCAGAGCACCTTGTGCAATTTTTTTTTACTTTGAAGTTGACCTTATGAACCGACGCATCAGCAATAAACATATTTTGGAAACTTGCAATTTTTACCATGAGTACCTTCACTCACAAAGCCTACTATCAAGGTTCAGTCGTCGCCCTCGCCGATATTTTACGTTTTCTCTTTCTTAGCATCAAATTCGTTATTTTTATTTAAACCTGCCTATTTAAAACGAAACCACAATGATACAGTAAAATGGTCGATGAATGTGTACAATGTGGTGAATGTACCAGTTCACACGCTACGGCGCACAATTACTTAATAATATAATCCCCCTTAATGACGGCTGCAAGCAGCCATATCATAGCAGCCCCTCCCTTTACTTGTTGGGGGGAATCTGCAAGCAATTTCTGCTGTAAAACAGCTATGCGCACTCGCTCAGCCTCCAACAACTATACTTCTCAAGTCTGATAATTGGGAAGGGATGAGGAGAAACACCGGGACTAATTTCTATATATGAAAGCAACAAGCCATTTTCTTGTGGAGATTGGTCAGAACGGATTTGATATTTGCCCTCTTCTGTTCCATGGATCTGAGATTCGCCCTTCGAATAGGCACATCTCTTTGAGGCCTCCTCTCAGCAGCGTTGCCAGTACATTGAGACTCCTTCATGGTAAACTGAAAAACAACACTCGCAGGCGTCACAACATGTGGGGGTGGAGAGAGAAAGAAAGTAGCATCCTTACCTCTATTGTCTTGGAATGATAAATAAAGCAGGAGCATTAACAGCGCAAAACGAGATCGCAAATATGCGCCATCCTTCCTTCACCCCTCCTTGCTCGTTAATCCACTGACTCCTCGTTTACAAGGACACATTTAAACAAACTCTAAGAAACAGAACACAACTGCCAATATAACAAATGGGAACGATACCACCAATTCCACTTTCTCTTTCAGTCAATGAGGGATCGTGGACGTAATCGCGACGCGACTGATACTTAAGCAAACAAGTGAATAACATTTAGACGAGACTAAGCATCCACTACAATACATATTTAAGAACCCACATTTGCGCTTTTCATATACGACAGATTCCGCTTCAAGAACGGTCTGTAGATCGGGCGTAGCACATCACCGTCCGGTAGTGCCATATAGCGATACAAACGGATCGCTCCTTAAAAAAACACATTTACCTTTCAAAATCATACAGTCGCTGTGCCTGTATCAATAACATAGGTAAGTCAAACTGCAGTTCAGTGAAATAGCAGCACAACTTCGAATCAGAGCTCGAAACAAAACGATATATGATGCCCTTCGATTTTATTCACTTCCTTCTCAAAATTTCACAAGTGCGCTATAACTGCGCCCCTCGACTCGAATAACTTTATTCGCGCCCCTACGGGACCTTACACGCTATTCCACGCGTCAGAAAATTTTTGCCGAATGTGCACCCATCACTATTCATAGTAAGTTACTCTACCTCCTCTCACAATCTTCACAACAACTAGGAAGAAAAAAAGAAAATCTCTTCATGCAATTCATACTGTGCAGCAATATCAAAACTTCTGAATTATTAAGAACAATGTTTCAGGAATGGTCTCACGACTACCATGTCAAATGCATGGGAGGAGGAGGGAGGAGAAAGGAGGGAGGAGGCAAATAGATGGGGAGAGAAAGAAGAGATGTAAGTGACAAGATGCAGCTTGGAAAAACTATCAGGAAAGACGAAGAAAGAAAATATTTAAAAAAAAAAAAGAAAAATACTAAAAAATGCCACCGCAGACTATCTGGTTAGCAAATAAGGTCGCAAGCGAGTCCAGAAACTGGGAGGACGAGAGGAAGGGGGTGGAGGAGAGAGAATCTAAATTTATTCATCGTATTCCCTTAATTACTATGAAAATTTGCGATACCAGCATTTTCCGCTCTAAGCTGATGACTTAAATAAAATCCCCTGCTCAGTCCTTCACATCGTGTATAGTTTTTTGCACTGAGGATCTAAAAACACTCGGCGCCGCTATTTCGCACCTAAGCCAATAAACGGTGTACACCTTTCCTTTCAAACGAAATTAGCTTTTCTAGTTCAACAACACACTGGTAACCACAAATATAAAGTAGCCACTCTTAATATTTAAGAATTATTTTTCTTTTTCTTAACAAAAAGCTGCACACAACCCTCGAGTTAATCCATAATTAAAAGTCTCCATTCTAGCCTTTTATGTGTTGCATTTATATATCTTGATGAAGCAGCGCTGGAACGGGCATCTAAACTCATATCAAAAAAAGGCTCACTTTTGAACTGTCGTTCATATTCGGTCTCCACAGTCTTCGGGTTGGCATCATCCCTCTTCTCTGACTGAATCTCCTCCTGAAACGATCGATATAACTACTCATACGGGAAACGAGTGCGACTGTTGTTCACAAATGAGGTATGACCTCACCCATCAGCATTTGATAAAGCTGAGCAATTTTGCCAACAAGCGGAAATTCAGGTTAACTCTAAGCAGTCCCGGACAATCCCTTCCACTTCCCTCACCCCCCCACCCCCCCCCAACCTTTGCCTACTTTATGATATTCTAAGGTCATCTGGAAAGTCTCGACCGACAATTTCTTGCTCTTCATCCAACATTCTCAAACTTCCACCTTGGTACATCCTATCAAAATTCAAAGAATATAGCACGGTCAAGGAACTTATATAGAATCAAGCGCACACTTTTGTCGCCACATTGCTGAGTCAGCCACATTCTGGTCTTCATGCGACCACTCCCCCAGCTGAAAAAACAATGTGAAGTACACTTCAGCACACGCTGTAAGTTCGTAAATTTAGACTACCGCAAAGAATGTCGGCCTCGTGGTAAACATTTTTGTGATTCGATAAAAACTCAAGACGCATCCTCGCAAGGATGCTCTACGCTACAGCAAACAATTCGCATGACTGCGCGGATAACTTCTGAAATAATAAAACTCAAAACCGACCTTCATGTCTTCTGTCAGCTTTTCGTTGGACATCCGATACGGTCTTTTGGGTATTGGCTCCTCATATGTAAGTTCCACTGACCCCTCATCTGAGCTCACATCCGAATCTAATAGAAACCACCGTCAGCCAATTTGAAGACAATAACTCTGCATACCACCATTAAAGCGATAACCGCTTCAAAATCAAGAACGAGGTAATGACTTCGCGAATCACGGTTAATTTTAGCTGCACGGTGATGCCTAGCCCTGGAGGGAGCGATGTGTGACATATGCGCTAACTATGTGTCCTCTACGTTCACATCATTAACATTTGCTTCTTTCTCTTCTTTGGTAACAAACGATAACATAATTATGCGGCACCATCCTTCCTCAGAAAGGAAGAGGCAAGATACGAAACAAAACGTCGAAGACTGACCTCGATGACGATAAGGCTCCAAAAACTTACGCAACCAGGACCTTGATTCTAGACTACAAGGAACTGAAAACATCCCACTGTTCGCAAGTTTCCCATCAGCTACAAATAAAAAGCCCATAATTAGTTGTCTCGTGCTCGAAGGCATTCTTAATGCTGACGCCCCTATTCGAACACGTTCTCTTCTAAAAGCGGAGGCAGAACGTGCAAGGATGGGCTTTCAGGCGAAGGAAGCGAAAACGGCTTTCAGGCGAAGAGATGAAAAACCATGATCGAAAAAATCGCACGCTTGGCTGCAGCATTTCTTCGAGGGAAGAAACTTTCTGCTAAAAGTTCTCGTGATTTTTTTTTTTGTTATATGGAAGCTGGCACGGGCAACATTTTACACGCATTTTCCCAATTTTCGAAGTAGATAGAAGAGATCTGGAGAGGAGAGGGAGGAAAGGTGGAGAGGGCGGGTGACAACCCATATATGTTCCTGCCTATCTACAGATCACGATCTGATCTCAGTAACTGTTTCTGAGTTCAACACAGCCTACTTACATTAAATAAATCTATAATTTCATATTAAATCATCAAATTTAACGCAAACCCTAAAATTCAAACCTTTCGGAAACATTAGCTAGGACTAGCCCTCGCTCCTTAAATTTATTCTCCCCTTCCTCCTCCTCACCTCCTCTCCCTCCCCCCCCCCCCCCCCCTCCCCCCTGTAAGTTCGTAAATTTAGACTACCGCAAAGAATGTCGGCCTCGTGGTAAACATTTTTGTGATTCGATAAAAACTCAAGACGCATCCTCGCAAGGATGCTCTACGCTACAGCAAACAATTCGCATGACTGCGCGGATAACTTCTGAAATAATAAAACTCAAAACCGACCTTCATGTCTTCTGTCAGCTTTTCGTTGGACATCCGATACGGTCTTTTGGGTATTGGCTCCTCATATGTAAGTTCCACTGACCCCTCATCTGAGCTCACATCCGAATCTAATAGAAACCACCGTCAGCCAATTTGAAGACAATAACTCTGCATACCACCATTAAAGCGATAACCGCTTCAAAATCAAGAACGAGGTAATGACTTCGCGAATCACGGTTAATTTTAGCTGCACGGTGATGCCTAGCCCTGGAGGGAGCGATGTGTGACATATGCGCTAACTATGTGTCCTCTACGTTCGCATCATTAACATTTGCTTCTTTCTCTTCTTTGGTAACAAACGATAACATAATTATGCGGCACCATCCTTCCTCAGAAAGGAAGAGGCAAGATACGAAACAAAACGTCGAAGACTGACCTCGATGACGATAAGGCTCCAAAAACTTACGCAACCAGGACCTTGAAAGCCACTTACAACGCAAAACGTTACTTTGCCATCTTCCGATACAACATAATACGATAGCGGCTGGTTTTCATACTAACACAGTGAACTCAATGAGATTGGCCTTCTCTCTTCCACTCTCCCAACCCTCCCTCCCC
>JPKZ01022855.1:126920-158383 GCA_000803305.1 Toxocara canis
GGTTGATTTGATATGACTGGTTTATTTTCTCGGAACTAGACAAGAAGCAGGAGGTGAGCACAACAGGACAAGTCTCAGGGCGTAGCTTGTTACCCTTTAGCGAACCGCTGTTAAGTAAATTTAAGACCAGCACAATAGGGAAAGTTATTGAGATGCGGTGGCCTGGATGAAATTGTCTCGTGTTGCAAACGATCATCCCACACAAACTTGATAGAATTTACAGTGGATCGTGTTCTGGTCTAAGCACTTTTTTGTCAGTTGCAACAAACGATTGTAGCGCAATGCACTAGAAGCGTTTCAGCGATGCGTTTCCTTCAACAGTCAAATTTTTCCAGTTGCCTTATAAAAAGTATAAAGTTGTAAAAAATGGACACCATGGTAACGTTATGGTAACGAGTAAGTAGAAACTCGAAATCCAAGTCGAATTTTTTTTTTGCTCAAGCTTTTTATTTAAAAATAAGTAAAAATATGTAAAAATGTAATTTTGAATTTTAGAGGTTGTATGCCAGTCAATAAGTGTTAAAGTCAACTTAACGTCATCTCATCCTATCCATGCCATGTTGAACTGTTAGAGCTATCAAATCCTCTCTAGTCATATTGCGATTCGTCTTGTTTTTATGCGCTCTACTGATTTCCGTAAACAGCGTTTTCATCATTGCAATTCTCGTCAATTGCGACTGTTATTCGCGTTATGAAAACACGAAATTCTTCCATATGAGCAACGTGTCGTTGTATAGAGACGACCATCTAAGAAGTAAACATATTCTAAAGGTGTTCTAACTAATTAACATATTCTAAAGGTGTTCTAACTAATTAACATATTCTAAAGGTGCTGTAACTAATTAGCGATGGACACTGTGCATGTTTCATGCTGTCTAAAATTCCTAACTTAAAAGTGACCTATTAGGTACTGTTTTTCGTGAAATTCAACATGTATATTGAAACGTTTTTAATGTTCATTTGTTTGGAAATATGCTTCGTTTTGTTATGACATATTTAATAGTGTTCATTCGTTTTGTTGCTCGTTAGACATTTGTTATTTGCTTCGCGTATGGGTCGTATTTTACATTTCTTTTCAACGATGGCACAGTTCGGTGAGTTCTGTTGATTCAGTATCAGTGTTTTAGCGGTTGTTATCCACCTTTACAAAGCAGAGTGAACGGAAGTGATTGGTAATTACGACAGAAAACTATTTCATCCTTTCTTTTTTTGCGATTCAAAAAGCGCATTAACGAAACGAAAGGATTAATGCTACAGCGTAAGGTAGGCATTAGTAAATGTACGATCTATAATAAGAAATGTTTGTTTTGAAATGACCGTTCGGAAGCATATCACTAATTCGAAGTGTTGCGGTTTTAAAGAAGCCGTTGAGTTTTTCAAATAACATTGGCCTAATCGTGATTCTTGAATCGCTGAATGAGCTGGTGGCGTTAAATCCTAGTTCATCCTCCTCCACGCACCTCCTCCGCTCCTCCCCCCCCTTCCCCCCTCCTTCATCATGCTAACTTCCTCTAGAATCCTCGCCGTCAGATATCTGGTCACTCTGGTGACTTAATAATGCTAATGCTACCTTGATCGAGTGCTTTACAAGTCTGACGGGGCTTGCAGGCGCTATATGGTAGTTGCCGTGGTCGTGCATCAGCTTATCTCGCCGCTTCCTCCGAAGCGGGAGAGGGTGGTCGCAATCCCCCCAGCTTGGCTTCGGGTAGAGGTCGCACGCAGTCCAGTCAAAAAACAAAGAAGTGGATGAAGAAAGTGAGGAAAAATGCCAGGAAAACAAAAATGACATCGGGAACGGATGTTGGTGGAGGTTGAGTTCGAAACGGTTTTATGAACTTTGAGTTGGCTGTGGTTCACATTAGCTGAATGCATTTATTGAAATGTGGATTTCGAAGAAATTAACTTAAAAAGTTAAACCGACAACCGTAGCATGTTTCGAGGAATTCACGTCTAATGTTCAGGTAAAGTGTTTAAACTTTTTTTTTTGGTTGAGAACACCAAACGTGCTACTCAAAAGTGCCGTAAAAGCAGTCGACGAACACATGAGTGCATCTGCGCGTTCACCCAATCCTTTTTCTCGCCAACCGCACTGAACAGGGCACTTTTGAAAAGGCTTTTGGCGTAAAGACTTAAAAAGGTTTTTTTTAAACACGTGAATGCATAAGGGAACCTATGCCTATGAGGGGAGAGTGCCTGCAGCAAATGTGATCGACGGCCGTCGATTCGTAAGCGGGAACGGTACGCGTGTTGATATTGGTGTTGCACTGTGTTGGTGTATGTATGTGTGTGTGTGATGTGTGTGTGCGTGTGTGTGTATGTGTGTGTATGTGTGTGTATGCGGTGTGGGTGTCGCGTTCGCAGTTGCGCTTGTGCGATTGCGTCTCTAGGGTGAAGGTTGCGCGCCTCTTCCGCACAAAGGTCGTTGCGCGACGCGTCTCTCTTTCTTTCACATGTTCTCCCATCGCGCCTTTCGCTTATCCCCTCAGGGTCGTCGGACCGACTAACCGCCAAGTCTGTTTTTCGCTAAGTGAAATTGCATAACGGTTCAATTGTTGGGTTTTTGGTACCCATTCTTATCATTTGCTTTAATTGTATTTTAAAATTTTAATCTTCTTTAAAAGCATTTTCCTAGCCAACGGTATCTTTAAAATGGCATCATCAGTGACTAGTTAATGAAACCAACTTGAATTCTTTGCTTTTTTCCTGTGAAAATCAGGTTTCCCGTGTGAGAGATCGAGAGGGCATGAGAACGAAAACGAGAAAAAGGAGTGCTTGTTTCCTTTCATTTATTTCTTTTTGCCTACGCTGCCCTTCCGCATAAAATTCAGCACTCGTAAGTTGAGCCTCCAAATTTCAGTTCCCACCTTTCGCCCCATCGCTCATGATGTCGTTTTGACAGCCAAACGTTGTACATGTTGTTCGTTCATTCGCTCAGAAATACGGTCGTTACAAGCAGTTCTTTGAAAACATCAAAAGCGTTGCACATCACTTCATCGATAACGACGCTGATAAAGAGTGAGTACGGTGGGATAATCTCTTGTGAGTGAGCGCTGAGACAATGAGGATTCTAGTTGGTGCCTTCCGAGTATTGTGCAACCGATGCTTCCAGAAATATGAGCAATGAGAAATATGAATCACAGAAGAAAACGACGCGCTGTTGTGGGTCTGTTTTGCTGCTATTTTATATATTGCATATACTGTTTAATCTACCATATGAGCTCGATAAAGCGTCCACTCAAATATCACTTCGTTTTCTTAAGGCAACGACCAAGTCAGCGCCATCATCTCTGTGCGGTATCACGTTTCATGAAAAGTCCAATAGAATAACGTGAAAAGTGGACTTCAGTAAAAACGCGCTGCTGAGCTAAGGTTGAACAACAGTCTTCGTCGAGATAGCTCCTTTCTGAAGAAATTCGTCTCCCATCAGAAAGTTCTGACCATTATGGCTCCATGCGCTTCATTGAGAGGAAATCGATGTTTATCATGTTATCGGGTTTTTATTTCCTGATGATTAATTTGTGGGAAGTATTTATTTAATTGATGTATTTTTACATCCTTCGCATTTGCCATTAAATTGGCGTATATGTAGTTGGAACATTTTGTTATGGATGCCCAAAATCTGAAAATTGTTTCTTTTTTTCACTGTTTTTTTTTCTTGACATGATTCCTTTAAATAATTTGATACTTTTTTTTTCTTTCTGCAGGCACGCAAGTTTAGCGTAACCGTCGCTGCAACATTTGCTTCATTTACTGTGTTTATATTTGATACGTTATTGACGTGATGTGGTCCAGTTTCCCGTTCGATACGGTTTCTGTTAATTGCATTCGACAGTTCAGTTTTTTTCATTCATTTTTATGTTGTTATCGTAAGGTTTCATTTAAAAAAATTAAGTTTATGAAATTTTGTTATATTTGATCGTTGGCGATTTTATTATGCAAAAATGGAATTGACACAATTATATTTTGCTATATAGTAAGTGATAATTTTTTGTCATGCGTTTGATTTCAGTTCATTCACATAGTGCTCTAGATTGCACGGGGACGAAACACATTCGAAATGCTTTTGTTCGAATACAGTCAAGTTTCGTGTATTTATCATATTTAATTTAACAATTTTTTTTGTTACAACAAAGGCAACTGAATCAAATTAATGCGATCGAATCGTGCAGAGTGGATATGCAATTAGGTCATTTCAAACGGATAGGATTGTATGTATGCCTTATTTATTTCACATTTCACTCGACGTTTCGGCACTTAGCTACCGTCTTGTGCTGAATAAGATATCGCGCATAGCGACTAGCATTAACAAAACAAACAAATCAAATAAAACATCGAAATACACCCTTATCAGTAGCAATTAGATAAATTCAATTATTAATAGTGATGCTGTTATAGGTCAGAGTCAAAAACGATTGTTAAGCGAAAAGATTTAATATATATTTGTACATTTTACATCTCGAGCAATCGAATTCTCTTTAGAACGCTTCCAGATTCCTTACTTTTGTTTATCATTTCTGTACTTTTATAGCATCTCAGAATAACGTTATCACAAGTACTGTTGCCACTAACAACTGATTTTTTTTTTTTTGAAATTGAAGGAACAAACGTTTCCGAAATTTGTATTTTTGGTTTTTTTTTTCGTTGTTTCGTGTGTCCTATCGAATATGGGGATAATCAATATCGAGTTAACAGCAGTACAAGATTTCAGTGCTGATCGCTTACAGTGCATGATACGATGTTGAATTGTTATCCATCAAGCTTGGGGCTCATACTCAACGGGGAAATTATAAGAAGTAGATGAGTGCTTCCAAATACTCGGGGACCAGCGCTATTATGCTGTCTTCATCCTACAAGTGAGACTGATATGTAGGAAGGAATTTTTTGGTCTGTGGATCTTTAAAGAGTGAAAATTGAAGGGGGACTCCGTAAAACTCAAATGATGATGGCGGTAGGGGGTCCCCAAATCTGCAGTCTTCGCTGAACGCAAATTATTCACCACTTCCAGTTGCTTGCACTTCTTTGAGTTTTCCCAAATGTGCCGTTGGCAGTGGCATATTTTTTAAAACTATTTGTCAACGGACTACCTCTCCTACGGGTGAAACGCTGCAGGGGCTGCAAAAGAAAGGGTCGATCTGGTGGCACAGACTCGCCCAAGGCAAATTGCCTGGAGCCTCCGGGAGTTTTATTTTCCGCAACATGTTACCCTTTCGCTGCGATCGTGTATTCGAGAGGCCCTTACCAATGAATGTACTATTGTTGCCACATGAATGATCACTGGCTAACGCGTTGGCATGTATGCGCTTTTTGGTTGAAACGTACACTCTGAGCCTACGTGATGTTGAGGTGCATCGGATGAATCCTGAGGTGCATCGGATGAATCCATGCATCCTAAAACTTTTCTGCTGTGAGAATATCGTCCTCCCTTATACGTCCCTACCCCCTCACCCTACCACTTCTTGCTGTTCATGAATTTCTCGTAGAAGTGAGAAGTGTATATCGTAGATCCAAAAATTACTCCGCCACTGCGTAACAAGTTGTACAGTTACAAAGCAAAGTTTAGTGTAACCTCGACCAGATTCAATCTGGAAAGGAAAACTATAAGCGCCGAGGGTTCTGCCAACGGTTACACGGCGGTTTACAACGGATACGTAAGCGTATTGGTTTTAAGAGCGATTTTGAATTGGCACTGCACTAATTATTATACAAGTTTAGAAGAATGGAGCTTTAATACGATATAAGTTTTTTTCTCGTTTCTAAAAGATTTCGTTAGTGGTTATTTTTCCAGTAGTTTGTAACGACTGTTTGTTTTTATTTAAAAAGACTCCGACGAATTTTTTCCGCGGTGATGCAAGTCGTTTTCAAAGAATTACAGGTCTTATTTATTAAATAATCTTGAATGAGCTAGTCTTATGCGATCATAGTGATTTTTTTTTTTTGCAATTCTTTATAATGCACAACGCATTATGATATTGGCATGCATGTGCGATTTTCTGTTTATTGGCAGCACACAGTTCCTGCTCACGTTTTTGCATAGCTGCTGCGTGGTTCAGCATTAGATTTATGGTGACTAATGATTTTCTTTATTCCCTCAAATTACCCATTCTTATTTTCGTTTAAGAAAATTTCCGATACGGGTTATGATGTATTCATTTTGAATATAATTTCCGGTGTAGGTTATGATAATGGTTTCTGGTGATATGCTTGTATACCTTTCTGTCCATCTACCGAAGACTGGTTCTCTTTGGTGGTTTGGCATAATGGAAAGCTGCTCAAAAGTACTAAATGAAAAGCTGCGTTTTGCTTCCACATTGCGATGTGTGCAACGAAATATGTTCAACGGCAGTATTTCTGAGATGCATAGATGTTTGGTTGAGCTGGCCTGAGCGTGACACTTGCGCCGTTTTGGTTGCAACGTTAATTTTGCGTTCAGAGTTTGTCACAACAAATCGCTCTAAGATTTTTCATCATTTCAACTATTGGTGCACATGATTACGTTCACCAAATTCTGTGTTTGTGTGCTTGACATAGGTTTTTTTTATATTGTTTTGCAAGTATTTGCATCTTTTTGCATCTTTCTATTTGCAAGTAACGTCAGGTCTATCTATACACGTCCCCAAACTGCTAATGGTTGGTTCTCGTTCATGGTAATTTTTGAAGATGGTTCTTCTCGTACTTTTGAAGATGATTCTTTCTTGTTCTTGCGCCTTTGCAAGTTCATTTCTACTGCAAATATTGCTAGCTGCACTTAGCCTTCTTTCAAAAGTAGACCTTTGGGAGGGAGGGGGAGTGGGGAAAGAAAGCTATTTTAGGTTTAAAAAGTAATTCTGGTCTTAGGTACAACTTTGCATTACTTTTTTTTTCACACTTCCTATTCTAAAGTTTATCAGCCATGAACGGTCACAAAATGCTTTTATATTCTTTTAAAGAAAATCTTTTATTTATAATTTATAGCAGATTCCATATTACTTAATGTCGTGTTCTCTGCGAATTTCGTTATCTTTCTATCAGTAGGTGCATGACGAGCAGACTGTATGATCTGAAATATCCTCCTCGACCTCAAACATATTGTTATGGTCGATCCCTTTCTTGATTTTTTCTTGTACGACGCTTATGTCCAATTACATTTTTCATGTACCCCTTAGCGCATCAATGATCTCGACATTTAGTCAACATATTAATGTTATTTTTTCTTTTGTGTTTAAGAATTTTTTTTCATTTAAACCTTTATGATGATATTAGAGAAAATTCTACGGGAACAGACTGTTATGAGATTGTTGCTCATTCACATAACCGTTATCCGTGTACATTTTTTTGTTGTCGGCGTCTTGTCACTCAACCTAATTGAAAGATTTGCTCTACTGAAGACCGTTTTTGATTTATGGTCTGGAGTTCTTTTTGTCACATTACAACGCCACTTGGTAGTGTTTTTGTTAAACGAATTTCGGGTGAACCGGGGGCGTATCATATTACTACAGTGTTTTGATGCTTTGTTCACTTTGATAAGGTGAAGAAGCTCACCTTCAAGACAAGTAGGGAAAGGAAGAGGGGAAGGGGGGGTGGTGCGGGAAAGAGAGAGGAGGAGGAGGAAAAGGAAGAAGATGAAACTGATCTACCAACAGAATGCTTCCGTTAAGGATTCAGGTTTAATTTAGTCACGAATGCAAGCAAAAAATACATGAAATCAAACAAAGCTTAGATAAGATGAGTGAGCGAGTAAAAATTGGTAGCTATTTGCCGCAATTGTGTCGACGTCATTTAACAAAATATTGAAAGCTGCAGTTCAAGTAAACCGTTATATTTGACTCCGTGAATTTAAAAATACAGCTGTGTTAAGGCTTTTTCGCTCTGAATCTTATTTTTACATTTAACAACGAATACCACTATAGCTGATGTGTTAAAAACGAATACCACTATAACTGGTATGTGAACAACGAATACTGCTATAGCTGATATGAAAACAACGAATACGACTATGACTGACATTCGATTCGCTGGTCTGGTCATGATGGTTGTGAACGGCCTAGTAGAGAAGCAGTGAAATCTGTTACCACACAGTGATAAAGAACTACCCGTGCTAGAGTTGAACTGTCATTTGTGATAGTGGTGCATAATAAAGCGTTCGATGCGTGCTAAGTGTGTTTTTCAACTTCGTCATTGATCGCTCGTGATTTTTTTTTTTTGCGTTTCTGTCGTGGTCGTTACCATTGCATGAGGTTGCAGATCTGGTCTTGCTGCTTTTAATTTGTACGTAATCTCGCTTATACTTCCGCATCCCCACCACCCCCCCCCCCCCCCCCACCCCATCCGTCCTCCCCTTCCCCTCCGCACACCCACTTGCTTCCCATAAACTTTTTCCTCAAGTATTCATGTTTTTTGGAGCTGGAAACGCTGTAAGCATCGAAGCCTGTGTGTGGATAGAAAAGTATGTAATCGGAAATAGCCGATTTCGTTATTTACAATAGGTTTGAGCTGTTTTTTTTTTTTTAACGGGATATATGCAACGAAAGGCTACATATATTCGAACTTGCTATGGTTACTTTATTGTGTTTCCCCCGAACACTTAGATCGTCATTTTCAACAACAGTATAACTTTCGTATGGGAGATATACGGTGTGCCACACACCCTCAGATACAGCACCTGCTCCTTTCCCTCTAACCCGTTTCTCTCAAAAGTTGGATAACGTTCGGTTTTTAAACCCAAATTAGTTTGGAGGAAGTCCGATGGGTGAGAACTCAGTCGTTCATTTGCTGCTGCGACTGAGCCTGAAATGAAAACACTGTAAGACGTTAGGCGCTTGTAAGTTTTACCGTATATTTTTCCGATCATCAGTCGAATTTTTTAAATTGCTTCTGATCGCTAGGCCCCAGTTAAACTAGATGTAATGAGTTTTCAGCATGCTGATGCTACCATCGAGACAAGATCGCTCGACCATAGATCGCATCAGCACAGCACTGCAGAAAAGACTTGAGAAGAAGCGATGTGCGTCACCAGTTGCTGCTGCACAACAAGCGAAGAAGCGCACCCCTTCAGTTGACGTCGAGGCGACAACGCTCATCGAGAGCGATGCTTTTAACAAGGCTGACCTTGAAAGTCGACCTCTCACCGCTTCCACCTTCCTCGACGCTATGCGAACACAAATCGCTGAACAAAAAGGGGTTCGTTTCAGTGATATTTTTCATGTTTTCAAATGGAACTTTAACGAAATGCTCAGCAATTCGGCGACAATTCTGCCGAAACAACTACATTGTCGACGTGGTTTTAGGCTGACGTGAAAGATACATTATGTCAGCGCATCCAACGACATTTAACTTGCTATTGTAGACGACAAGGCGATTTCGCAATGAAACTCGACATTAGCGCATTGTTTTTAAGCGCTTAGTATAAAAACTAAGCTGCTATTTGATACTTAAACCTTTTTGTGCTTTTAGCTCTCTTTCACATATATAACGTCGTTGTCGTTATCCGACTATTAGCTTCTTTATGTGCTCTTTTGATGAACTCAGCCTCGATCATTTTGTTCCTTTCGTTTTTTTCGGTCCTTCCATATTCGACGTGTTTTCTCGAGTGTTAGATGCTAATTTTTTTTGTTTTGAAATATCGAGTCGTCTATGATCGAAAACTTTCCCTTGCGCTCCAATTTTTCCATTTTGAATTTCAGCTTCCGTCCGTAAAAATCATTAATGAGGCCGACGATGCGTTTATTGACGAGGATCACTTTTCCGATAGCGAATCTTCAGATCAAGGCACAAACGAAGGTTCGCTCGTTTTCATAAGTTTTACAATTTACGTCAGTAAATGTGCCACCTTCGATTGCTGTGAGTGAACACTTTTGTGTATATTTTCAAGCGTCCATTAAATTCGATATTTAATCGTTTTGGAAATGTGGATATCACTGATGTACATAAGCAGTTCCTGCCTCTTTATTTCGGGAAGGTGGAGGGGGGGAGGAGAGGGTATTTCATGCTTTTATTTCCGACAAAAGCACTCGTATTTAAAAAAGGCTTTTTTTTTCTACCTCGGAGCCGTTTCTCGATCGAGAGGGAGGAGGAAGGAGTGTACGGCCTCGGTAGCTGAATTTATATGCGAGATGAGGCTGATGACGATTGATTGAGCAAGAGAAGGCTTTTCTTCCTGGAGAAAATTTAACGGACGGAGTATGTGCATGTTTTTGTTTAGCAGATTCGTTTTCATTAGGTGTGTTCTCAGGCTTGACCAAAATAACTGATTTGTTTCTCAATCAAAAAAAAATTGTGTTTTCTGTGTTTTCATGGTGAGAATCAAATCGAATTGTATTTAATCAATTAATCAAAGTCGGCCTGATTACAATTTAATCAAAAAGTAAATACAGTTCGATTTGATTACAATTTAATTTTAAAAAATACTTGTATTTTCATGGTGAAAATGTGGGAATGCCCGTTTACTTTTTTTCGATTTTTTTTGTCAAAAATGGCAATTGTATTGTTCCGTAAAGGGGAGATGTGGAGGTGAGCTGGAGTATGGCACAGTGGGCAAGCGAGTAAAATTGCGTAATCTGCGCGTTCGAAAGTACTTGACGCAGATTTTTTGAATATTTCTTTTATAGGGGATTCATCGTCAACGCCACCTTTGTTAACAACGGGTTCCGTAAATCTGCAAGATGTTTTCTGCTCGGTGCCCGGCCGGCTGTCACTGCTAAGCAGTACTAGCAAATATAAAGTCACCGTCGGAGAGGTTTCTGCTTGTTTATTTTCTCTCTCTTTCTATAGTTCATTCATTCCATCTTCATTACGGAGAGGGAGACAGAATGAACTATCTAGTCTAAATTAAAACAATTTTAAAACAATTAATCTGGTGTGGCAAGAAAAGTCATAAAACCGCTTGAATTCCAAATTTCGTTGGCTTATTTCACACGAATGAGCAAGTGTTGGAAAGGCGCATTGTTTTATTATCAATGTTAAGCTTGCATGCTTCGAACTTTGAGAGCATATTGCAGTGGTCATGTTGTGGGATATTTAACTCGTAAAGATATTTCAGGTGACCACCTGGGGGAGGAAGAGACCTGGTACCATGAATGTCCCATTTACCGAATGGTTCAGGGGACCAAATGGAACAGTTGTGTAGGTTTTCAGCTTCCATTCCACATTTGGACCCCTTCTCAGCAACTAAGCCTACAACACGACCGCTATCAAGCATTCTGCCTTTACACAATAGTTTGCCTTCTTCTGACTTCATTCACCATCCACAAACCCAAACTCATGAGTTTAACTGTCTGTAACAAAGAACTAAGCGTCAGTGCGACTTGTTATAAACCTTCGATTTCATACTTCCACGGTTGTAACATTCCAGTTCGTCACAGGGGAGGGGCGGAATTAGAAGACTTATGGTAAATAGGTTAATGCATTCGCAGTTAATCCGTTTCATAAAGAAGCAGTCAACCTTCTAAGCAACTGTATTGTCTGCGACGAAATAATTCTGTCAAAGGTAATTGGAGCGTTATGCTTGTATGCAAAAATTTTATCGAGGTGCGGCCTATCACGTCATCAGGAATGATCAGCAAGAGGTGCCTTTGTCGGGACTAGAAACTGTTTGTCGACTACAAGAGCCGTAATCCACAGACGGGGAGGGCAAAAGGAAATGTTGGGAGGGAGGTAAACTCTGTAGCATGCAGCAGCAGGCACAGACGCGCGTACTGACTTACTGGGAGAATGACTCAATTATTAGGGGCAGATAGAAAATGGAAAGTTGAACGATTTGCGACCGGCAATTGAGAGAAACAGACGTATGTCGACGACAAAAGAGCGTTACACAGCTGCGTGACCAAGGAAAAGGAAGCGAAAGGGATGCGAAAGCGGCGTTGCAAGATAGTGATGAGTTTGTGTGCCGAGCGCTGATCACCCCGCTTATCCTAGCATGTCGGCGAATCGCCCACGGTTAGAGGGGGAGTCGTGTCGTGCAGTGTGCCTTCGATACCGTACAGACAGCAGAAAGGCTACAACAGTCAATAGCGCTGTAGCCGCGATCGCGCAAAGACCTTGGGACCTCGCGGGGCCAACGCCATTGTTGCCCTCATGAAAACACGCACACTCGCTCGCTAGCGTGGTTGTTCGAAAAAGGCATCAGCAAAATGTTGAGCGAAGAGGCCAAAGGCGCTATGCAAGGGATCTGCAGACAGCGGTACAAAATGCATCACATCTCGTTTTCTTAGTTCACTTACAAAACAAACAGTTGGATGTTTGCAGCGCATACTTGCTTAATATGTTTTGTAGAAATTACTGCTGTTCTGCTGGAACTGTTTTAAAATCTTTAAATTTTTAGTCACAAAATTTCCTGCTCCAAAAAGCGCCGATTTATGAGATTTTTTATTGAATGCATGTCATGTGCTGAAACTTCTGCTTGAAATTCCGGATACAAATCTCCCAAGAAGCATTCCGTTGCCCAAAAAAGTACCTTTTTATCAGCCAGTAGCAAGTGGCAATAACGTATCCTTTTGCCACTTAAGTAGATTTATGTGCAGTTGCGTGCACAATGTTGAGGGGTATATGACATCACTCATCTGATACGAAAGAGAGTTGGAGGCACCACTCGTAATTCCCATTCAATATCATTCGCATTCAAAAAAATATTAGTCAGTTTCATTTTTGAAAAAACTTGTAAAATGATTTTTTAAAGCACGGAACGGCTTTCATTCCATGTGTTGCTCTCATACGATTTTCAAGAACTTCCACGCGTCTGTGTTTGGTGGTATCGGTGTGAAAGTTGACTCCTTTGAAATAACACTACTATGGGTGACTATGATACAAACGTTTTTTTTATAATGTGCTAATTGCTAATCTGTTTTTCAAGTGTCTCCTTCCATAGAAGAGCTTTCTTGAGTTGCGTTGCTGATTTAGAACGCAAATGTAATTCGAATGTACGACTAACTTATAATGTAATTATTCTCGGAACTAATCGCATTACAGTCTCGATCTGAATAACATGATACGTTCAATGTCTCATTTTTAGAATTCGCTCTTCTTTCGGGCATATTAATTTTTAATGAGAGATACCGTCCGATCGGCGTCTGTAAAAAGAAAATATCCGCGTTTTGGCGCTAAAATGGGAATGGAAAAGAGAAAGGAATAAGCTGTCGGCAGCGTTGTAAGAGTGTTGATGATGTGAACCGGGGGTGCTGCGTGCAGAGTGCATGTGCATGGCAGGTGCGCGCATGACAACTATATTGAAAACGTGCATGAGACCATATACACCAGGCGTACGCATTTTGGTATATCGTCTACAATCGTTCTGATTGCACTGCGTTTACGAAGTCAGCATTTTCAGTGCGAGAGCGTAAATATTATTCGAATTATACAACACACTTAGAATAATTCGTCGCAGAACTAATGCCATTGAAGTCGTGATCTGAATCAAATGATGTTTACGGTTTCGCATTGATCAGCACAATTCCTGTACTATGAATGAGCGATAAAAACGCTGATGGCCAACATAGGCAGTAAATACTCCTTTGTGAAAATGCCCGTCTGTGGCATTGTGCTTGTGTCGTATGCTATTGCCTTATGTTCGGTTCATTTGATACGATCGCGGCAGTGTCTGAATTGAAAACTAAAAACGTTTTGTTGATCGATTTCTAAATCTCGTTCATTAAAATGACGGCGTCATAGTGACTGCGGTAATTAAATTAACTTAATTCAGTCTTGATAGCACTCGTTTTTATTTTGTGGCAATTGTTTTGCCCATTAAATCACTCTTTCAAGTTGATCGATTTGACGCCGGTGCTTGGGGTGCACTGCGGGCGTTTTGTAGGGATGTAAGTACATAGACTGGCGCCACCACCAACCGATGGTGCCCATCTCTACCGGTTTATACAAGAGTGGGCCAACAGTGCAAGAGAGGTGAGCGACCGTATGCCCGTTTTAGCCTAAAGCAAATACGCGAATTGCTTTCTAGCCCGCTCTCCCCGAAACGCCGCTTTTTGTTCACGTAGACGCACTTCGTCGTTTTCTTCTCCTTTCTCATCTGTGCTCACTCTCTCTTACTCGCTTTGCCATCTGCGTTTTAGTTGCGTCATCGAGAATAGCTTGATGATTGGTGTTGATCTGCTTTCTCGGCACACAAGCATTCACTCTCCCGTTTTTCTCTTTCTTGCTTCCTCTCAAACAGTTGAGGAATACGCGTGTGTTTGTGATGGTGTGTGCATTGTGTGCGAAAGGCTTGCGCGCAAACACAACTTGCACTGACTGTGGCCTCGGGGGGCATGAAATTCAGTAGTTGCTGTCGTCAAATGACTACCAGTTTGACAGCACTTGCGGGAGTGGAGATAGAGGGAGAGGTGCTGAAACGTTGCCAAGTAAAACAGCTTAAACCCGTCGATTGTCTGCACATATGGTCATACCACTGTGGTGTTGCGAACGCTTTTTTCCTGGTTGTTTGTCGTACTGACTGTAATCAGTCGTGATCTGTTGGTCAGATTAATTTCGAAACTTTAAATTTACGAGGGATTCATAAGTGTAATCATGCAAAGATGCAAAGACAGCTGTAATTTCATCGATTCCCATATCGATGCAGTTGACAACCATGCCCACGCATGATTGTTCTGACCAGTTTCGGAACGCCGGCTGGTCATCCTGATGGCGATCCTCTGGGCAAGCAGCCGGGAATCGAACCCAGATCTTCCCACACACGAAGCGGGAGCTCTACCACTGAACTACTGCATCCCAAGTAACCATAAAAAACTTAAATTTGGTGACGATTTTTGCCTGTTAAAGCTTAGCAACGATAGGATTGGCCATCGCGGTGTTGTTCACTTCGTCGGAAACGGCCTTTTGATGTCTCATTGCCCAATGATGTCATTCATGAGTCCAGGGAGACACCAATATTTTGTTTTAGCTATGCCAGTGTTTTCAGGTCATTACCACGAAGATTTTTTATAAACAGTGATTCGGAAAGGCGTTCAGGTAAATTCAGGTTTTGTGGGACTATGGATGTAATTGTAATACTTGGTAATCAACGCAGGTCGTGAATTAATTGAGTGGGCATGTTGCCTGTGATGATTCAAAAAATGCTGGCATAGCTACGCAACACTGGACGCCTAGATGGTAACCGAGACAACCACATTAAGCAGTGCAAGCAAGTCGAGAGTGCATTGGCAATTGTCATATGGGTGCTCCTATTCCCCTTTGAACAAAGGGGCAGCAGCAGCGGTAGCAGACCAATTTTGTGCTGAGCTACTGCAACAACCAAGACGAGGCACAAATCGATGAAAACGAGCCCGATTCGCCGACAGCCTTTGGGCTCAAAGGACTGGCAAGGTGCGAAATGCAGCGGGCGAATGCATGTATGCTATGTATACGTCATGAGCCCCAAGCGACGGCTGACACATTACTTTGCATTACGCAATGATATAAACGTTTTTTGTTGATGTTGGTTTCACGTAACTTGCAATGAGACAGTCTGGGCGCTAAACAAGGTTATTTTAATGTAAGAGTAATTCCTCAGTAACTAAAGAGTGGCAAGTTGCTGCATGTGAAAAATTTCGCTAATGCATCTTTCATTCTCCGTCTGCTTATACTCGCTTTAAGTTGTCCAGTAAAATTTCGTTACTTAATAAGTGTGCGAGAAAAAAAACGTATCTTATCATCCAAGCGGTGACGACTGCAGGTCGGTTTCACACAAAGATAACTATTTTTTTAAATGCAATATTTGATTGTAATATCGCAAATACGTAGACATCCTCAAGTTTTGGGTTTGTGGCCGCGGTTGCTAGCTGTAAATATACCTGATATGTGATTGTTAATGACCGCTAAATGGACGGATGCACTTCGCTACTTTTACGGTGGGACTCGTTTGCGGATACAGAATTGCCCTTTTCTGTTGGAAGGAGGCGGTAAAATGTATAAAGCTGGACACTGATTACATATTCCATAGCAGTGTAGTTTAACCCCTAAGCTCAGCATATTCCTCTCTTATTCATTGAATTATCCCCTTTTAACATAGCGAATGATGAGACGAATGCTGACTCGTATAAAATTGAGCAGTAACTACTGTTACACAGTACGTACAGTGGAGTTATCGATATGGTGGAATGCAGCAGTGGAAATTTTTTAAAAGAACTTATGGAGATGGTGGAATTTTTGGGACTGGAAGATTTTGGTATCGATGATTGTATGCGAACCACAGAAACGAATTAAACTTTTGTTTAGCTAAGAAATACGCAGTACTGTGATTCGAAAATTCGCATGGTGGCGAAAATAGTTGAGGCACATATGCTTGAGCGCAATTGTGAAGTATTTGCGATGAGGGTGGTCTTCGTGTGCTAGAGAGAAAAGCAAATTCGAGTACATAGGCGATCTCGAAAGCATGATTTGCAGAGTAACGCAATGGTTTCAAATACTGAATAATGAACAAAGGGGGCCGCCCCGCCTCGTTATATGCGAATGTGCTGTAGGGAATGGCTGCAAAAATGTTTTATGATAAAAGCGGAATACTGACCCTAAGGACTAAATCGTTCGAAAATTACTTTTGATCGCGAATAATTTTGAGGTCAGAAAACGTCGAGGTCACGTTTTTAGCTTAATTTAGAATGATACTAAGTTGCGCATCACACTAACAGCCCCTTGAGTGAGCGGTCTAGTGAAGAATCGACAAAACAAAGTGGGTCGAAATTTGCATCTTATATTGCACGTAAACATTAGAAGAGTTGTGTGATGAACTGGCTGCAAATGGCAGGAAACGACATACTCGCCGAATTGGCAATCAGAGACTGACTGACTATGCGGAGGAGTTACCAAAAAATGAAAATATATGTTATTGAATGTTGTCGTTTACTGTTTGTTTTCTTCAGTTGCAAAGACGTCTTTCACCGCCCGAATCGCTTAATGCTTCCATCTTAGGAGGAATTCTGAGAAGGTTCGCATTTTCTTTGTTAGTTCCTACAGAGTTAGTTTGTTGAGATTTGGTGAACGTATTCGGGAAATACGGCGTGGTTTTTATGTGCGATGAGATGAATTCATGTAGGAAAAAAAGCAGTTTACAGTTTGTGTTTACCCCACATTAATAATTACTGGCTTTCAATTTTCAGTTAAGATCCCGAACGAATATGAGAATTTCATTCTTTTTGAATGCAGTTCCATTTCGAGCGGTTATTAGGCACACCACTACTGTTGGTTCGTTCTTTGTCAAACGTGGTCGCTAAATTTTGGACCACGAAAGAACGCCACATTTCCTGCGCACATTCCATGTTTTCTAGGAAGCGATTCTGCTAGCTTCTGCGAAGAGGCTTTCTTTAAGATGCCTCTTATTCGACATGCTTTAACCAGTGCTTTTCACTCTCTTCCATTGGCATGCTCAGTTAAATTTTTCTGTGTGATCCCTTTTTACAGTATTGGTTCATCATCTTGGCGGTCCATTAATCCGAAATTTCCAGTCTATGCAGAAATTGTTCCCGACTTTCATGAATTTTGGAGGAAGTTTTAGGCTGCGGTGCAGACGTACAGTTTCCATTTTTTTATTTTAGAGCTTTTGTGGAGGCTCTCGGTTGACATATTTCAATGATTTCTCATTAACTTTAGCATATTTTTGCAAAACCCTCCGGAATTTATTATGAGTGGAAAAGGCTTATAAATGGGAGAGAACTCGTTCTCGTTGGAAGTGGTGATTTTAAATAAAACGCTGCTTAATATATGCACAAAATTTAATGATTTTATTTGGGGTATTTAATGATTTTATTTGGGGTAAAGTTACTGTCGTGCAGTGTGATGTTCGTCTTAGTTATTGGTAAAATACCAAAAACTATGATCTTCTCAAAGATATTGCACGCCATTTTTTGAATGTGTTCAGTTGCTTTTTTTGCGGTCCTTATCGATCAGAATATTGAAACATTTGCCGCTTTTAGTTGAGGAAGTCGAATTGAGAAATCCAAATGCTTTATAGAGCCAAATCAAAAAACGGAGGCAAGTCATTGCGTGATTCATTGGAAAAGATTGGATTGATGTTGCCAGCTGGTCGGAGGAAGGCAGCAAACGTTACGCTGCTTACGTCTCTTGTTGAAGGTATGCAATCTCGAACAATTTTTTGATTCGTCTATTAGAATCGTCGTTCGTTGAAAAAGAATTCTGGTTCCTGGCAGCAGTGAAGTGAGAAGAAGGAGAGGATGACGTTTGATCGGTTCTGAAAGG
This sequence comes from Toxocara canis, assembly GCA_000803305.1. NCBI lineage: Eukaryota > Metazoa > Nematoda > Chromadorea > Rhabditida > Toxocaridae > Toxocara > Toxocara canis. The sequence goes on from JPKZ01022855.1 coordinate 145,071, forward strand.
ATGTGCAGTTGTTAATTGTAGTTCTTTATAATTCTTTTCATGGTTCTTTTGCCTTTCATAAAACAGTAATTAGGCGGAAAGGGAGTACCATCGACATCAAATTGGAATTGATAAGTAGGAAGAGTGATCACTAGAACGATTAGAAGCCGATCAATAGGAATGGGTGTTTTTTGATGTGATGAATAATTACATGACGATGTTTTATATTTTATACTGCGTTTAGCGTATGCCAACGAAGGCTTAAAAAACATAAACATTTACGAAACTCCTCTAAGTCATTTTCAGTGGGTGTAAAGAAAGATGGCGGTGTAAGGTACGATAAATGGTTGCTTTTATGAATTTAAAAAATATTAGCATTGTTTTCTTCACGAATATTATTGCTTTAACCAGCTTGTATTGCAGGGGAGGCAGTGCATATGGCCAAAGACTTTAGCTTTGCGTGTTCAACCGAGTTCCCTTCGCGACAAATCGCCGAATTCACACAGCGTGATTTCGTTTCATTGCCTGACGCGGAGATCGAGAAGAGGCGAGAGAAGCTAAGGGCCGCCAAGTATGTTAATACCAGATGTTATTAATTTAAGTAACAGTAATCTTTCCTTCACCTTTGTTTGGTACATTTCCTTTCCTTCTTTCTTCTACGTCTTAGATAAACTCACACATTCCTATACAAATGAATGTAAAATGTTATGCATTTTCTAATTTTCGTCGCGTTTTATGACGACAGATTTATGCCGATTGCATGCGCATTTTTGAAAAGCTTTTGTTTGGCTATTTTCGCTATTACGACGTTTGTGCTGCGAAACGATGCTGGAAAATTATGTTTTCATTAAAGCATATTCATGATTATACCCTGATAACCCCTCTTCCAATGAGAAATATCGTTTTTGTTTTCGGCGTAGTCACGTTTGCCGTTTCATGTGTTCAATTTTTGCCGTTATTAGTGCCTTTGTACTCTTGGTGCTTTTGGTGAGCGCCAAAGGAATTTTTTTATTTGAATTTTGCGAATGGCGAGAATTGGATTCGTATTTTCCATTTCGTGAAAACGTTTTCGGTGATTTTTTTTTTTTCGCGGAGGCCAGTTTGTTGCCTTCTATCCTTGCTCATTCGCACTAATTTGAGTGTTTCCTTGGCGATGGTTATAGAAAAAAACTGGAGTGGAGTCCGTTTTAGTTGTAGTAGTTCCATTCAGTCCTTTTTTTAAATTTTAAGTTAATTTTTACCATTTTAAGAAATATTATTGTGTAGAGCTAGACGGTATTATTCTTATTTTCCTCTACAAGTTTCACAACATAATCGAAGGGGCTTTTCGAAAAAGGCTGGTTTCAGTGATAACCTTATCACTTGAAAATGATTCAGTTCGATTTATCGTCTGTTGCGATTCTACTTTCCTGCGTTTCATAAAGTGTGGCCCAATACGCTTATTTTAAACAATATTCCTAACTAACTTCAAGTCGCAATATCAGCTTTCTCAAGTTGAATGGTGAATTATTACTGCTACCGCTAACATCAAAAAGTCGCTACTTTATAGTCAATTTTTTTCAATTTTCAGGCAGATACTGAGAGAGTTCATGGAGGTCTTACAGTTGGATCGTAGTCCATTGCTGAACAACAAGCCAGAGCCAGTGTTGGAGGAGAATGTGCAGAGGCCAATGACGAATTTCTCACTTGTAACACACGGTTTTGGCACTCCAGCTATTCTTGCAGGTTTGCATGTCATTTTTTAAAGTAATTGTTCATTAGTGCACATTCATTTTTTTGGGACAGCAAGAAGAAGTGACATGAGAGTTGATACCTTGCCAGTCACCACTGATTTCGACTGCGAACATATGTCTGCCTCCTGGGCAGGAATATGTATTGCGAAATTCGAACCGATTCGTTCGGAACAGGTTCTTCCTTTTTTTCACCCTTTTTTCGGTACAAAATGCGCTGCATTTGTTTTCTAAACTCGCATATTTCGCTTTCTTCCGGCATTCACTGCCACTAAGAGAATTTTCAAAGGATGGCTTGCGGCAGTATCGACCGCGTTGAATGGATCCAGAAAAAAACCTGCTTTAGTCAGCAGAGTAGAAGTAGGCGAAGAGGAGGGAAATGGGAAAGCGTTTGATCCTCAACATTTCGATCTTGTGGTAGGATGACGCTGTTCTCTACTTCTTCACATCNCGGGCGTGAGCAAGTGATTGTCTACCTATCCAAGTTTTTGAATCTTATCTTGCTGGCAGACAGTGTTGCTCGAATAAGCGCTACTGCAAAAGTTGTCAGATTCACTTTTGCAGTTGTGCATTTAACGGCGCTCAGCAAATGCGTAAAGGATAGTGGTTTTTATTCACGTATTATGCAGTTATGAGCATGAGTTACCTTCAAGCGTTTTGTTAAACGAGTGTCGATGTTGATATTGGGCTGCAGTCATGGCGAGTGTAGCCAGCAATTTAGAATAATGTCACCTTGTCAAATACAGGGAAAGGTTGAAAATTAACAAAATGATAACTTTAACGAACCAAATAAAGAAAGAGGATCAAGATATCCCTACGAACTTCGATAGGAATTGCGTTCCCGAATACAATCGCTGTGGTTCTGCCGAGGGACTTACGTTTAAGATTACGCGACGTATGCTGGGAGTGTTCAGATTATATGCTGTACTGCTGGGCAATAATCTCGTTGACGCTTTTCAACAGTTTCAACAATGTTTGGTATTTACCACTTAAATTTGAAACGCTTTTCAGGGATGACAACTTTTATGAATTTTCTTCAAGAGTCGTTGGATGTTTTGAACAGTGTGCAGTATCAGAATGACCTACAAACAGCTGTAGCCAATACGGACACCTCGCTGGCGGCTGCACTTTCCTATCAGCTAATGAAAATCAATGGCACTCTTAAACAAGAGGCAGCCACGGCACTTAAATTTTAAACTTTTTTGGCGCGAATTTCAATTGACGAGTTGTTGAGGAAGTTTGTTCTCTGTGTTATATGGCGAGAAGTTTGCTAAAGTTGAGGGATCTTGCAGTTTGTTGTACATATTATGGTCACACTATGGTGTAAAGTGTTCACAACGTTTTTTGTTTTAAAATTTTAGGCACTCTAGGAAAATGGGAGAAGATCATTAGTCTGATAAATGGGGGAGGGAGAAGATCGTTAGATTGGGGGACGGGGAGGAGCGAGAAGATCGTTAGATTCGAGAGCAAAAAGTGCCTATATAAAATTTGAACGAAAAGTTTTCTTTAATTGAAACTTCCTTCTTGCTTCTAATAGACTTTAAATTCGTTGATAAGTCCACATCTTGTTGAAGAGCGCAAGCCAGCGTATGGATGAAGAGCTCGTATGTTGGTTTTAGATACGAGATAAAAAGTCGGAAATCGGTATGGGAAGCTTAATAATAGAAAAGATTTAAATCATTTTTTAAAGCTCTTTATTACATCGAGTATTCAAAACGCTATTACCGTTAGACAAACGGAAAGCAAAGTTATGTGTGCGAACAGTAGTGATTCGTGGCATATCGCTTTGAGGTGATTGTTTCTCATTTGACGGTGTGTTTTTCATGTTTTTTTCTTTATTTTTTTTTCAAATTATACGAAGTGCAATTCGCTTAATTTTCAGATCAATATTCGCGTGTTGATTTCACTTTAGTTTTTAGGGCACACGTTGTTGACTGTGTGCTGTTATGACGCGCCTTGAAATTTTTCTTTGCATCTTTTCTCATCGTTATGTTGGCTTTTTACTGCCGTCTTTTACCATTATTTTCAATTGTTTCTGAATCACTGATTGATGTTTATTCTGCTTTAATTTCACCGGAACTTTACTTGTTCATTGCTTTGATGTTTTTTCGTTTCCGTAATTTCTCATATACATATGAGATAATATGTGACTTAGGTGAGCAAAGACGTAATTGTTTATTTCCGTATTTGTGTCTGGAAAGAAACATCGATGCTAATATGATTAAAAAAGTACAGTGAAAACTGTTGGGATTTGATGAACATATGTAGCCTTTTAAAATTTCACCTTTATGATACTTTAATAGGGTGCGGGCGTTTATTGTGGGTGATATTATGATATTTGCATTAATAAGCGATTCGTTTACGCATCAGGAAATATTTTTTTTCTGCACACGACAGTATGTGTGATATGCGTCGTTCATGGAGACCAGTGTTTTGCAAGTTTTAAGAGTGTGTTACCCCATATCACAACATAAAAAAGATATGTGTGGAAGTCTGCTGTAGTTATTTTAAGGAAGGCGAACAGACTCATTACTCCAATTCGGGTTGCCAGATTACCTCTAATGGGGTTAGTTACCAGCGGATTGGGAAACGCTACTGTAAGCGATAGCAGGTGTTGGACTGTTCACCTTAAGTACTGTGTTTAGTAGGTTGGATCATCAGTGCTATAATCTAACAGTTGTTCCGTCCTTATGAGTTCAGCTGCCATGCCGTACATCTCCTGCGATATGATACGACTGCGCCACTGTCGAGAGTCAAAAAACATTTCATTTATTTGTTATCCTCGGCCCACAATCGTGTCACTACTATTTCTGGTGATGCTACATCAGTCTTAAATATGAACATTTACGCATCATCTTTTATCTTCATGTCTACGTGAACTGTTTTCCCCCAACCCCTACAGGTGAGCGTAGGGTACGGGGCAGCAGTTATGGAACGAGGAGGTGAGGGTGAAGGGGTAAGCGCCGTTAAATTTTTGTTAGACAAAAAATCATAGAGGTTGATAACTTTATTAGCGATGAGTGAATGGATGGATACGTTACAGTGGAAGAAATGTTGCATGCAGGGTGCAAACGAAGGCTGCATTCATATTTGATGCCTTATCCTATGCGAGTTTCCCACTGATGTGCAATTGTTTTTCAATTTTTTCGACTTGAGCGCAACTGTGTTTGTGTTTGGCGTCCATATGTATTAGTGTTACAGCACTTAACTGTGTTAACTGTACTTAGGATGGTTTGCCTTTGCTGAACGCTCGTACAAATGAATGCTGCGTTTCAAAGGATGTGCTGAAAGTTTTGTTTTCCCCGCTGCTTTAGCAGCTTCTACAATTTTTGTTATGCTTGACTACAAGTACAAGTACACTTGTTGAATTGAGCAGATAAAAAGCGAAGTTGAATAAGCAAATTTACTGTTTGTATCCGGTTGAAGGGGGACGGAAATGGCAGGAACGAGTAGCCATAAGTGAGTTTGCCGATCAACATTTAGGAGGGAACTTTTCGAACGAGCAGAAACGTTGAGGTATGTGAACGGAGTACACAAAAATTGGTTGGAAGGAAAAAAAGGTATGCGTATTTTTCCTTTCATTTTCACAAAGCGGAAAGTTTGGGCTCGTAAGAGTCGCTTCTTAATTCGACGAGTCGACCAGCGTTCGTAAATGATGCGCATTATGACGCTACTGTTGACGCGTACGTTGGTGACGCGTTGTTGGGGTGGTTGGCTCTTCTTTACTAGAGGGTTTTCGTAATGCAGTATTTCCGTTCTTTTGTCAGCCTTATTTCCTAAATATTTAACCGAGAAACTAGAGGCGGACTGCCCAGGATTTTGCGAGTCAGCTTAAGTCAAATTCACGAGCGTTACGATACTGCCTCTATACAGAAGTGTCATTAGGCAATCTACCTTTGACGTTATCTTACGGCGTATCTTGCGTTCTTTTTTGTTCTCGTTTTAACCCGTTGTACTTATCTTTCGTTTGTACCATTTCTGCGCTTCATACGCGAAGTGAGGCTTCCTTATAGGGCGCATTTTGAAAAAATGTTCGTCGTTAACTATGTGCGGTGATTTTTTTTCTGAGCGACCTATAATTTTTGCCATGCAGGATAAACTTACCTTATTACGTTCTGCATATATCTTGAAAGTCTTTTTTTGAAAGACTTCGACCGCTATTAGTTCTCATACGAAAAGGTTTTGACCGTTTCAAGGATCGCATTTCGGCCTAATTTAATTGGGTGTTTCATGATGCATATGATATCCGAATCCGTCTTAAATGACTGAGTGATGAAAGGACAATGATCATTATTGGCGTTCTCGAATCCTCAGTTTGCTCACTATCATAAATGAATATGTTTTTGCTGCTTTTCCGAACTCTTTATTTTCGTTTTTTTTTTTGCACATAATCTTGTATCGAATATAAGTTACTTCCAAGTGCGCCTCATTCACCTCAGTGGAATATTTAGTGAAACTTGCGGGCTATTATCTTCTATATTGTTTTGGCGATCGTTACATTTTACGTTCTCGAACATGTTTTGTTCATCGTTTTTTTTCTTTTTTTTTTTAATTTTTGCTTTTGTCTGGAAGACGTTCATTGATATTGAGGTGAACGATTTGTGTTATTCCACGAACGAGGTTGTGCATTGAACGTGATATTCGCTGCTCGCTTTGTTCCATATGTCACTTTTGTATTCAATAAAATAAATTTCCCTCCCATTTTCATAATATACAGTTAATTCCATATATGTTATGACCGCCGAAAACGACCTGAAAAAAGCAGCTTCAGTCCAGCTGCTTTCCCACTTTTTCAAGCAAACCCTCCATCCATTCAGTTGTTATGAGTTGCAGCATTCCTTCTATGATAGTCGGACTTCACCACATGGTCAGAAATAACAGCACATTGTCCGTTTACATTAAACGTGGCCGATGGCAATAATTGTTGTTTGTTGAGTTATGTGAAACAGCTTGGAAACGTACAAAGAGAAAACGAGGCGAAATGGCAATGCGCAACGAATTGAAATGATTACTAGGTAGCGACCTTTCGAAGGTACAAGAACAATTTTGTACCTCTGATAAGTTGCTAAGTTTCTCTTGGCAGCGAGGAAAACTTGAATACGCATCGATAGAGGTTGAAAATATTGGAAATATAGGTTGGAAATATTTTAAGAAAATCACGCAGTGTAAATTCGATTTGAGTATCGTTTTGGTGAAACATTCTACTTTGAAAAAAAAAATCGAGTTTTATTGGGTGAGGGTCTTTCCAGGCTGCTACACCTGAGCAAATCACAGACATGTCTGACAGGTACACCAAAGCAAAATTGCGTTACCTAGCTTCGGTTGAGTTCTTTTACAAACTGAAGTTGAACTTGGCGCGATCGCCGAAAATCGCCGCGAAATGAAATGCCACATTCAGTGGTCGCCTGCGATAAGCAGATGAAGATTTAGTGATTATAACTATTTGATTGTTTCGATTTATAATTTGCAAAGACGGGTCGATCACTGGAGTAACGAGGTATTGTAATAGAGGTGCTGAGAGTGTAAGGAGGAGAGCGGAGACACGGAAGGGGTAGATAGATGGGTGCGTGCTTGAGAGACAAGAGGAAAGCAACAATTTGGCAAGCTTGAAAGGCATCGCGTGGTAAAATGCTTCGGTATCTGTTTCAAAAAAAAAAAGAAACTCACTTTTCACTCCAATGCTCGCCTGCCGCCTAGAAATGGGGAAACGTAATCGCCGTATGAGATAAACTGTATGTATCAGCTCAAGCATACATCCTAAATATTACGCGAGGTTGGCGTGTGAATGAATGCTTGTGCAAAGCTTTTATCGAATGCATCAAAATATGGTACACGTCATTTTTTTTTTGATTTGTCAAGGAGATCAACTGATCAATCATTTGATTGCAGTTGATCTCCTCGAGATGTGTTTCTACGCACTCTAATTCAACAGTTAAAGATCACTCCAAGCTTGTTTTCCGTCGAATTGATTGTAGAATATATTTCTTCTTTAACTGAAAACTGCTTGAACTGTGGCACACAGCGCGTAGCTAGTGTGGGTCGTAAATTGTGAGGAAGAGGTTTTTTGAATTTGCAAAGATGTTCAGCGTATGAAAGTTGGCCATTTTTTCCTCAAATGTGACAGAGGGGCGAAAATGCCAGTTAATTTCGTTTAGTTTGCTTTCGAGTATGGGTGCACTAAAAAAATTCGGCGTTTCTAATATTTTAAAAAAGTGAAGCAGCGCATGACGAAAACGAAACGCGCACGTAAGGGATACCCTAAACTCGATTAAAATAACTTACCACACTGCCGCTTATAGAGCTCCTTGGAGCCATATACACTGCTTTTTATAAAGGGGAGGAGGGTTATTCGAAGTGTGAAATGGAGGAAAGGGGAGGGGAGATGGGATTTCTGAAGAGGAGAGGCTATTTCTTGGCTACTTTTTTCGTGCACAACTTTACCCTTCTTAGCACATATATCGAGGAGGGAGAAACTCCAATTTTTGTCATGATCAGGATGCGGCGTTTGATTCGATGGGATGCTTATGTTGAAAAGGCTCTATTAGAGGCAATGCGGTAATTGGAAAGAAACGTGCACTCTAAATTGGCTAGTTTTGAGCCATGCCGGTGCCAAAAAGGGAAAATGATCAGACATGAGAGGACAGCGTCCAAATTAGTAGGACTCACACTTGTCTTGGAGCGTTGGAGTTGAAATTCGCATCTTCGCTATGTACTCGATTAGTGCCAAAGTCATTGCGTCATTCAGAGCTGTTGATTCGTAATTGTCTGAAAGTTGTTATATACTCGATAAAATTTTCTAGCATGTTGAGATGACTTGTATAAATGATTTTTGAAGACTTCTGAGATATATCATATTCTTTTTGACTATACAGTAAATGTGAAATGGATTCTTCAAACGTTAAAAAAACAATTGCTTGATTATGCGATTGTTTTTGGCTGTGTTAATTCTTTCTCCCATTGTTGTCCTTTTATCCTTTACTATTCCAAACGTTCTTTTAATTGTGCGGTACATGTAAAGCCCAAATGGCTTGCTAAAGAGATTTCCTTTCCGGTTGGGAAATCTCAGTTCTCTGATTCTTAGCCCTTCAACTTTTCTCTGGATTTTCCCCCACCCCTCTCCCTCCCCCTTCCTCCTGTCAACTAGATTGATTTCAGACGAGGCCTTCGCCAGCTGAAAATCGCAAACGCACGATATATACTTACGTAACACAAGCGTAAGAGATCCGTTTGATCCACTTTCGTGCTTATTTTGCAATTTTTTCCCGACCTTCCCCCGCTCCCTCCCGTCTTAAATACATATAAAGTATTACTATATGTCTTCATAATGCGCTCGATATTTTTATTGGTCGTCCATTTTAATGTGCTCAGGAACGATTTTCTAAAACATGGATCGAATATAGTGACATGTATGTGGGACTTGTTCCACATAAATGATGAATTAAACGCATTGATCAGAAGCGAAATTCTTTCAGTTTTTTTCCCCGTCAACAAAATCGAGAGTTATGCGTATTAAAAATCGTCATATTAGCATAGAAATTCTTGAAAAGTTTTTTTCGTCATTTAATTCAGATCGTCAAATTATAATCCGGAAATTGTCGCCTAACTCAAATTCAGAAATCCTGCACGTCTCTCTAAACGACAATATAAGACGCCTAACGTTTAATACGATGATCAAAGTTGCGATAGCAATCGGCGTATATTTTCTCAAAAAGTTCCAATTTTCATCATCAACGATTTATGGAATTCAAATGATTTTGGGCTGAGATTTAACGCGTTTTACCGAAAGCAGTGTACGCAAGTCGACTGCACTTAAGAGTTGTCTTCAAGGCAAAAATCGTGCATTTATGGAACTGACGGACGAGTTCGTAGAAAGACAACAAAGACCGAGAAGATAAATGAAATTGGCAAGGAGAGGAAGGGGAGAGAAAGAAAGGAAGAAAGAGTTTATTGAAGAGAGAAAACGCTTATAGATGAAAAGAAATTTGCAGCATATAAATGCACACAAATGGCCGACAATGTCCTATATGTAAAGCAAATCTAAAGCATAGCTATATATAGTAAGCAAAAAAAGAACAGATAAAAGCAAACTCTATATCTATGTCTTTTAAACAAGGTGATTCTAATAACAAAGTGGTTATGAAGCTTTAAAACTTACAGAAAAGAATTTGGAGATTTCCATTGAATGAACCCAAAGCATTGCAGCTAAAACTACAACTACGCATTGCAATTGTTACGACTACAACTGTCCATTGCAAATCTTATGAGTACAACTATGCACTGTAATTGTTATGACTACAACTATGCATTGTAATTCTTACGACTACAACTATGCATTGTAATTGTCACGGCTACAACTATACATTGCAATTGTTACGACTACAACTATACATTGCAATTGTTACGACTACAACTATGCATTGTAGTTGTCACGACTACAACTATGCATTGTAATTGTTATGGCTACAACTATGCATTGTAATTGTTACGACATCAACTATGCATTGTAATTGTTACGACTACAACTATCCATTGCAATTGTTACGAGTACAACTATGCATTGTAATTGTTACGACTACAACTATGCATTGTAGTTGTCACGACTACAACTATGCATTGTAATTGTCACGGCTACAACTATACATTGCAATTGTTACGACTACAACTATACATTGCAATTGTTACGACTACAACTATGCATTGCAATTGTTACGAGTACAACTATGCATTGTAATTTTTACGACTGCAACTGTGCATTGTAATTGTTACGACTACAACTATACGTTGCAATTGTTACGACTACAACTATGCATTGCAATTGTTACGAGTGCAACTATGCATTGTAATTGTTACGACTACAACTATACATTGCAATTGTTACGACTACATCTATGCATTGCAACTGTTACGAGTACAACTATACATTGCAATTGTTACGACTACATCTATGCATTGCAACTGTTACGAGTACAACTATACATTGCAATTGTTACGACTACATCTATGCATTGCAACTGTTACGAGTACAACTATACATTGCAATTGTTACGACTACATCTATGCATTGCAACTGTTACGAGTACAACTATACATTGCAATTGTTACGACTACATCTATGCATTGCAACTGTTACGAGTACAACTATACATTGCAATTGTTACGACTACATCTATGCATTGCAACTGTTACGAGTACAACTATACATTGCAATTGTTACGACTACATCTATGCATTGCAACTGTTACGAGTACAACTATACATTGCAATTGTTACGACTACATCTATGCATTGCAACTGTTACGAGTACAACTATACATTGCAATTGTTACGACTACATCTATGCATTGCAACTGTTACGAGTACAACTATACATTGCAATTGTTACGACTACATCTATGCATTGCAACTGTTACGAGTACAACTATACATTGCAATTGTTACGACTACATCTATGCATTGCAACTGTTACGAGTACAACTATACATTGCAATTGTTACGACTACATCTATGCATTGCAACTGTTACGAGTACAACTATACATTGCAATTGTTACGACTACATCTATGCATTGCAACTGTTACGAGTACAACTATACATTGCAATTGTTACGACTACATCTATGCATTGCAACTGTTACGAGTACAACTATACATTGCAATTGTTACGACTACATCTATGCATTGCAACTGTTACGAGTACAACTATACATTGCAATTGTTACGACTACATCTATGCATTGCAACTGTTACGAGTACAACTATACATTGCAATTGTTACGACTACATCTATGCATTGCAACTGTTACGAGTACAACTATACATTGCAATTGTTACGACTACATCTATGCATTGCAACTGTTACGAGTACAACTATACATTGCAATTGTTACGACTACATCTATGCATTGCAACTGTTACGAGTACAACTATACATTGCAATTGTTACGACTACATCTATGCATTGCAACTGTTACGAGTACAACTATACATTGCAATTGTTACGACTACATCTATGCATTGCAACTGTTACGAGTACAACTATACATTGCAATTGTTACGACTACATCTATGCATTGCAACTGTTACGAGTACAACTATACATTGCAATTGTTACGACTACATCTATGCATTGCAACTGTTACGAGTACAACTATACATTGCAATTGTTACGACTACATCTATGCATTGCAACTGTTACGAGTACAACTATACATTGCAATTGTTACGACTACATCTATGCATTGCAACTGTTACGAGTACAACTATACATTGCAATTGTTACGACTACATCTATGCATTGCAACTGTTACGAGTACAACTATACATTGCAATTGTTACGACTACAACTATACGTTGCAATTGTTACGACTACAACTATGCATTGCAATTGTTAGAAGTACAACTATGCATTGTAGTTGTCACGGCTACAACTATACATTGCAATTGTTACGACCACAACTGTGCATTGTAATTGTTACGACTACAACTATACATTGCAATTGTTACGACTACATCTATGCATTGCAACTATTACGAGTACAACTATGCATCGTAATTGTTACGAGTGCAACTGTGCATCGTAATTGTTTCGACTACAACTATGCATTGCAACTGTTACGAGTACAACTATGCATCTTAATTGTTACGACTACAACTATACATTGCAACTGTTAGGAGTACAACTATGCATCGTAATTGTTTTGACTACAACTGTGCATTGCAATTGTTACGACTACATCTATGCATTGCAACTGTTACGAGTGCAACTGTGCATCGTAATTGTTTCGACTACAACTGTGCATTGCAATTGTTACGAGTACAACTACGAATCGAAATTGTTACGACTACAACTATACATTGCAATTGTTACGACTGCAACTATGCATTGCAACTGTTACGAGTACAACTATGCATTGTAATTGTTACGACTACAACTACGCATTGACAACTATGCATTGTAATTGTTACGACTACAACTATGCATTGTAATTGTTACGACTACAACTATGCATTGTAATTGTTACGACTACAACTATGCATTGTAATTGTTACGACTACAACTATGCATTGTAATTGTTACGACTACAACTATGCATTGTAATTGTTACGACTACAACTATGCATTGTAATTGTTACGACTACAACTATGCATTGTAATTGTTACGACTACAACTATGCATTGTAATTGTTACGACTACAACTATGCATTGTAATTGTTACGACTACAACTATGCATTGTAATTGTTACGACTACAACTATGCATTGTAATTGTTACGACTACAACTATGCATTGTAATTGTTACGACTACAACTATACATTGCAATTGTTACGACTACAACTATGCAATGCAGCTGTTACGAGTAAACTATGCATCGTAATTGTTTCGACTACAACTATGCATTGCAATTGTTGCGAGTACAACTATGCGTTGCAATTGTTACGAGTACAACTATGCATTGTAGTTGTCACGACTACAACTATGCATTGTAATTGTTACGACTACAACTATGCATTGTAATTGTTACGACTACAACTATGCAATGCAGCTGTTACGAGTAAACTATGCATCGTAATTGTTTCGACTACAACTATGCATTGCAATTGTT
>JPKZ01022855.1:158954-197795 GCA_000803305.1 Toxocara canis
TTACTACGACTACAATTATGGGTTGCTTTTGTTACGACTACAGCTGCACCACTTACAACTACAAATATGCATCGCATTTGTTACGACTACAACTGTGCATTAGAATTGTTACGGCTACATTGTAATTGTTACGACTACAACTATGCGCTACAATTGTTGCAACTACAACTGTGTATTGCAACTGCCACGACTACAACTATGCATTGCAATTGTTACAACTGCAACTATGCATTGCAGTTGTTACGAATACAATTATACGTTTCAGTTGTAACTGTGGAAGATGCAATCGTTAATTGTAAGCAGAGTCGGCTGCATTAAACAGAGCAAGTTCTGATCAGTTAAGCTTCTCTAAAGCAAAACTATTTCTATGCAAAAGTTTGTTGCATTCAGCAGTAGTTGCTGAAATTAGAAAATAAGTTGCGCGACGCACTTCAAACACAACAGCAGTGGAACATTTGCAAAACTGTAGAGAATTTATATTCGTCACACCTTTTTGTCTAAAGTATTTAGTTGTGCATTTAGATAATTCGTAAATGTTGTTGCTAAAAATCGTTCGAGATGATAGGCGTTTTTGCACTTTTTATAGGCGTAAATGTCCTTCAAGTAAAATTCTCATTTTATTTCGATGAAATTCGTTGTGATAAAAGCGTTGAAGCGTCAAAACGATGCGAATGAAAACGAATGACCGATCAATGAGCGAACGCTTCACGCCAGCAATTATCATCACACATTCCCAACTAATAAGGATTTTAATATTGTTTTTTTTCTAACACATCACCGTGTTTCGTTGACATTTGCAGTTGTATTGACCGCTGCCCGCCTAGCATTCCCTCACCCCTCCATGCTCACTCCCCTCCCCCTCTTCCTGGTCACTTGTCAATCCCTCTTTTTTTGTTCCCTCTTTCGTCTTTTTTACTGTATGCTTTCATTTTTGGCCCCAATCATCTTTTAAGCTCTTTTTACATTAGTTCCGTTTCGTATGTCTTTGCTTTTGGTTTTTCTCGCTCGTCCTTTCCAATAATTTCACATAATTTTTTAAAAAGATTTTCCGTATTTTAATTGACCCTCTTATCCAGCTCGACAAATGACCATCATGAATATTTACGCTTTTCCAGCCGGTCATTTTTTTAGCCTTAAATGCTGGCCGAACACCGAAACTTTCGGCAAATATGAATTAATTCCACTTAGAATCGGGGTTGTCAATAAGGTAACGGATTTAATGAAATATCGAAATTCTTCTTATTAGTGAAGAAGTCAATGAAAGTATCGGTCGCACTCACTATATTTTAACAAACGGGGAGGAGCTAGCATGGTGCGAGTTTGGTAATGATCACATTATGGGTGTTGATTGGGCCTGAAAGATGGGCAGAGGGAGGGTGGGGAGGCTTGGGTGAGTGATGCTGAATAAGTTGAGAAGGAATACGGGAAGGCGACTTTAGTCAAAAAAGCCCACCACTGATCAACTTTTCTGTCGGAGTTTGGTGCTGGATACTGTACAAAAATATCCCATTTAAAAACGTGCTCAGGTTTTTTTTAGAAACAGTGTCTTTAAACTTCTACCGCTCTGCACATGTGATGATTATTTTCGTTGTTGCTTCCGTTTGTACTCTTCGATTTTGATTCTTGACAGGGCGTAAACTTGCTGTAAATTAATCTGAATATGTGGCGATGAAATTTTTTCCATGAAAATTTTTTCATTTTTTTTCATTGTTATATATATATATGTATGTATATTGCTCTTCTATTAAGGCGATTGAAAGGCAGACTGTAGATGTAATAACCGTATGCGAACCACAATATGCACTGGAGCTATTAGTTGTCGCGAATGGCAGAAACATCTTTACGCCAATGAAATGAATGGCAATGAGTGGGATCGCTAATTGGGGTCTTTTTTTTTCTTCTTAACGTTTTAAATAATGACGCATTAGCAGCGATTTATGTAGACAGCTGCTTGATGTTTCAAAGGTTTTTGTTGTTGGAAACGATTAAAAAGTTGTGTAAAGTAGAAATGCAGCATACACCGCAGTTTGATTTATGAACCACCTACTAAGAACTTTGAAAATTTCTCCCGCAGATTTCTCCCTTAGCAGCTGTACCGTGATTTCTTTCTCCTTGTTTGCGCGCGCAACAAAGAGGAACTCACCCATAATTACAATTTTTGATCGTTTTTTACCCGGAAACAGTGCTCACTTGTAAATGCCCGAAAATGACTGCACGTTCAATTGCCTATACGAGACATGCATCAAGCGATGGGGTGGTACTAGCCGGTTTATGGTCATCATATTTTCCATGCAAATGCTAGGATAAAGTGCTCCAACAAGAACTGAGAAAGGCCAGGAAAAGTGGTGATTAACAGATCTAAATGAATTATAGATCATAGACCCAGTCTAGGCATAAAATATAAATAAAATTCTAGGCTATAAGGTTTCTTATAGCCTAGAATGTTGCCATTCTAGGCTATAAGCTAAAAGTGCCTCCATCTATGCTCGCATACAATGACGCCATCCTTAACTATTTTGGGGAGATAAGGCTAAGATAACCATTTGTCTTTTTGAGCGGATCCAATGTTCGCGTATGATTTATAAGACGATACAACCCTTTTTCCGATCTTCGCTCATCAGCCAAAGCGCACATCGAATTTCATTAGCCCGCGTGTGCCGAATCTATCAGACACATTTGCGTCGGCCGCACTATCACGTTGCATTGAGTAATCATCCGTTTTTATGATTTCGCGATGGAAAACAAAAAAAAATCACTTATCAAACAAGACAAGCACCTAATTTTAACTGTAAGATCTCAGTCTGACAAAAAATGGGCAGACCAGTTCGTGAAGATCAACTTGTCGGTCACCATGCATCGTTGAGCAATGAGCAATATAAGGAGCTTAATTAGAGCTCAGCTGAAAACATTAAAAAGTCCGCCTTGTGGCACCTAAGGGAGCATTACAAATCTCCAGCTGCAGATATGTAAATTTGTGCGTCTAATTTAATATAGATCAGAAAGATCGCTAATCTGGACAAATGATTACAACTTTTACCCAAACGTTTTACGATGTAGGCTAGAATTGCATCTTAAACTCTGATTAACTCTCAGCTTCTGGATAAGCTTTGGACGCATGAATGTTATTCCCTTTTGCTCATAAATATGAGTAATTGCAGCCTAGATTTGCTTGTAATCACTAGAAAATTTCAGCGGAAATTCACTTCATTTATGGAAGCTTTCCCTGCTTTTTTTTCTGCAACAAATTCCGCTTCCATTTCATTAACCCTTTCCCGAGCCGACTCCTTTGAACATCCAGAGCAGTGTTCTCTCGCTCTCACTCTCTTTTAGCAATACTGTATAGTAAAGCTAACGAAAACACTCATGATTTGCTTGTAAATTCTCAGCGCAATAATTAACGAATTAAGCTTTACGCTTATTAGTTGAACTGTAAACTATGTGAAATATCTTTCCCTCATGAAACATTGAATGATTCATATAATTTGTAAAACGTTTGAAGATTGTAAAATGGCAGCAATGTATTACATTTTAGAATCGTTTTTTCTTTTTTAAATTGAGGAAAAAAGTGTAATAATTTTGTGAACGAGTTCCTTTTTTCTCTTCACATTTACTGCGATGTGATCAACTTATACTGCTTGTTTGTCAGCGGTTGCTTCGAATTGTAAGAGAGATTTTTAAGTTGTGGCGAAGTTATGAAAGTATTTATGAAGCAATATAAGCTAACGTCTATTTGGAATGTGGCCGTATGTATAAACGCATAACCGACAAAGCCCAGAAACTGAGGAGGACAACTGCATTGGGGCAGTTTTGAGGCAGTGCTCCCGCAGAAACGGATCTGCGGAAGCACTGCTTCAAAACTCCCCTAAAAGAAGAGCATTAGATCTGCTTCAAGCCAAGACCATATCCTAGTTGAGCATCGGGAAGATGCATACACGTATAATGGTGCGACAACTGCTTTGTCCTTTCACTTCTCGACTTTAATGGTTTCTCTACCTACAAATACAACACTTTTGATGCTTCTATCGATCTGAATAATGGGGGCAGCGATACTCCTGGCACCGTTCGGTTTCGACGACCCTCTAAAGGATGCTATCAAAGGATCATGAACGTAGAAGTGATCAAGATACTTTAGCAAGTACACCGGTACTTCGAATAATTACACCAAAAACGGTCTTGAAATGCTTCCAACGACAAAAATCGAGCAAACCTATGACCTAAACGTGTGATAAGAGGTCACTGTGCATGCAAATCGTTTGCGATGTTGGGTCCTACGTGGCTTTGTCAGTGTTTGTTTAAAAGATCGCAACAAAGCGAGTGAAATGGCTGAAAAGGAGTCAGAAGAACCAAAAATCTGTGAATAATTTTTTTTGTTACTTAAGCAGGAAAAACGCGTATAGAATCTTTAGCGATGGTTGCAGACGTATATCAGTGAATATGGTACCATTTGCCAATGAGAATTCAACAATGTCAGCACAGATAAACCATATTTTATCGCGCTATACCAGAAAATTGACATTTATTGTGAGCATCGTTGTTGCAGTTGCTGCTACAAGTGCACAGCTAATACGAAAAGTAAGCAACAAGCACACTCGTAGCGAACATCCTCTGATTAGGTGCTGCAAGCCGGCACCTTTAACGATCGCTCCTCACCTCCTAACCCACCTACATCCGTCTCGCTTGCCTTGACATGCGCCACCCCAATCTTCGTATTCTCATTTTCAGCAACACCTCTTTGTTTGTATCCATTGTTCACACATCATATGATTGATGGTTGTCATCATGTGTGTGCTCCGTTCCATTTCCAGCTGAAATCGAGCTGCACACAAAAAACATATTCTAGGGTGGATTTAACAAATTTCTTATTTAAAAAAGATGCAAGAAGATAGTCAGCTGCCAAGAAGTTTGTACGACTAACTACTTTCGGCGTATCTAGTTAGGAAACACTTTTCGATGTGTTTGACAAGCAGTTGTGATCTTTCTGCTTTTCCTTCTAGCTACGAATGAGGGTTACCATACAACCGAGAAAGACATAGTCCATCAAACCCCAAAGCTAATCCCGTCCCATATCAAAATAATCTCTCTTCCCGCCCCCTCCACCGTCGCGCACGAAAGTAAATATGATAATAACTGAATAATTTTCTAAAGGTCCTCACCGTAATTCAATTCAGGTTCATAAACAGCTGTCGCAAATAGCGCGATATTGATGAAGACGATTATTATTTAAATTTTTGTTTCATCATAAATCAAAACTCTGTATGCGCACTTTCCAGTTTTATTTTAATGTTGGCTTGTTTATTTGTTTGTTGATTTATCAGTATGAAAACTGTAGTACAGCACTAGAAAACACTACAAGTGTTGGTGCTTTCTAACTTACAGTTTACCTGTGCTGTTACTTTTGTAAGTCGAAAATGTTGTCAACGAATCAATTACAAAGCGCACATAATCAAGTTATTGAGTTTGTTTCGATTCTTTGAAAATATGATGCATTCAGAATCCCCATAGAATAGACAAACAAGCACTTCATTCAATGAAAAAAATCTCGGAAACCCTATACAATGAATCTGAAACAAAAGATTCTTAGAACTTCATCACACGTTGATGAGTTGTTGTTCGCACGTCCTTCACCTTTTTTTTGTTCGATTAAAGGAGGACAGAATGTGTGTAGATTTTAAAATGTCAGCTAACATAGGACAAAAAAATTTTTAATGTCAATCTTTGTACAGTGTGTTAGCCATTGCGATGAAGTGAACCTTTCGACAAGTCAGCTTTCAAAAAAGACTCCCCGATGCGAAACTGTCTAAGAAAATGATCGAAATCGGAGAAGTCCAGTGCAGGCCAGTTGAATAGTTAATTTCCATTACGGGTGTAAAAATGGGCTGCTATTTCATGCCTGTCGTAACAAGCTTGTTCGCTGACATCGTTTTGAAAACTATTAATGTGTGAAAACTTTGTTATGTAGAGGAGAGGCTTCCATCTAAATGGGACTTGTAATTCGGGAAGAGGGGAATCCTTTCAAGCAGTAAGGAAAGCTTTCACTTTTCACGGTGCTCCAACAGCGAGCTTATACTCGACGAGACTGAACGGGATTTGAATTCAAGGAAACAATACAGCACATATTTCCTCGCCGAATGATCCCATCGTGAAACACTTAGGAATCACATTTTTCTACTGGCCAAATTTGATGCTGCAAAGTGCGACCAAAAGTGGTTTTTAGGCGAATTTGACAAGAGTCGTTTTTAGGCACGCCTAAAAGCAGCTGGCGAATAAAACGACGAATAAAACTTAACCGCGCTTCGTTAAATTTAGAAAAGTCGGCTCGATTGTGTGAAGAAGAAATATGAGAGAACGAAAATGATTGGAAGTTTAAATACTTATAATCACTATAAGTGTATTTGTTGAAAATGTTTCACTAAAATTTATTAATATTAACTGCACGAAGACTGTCTTTACCTTTTTTTTAAATAAATAAATGTATACACATATGTATATATATATACATATATATATTTATTTATGTTATTAATATATATATATTATTTATTTATTTGTTTCCACCTTTAGCACGTTGCTAAATCATTGCTATCTGAACGGTTTAATTCTATGGATGTACATGGTCTTCTTGCACAGGTCAAACCTAATTAATTGTTTTTTTTTTGTCTGACGCGAAGAGAGGGTAATTTTTTTCAAATGTATTATTGCATATTTATCAATATCTTAAGATCGTTAAACAAATGAACATAACTCCATTAAGGATAAGGTTGTACTGAAAACTACAAGCCGCAGCCGTTAAAAAAGAGTGAAGTGGTGAATTTCTTATCGATGAAGTAAGAATGAAATTTATTTTGGCTAAATAAGTGCAGCGAAAATAAAAGTTTGTAGAAACCAAGAAGGAAGGAAGAGTCAAAGTATATTCGATAACATTTTCGTTTCTTTGCATATAATTAATTATGAAGAAAAATTTCTTCCAGCAAAATGAAGTTTTAGCTCCGATTCTGTTTCCAACAATGCAACAACACGGGACTAACGTAACAAGAAAACGATCCGACTCATGTTAGCTTTTCTGGAAGGGGGAGGGGGGACAACCATGAATTTAGTTTCTTGCAGCACCTTTTCTGCAGATCGCAGTGAGTTCAAAATTTAATCATCAATATTTCGGAATTTAATGTCGCTAATCAGACGGTATCATCACAGTAGAACAATGGAGGAGCTGTTACAGATGTGAAACCTGAGGCACCAGCATATATATGAGAAATGCGCAAATATGTTGCGCTTTTTAAGCATTATATTTGTTCTCGTCTCAACGTTTACAAGACGCGCAAATTGTATTTTAGATTGCTCTCTATAGCACATTCCAAGCGTTCAGCAAAACACACAAACATTTCATCTATGTTATCCCTATGCTGATTTTATTTGCACATTTGCCCGAATCTTTAAACAACGAAAATGCTCTTTCGGCTGAGCTATTCGGTGGGGTCACGTCTCAAAACGGCACTTTGAAAGCTCACTTTTTATGTTCGAATAAATACGGGTGTAGGACGACGCCCTACTTTGAACGCAGCACTTCAGCCGTTAGAATCTTTCATCAGAGCAAATGTGGTTGTAATTTTTAAAATGTTCTCTTCTTTTACGCTGTCAATTTTCGAATACTTACGGTAGAAGTCGAATATGCCAGTTAATTGCTAAAGTCTACACTATTTATTTATCGATTTGTCCCGTCGGCTTTCTTATTAAAATGACAAATATTGCTCGACATCAGCGAAACTGTTTTCGGTTGCAGAGCAAATAAATTTCAATCTCGATTCATTAAGAAGTTGTGCTGTGAAGTATTGATTCAAACAATTGATTGACGAATTTAAAACGGTTTGACTGAACATTTTATCTTCAGAGCATAATATGCGATGTGTGGTCGGTGAGCTAAGTTTGTAAAAATCGTTCATTTCTTTCATGTGGCCTCAGCGGTGAACGCATTACATCAGCATTCAAAAAACTAATCTCTCGATTATCGTCAAGGTGCGACGTTTTTATGATTCATCGCTTCAAAGAGTTCATGCGAGGCAACGTGGATTTAGTATTTGCGCGGTTCCTCTTCTGCAAACTGCTCACATTCTTTTAAGCTGCTATTGAACATTCGCGGTAAGTGTTAACGGTAATGAAGAGAAATGTTTCTCAACAGCTTCTCTCGTTATCAGCTACGGTGAATGTTCATTATACTACAGAACGTTGTTAAAATAACGCACTCGTTCGTTAAGACCAACACGTGATACCAGTTAAAATTCCTCTTTTTAGTGTTCCTAGCTTACGCTATTATGCCGCATCAAACCTGTTGCTGTGTCTAAAGCTTTTCGAGGAAACCACATATGCTCACTTGAATTTTACAAGATATAGTTTGACATGGCGGCTCAATGAGATAGTTCGCATTATAAAATAAATTGTTTGAATAAGAAGAATGCCTTACACAAAGATGATTTCAGTACCAGTTATAAGGCAATGTTTTTTTTAAACATTGTTTCAACGTAAGGAATGCGGCGAGTTCCGTGCGCCTTTGATGGCCGTTTATCTTTTTCATCTAAAATTCATTTTTTGTGGACATTGGATAAACACTATGGCAGGGCGCAGCGCTTCATGGAAAAATAGGAAAATCTAGACGCTCCTTGAAGAGAATTTCTTTGCCGCTCTCTCAACGGTTTGGTAAACTTTGTTTCAGAGAGCAGAACTCATAAGAAACCGTGCTTATTTAATGGCTTTTAGCCAAAATGATTCACTGCGATTCTGCGTTTCGCGTCTTTCTCACAGTATTTTCCGTAATACCTGCACAAATTTTTCTATGCTTTTTATCATCACAGCAGCATTTCTTATAATATCGTTTTTTTTGTGCTGCGTACATATTTGCACATATTATATATACATATATATACATATATATATGTATATATATATACATGACTGCATTTCTATTCATGGGCTAATTTACTGCTCTATGACTGTGGGAGAGCTAACTGAGAAGAATATTCCCAAAAACGAAACCTGGGTACCTATGGCGCGGTGCGTGACTTTGCGCACTGCTTAAATATAGCTTCTTATGTGAACATGTGAGTAGTAAACGAGAAATTTTGGAGGAACAAGCGCGGGAATGTGCGGAATGCAAATACCAAGAGCAAAAAAATACCTCTGGTTTCTTGAACGAAACGCTTGATCACTATATACATCTCAAGCGATTCACTGTTTGTGTATAGTTAAGCGTTGTTCGTTTGGTTTTTCAATCCTTATAATATACTGGACGGTTAGCGAAGATTGCGAAAGACGTAACTGTTTCAGCCTGCTCATCTGTTTTTCAAAATATTTCATTTCGTACACGTTACAATGTTTGTTGGATTCCATAAAGTGTATTTAGTTGGCAGTCGCTCACAGAGTAAAGCATATCATGTGTAAAATTTTTCGATGGAAATTTTAATGGATGCCCGAATATTTGATCGTAAAAACAGCCATCTGATACGATTCGCAATCGTTACATTTTGAACGTTTGTATTTTACGGTATGTGTAAAGCTCTACAATTAAACGGAAACACACTGAATTGCGTTATTTAGCGTTCAAATACACCTTGTGATCGAAAATTTATGATGCGCATATTTTACATTTGTTATTTTAGTGTTGCACCTAATTTCATTACGATAACTTTTGTTCAACTCATCTGTAATTTTGCTTTGATTCTTTAAAGCGGTGCGTTTTCTTCCTAACGTGTTTATTGCTAAATTCTCTAAAAATTATTTCGAATAAACAGCAGAACATTGATGTAGATTTGTATCGTGTTCTAATTTCAATGCATATTTCGGCAATTTTTGCCTTACAGAAGTTTCGAAATCCGCTCAGTGTTTCTGGAATATCGGCGGCCGCATAATTTATGGAAGGCGGAAAGGAACCATTCCAGTACGATCAAATTTTGATTGCAACTGCCGTATAGCAGACTGCACAAAAACTGCCCCAAACTTCATCAAAACTCATTAAGTTTTCAGAAACAATTCGCTGCTTTAGGCGACAAATCGGTGTTTTACAGTCAGAAAGTACTTTACATAGTTGAATATGGCTATCTTTCTTGAAACAATTAGACAATAAGTTCCTAACGAAAAAGCTTAAATGACAAGAATGCCACCAATTATTTTTATGTATGTTTGATGAATCAACATAACAGCACATATATGCATGCGTTCAGATTGGATTAATCACTGCATGTGTTGCCTAGAATTAAAGAGTGGTTTTAGTTCAGTTAGTGAATATTTTATAAACGGATGATACATACTGATTGTAACGCAGTGATCAACTTGATCTCAGTCAGCAAACTGTGTGGTTCGTTTGATCATACTACTGTTATCTGTGTGATCATACAGATTTCAATACGTATTGATTGTAATGCAGTAATATGTGTGATCCACAATCACCGCTTCAAATTAAAAAGTTCCCCGAGTCGCAGGTGTTACGGTGTATTTGTCCTGATAACGTCTCTAGTGAATAGAGATAACGTCATGTACGCCAAAGTGATAGAATTTGAAATTAAGTAGGATGTAAAAGAAGGGAAATATGGATAGTGGTTCCATCGAGACCGAATTTGTGGGGGACTTGTACCAAAATATAAATCGTTTCCGAAACTGTTGTTCATCTTGTCTTTGCTTTAGCTAAGTGTAGATGTGTCGCTAAAACTCAAATTCAAATCCTGGATTCTGTAAGACTTTGATTCACTGAATAATGGGAGGGGAGGGGGCTCTAATTTGAAGGAGAACTATGAGCGAAATGATTTCTACATGAAAAAAGACGATTTTATATTGTCGTCATCGGCACTAATCGATATAGCATTAAAGTTAATGGTTTGAAAGTAAACCTGAACAAAACAAAAAACAGCCCCTGTTTAATGTCAAAATGTCAAATTGGTGCGGTAAAACTATGCCTTTATTTAATCGAGTACCCGTCAGTTCGATGCCTCGAAAACAGAAAATGAAATGAGCATAAAACGATGTGCATTAGTTTATGAAATGATAACTGTGATTAAATGTGAAATATCGAATTGCGATGCGCGTAGCGGTTTGTTTTCGGTGCATTTCCGTTGTTTAAAACACCAACAAAAAATCACTTTTAAATCGTAGTAAACGAACAGTGTGCACTCTTCCGTTTCAATTTCCCCTCTTCATTGTAGCTTCTTATTTTAAATGAACTATTTTCACTACGTGCGTTTTGTTGTTGCGGTTTGATCTTTTTTTTCATGAAAAAAAACAAAACTTTTCAAGCTGTTATTGTTTGTTTTTTTGTGGTATTTTATTTATTCATAACTTTTGCTATATTGAAATGAATTTGGGATGAGAATTACATAGGATATTGTTGAGTAGAATAGAAAATAATATTTCTTCATCGAGTATTAAACACGATCGAATAAACTACTGCTATCTAGCGTATGTATAGTAGTACACAGTAATGATACTTAGTTGAATATTCTTAGAGGGTTTGACGACTCTTAATATGAAATCGTCAAAGCTTTAACAACACACTACATAACGTTGACATGCAATGATGAACCAACGTTTTATTTTGTGCGTTGCTTTCATACAAATGAAACGACCACTACTTGTCTGACGAGTTTTCGCACCCAATCGTTTAGCGTTCTTTAAAAGAAGTAAAAACATCGCTCTGCAGTACACATACGTGTTTTTCCTTGTGTTACTTATCACATTGCTTCATTGCACAAGTGATTCTGTATCGCTATATGTTTAGTTGTGGTCTTAGAGACGAGGTTTTTGACAAATGTGCTAAGCGATCGCATTCGTCGCTGTGATCGAGGAGGCGATCTGAAAGTTTGGAATGCCGCAGTTTTAAAAACAACTAATGAGGTTTTCGTCGTAAACCGAAATTGCGGAGCTAGAATTACTGAAAAAAAATTTCGCAGGAAGGTAGAGGAGGTGGAGATTTTAGTGAGTAGAGGAATGATGAGAAATTGAGATGAAAGTTTGGCGGATGGTGAGCTGAAGAGTGTTGATTATTTCAGATATTAGGAATTAAATAATGTGGACTGAGCGACCAACGCGCTAGCAATCAATCCCGATAATCAAATTTTGTCCATCTGATGTCGATCATTTTAACATTATGCGTTAACGTCATAAATAAGATTGTAACAAGTGTTCAGCAAAAAATAAGAAAATATATAAAATCTTCCAAAATACTTCGCTTATCAACGCAAAAAGCCAAGATTAGGACTGTTCAAAGCTTTTAGTTACACGCTACCTGAAAGGCTTGTTGCCGACACTCGATTGGTGAGGCTTTCTAGCTGCTTAAGGATATTGCCAATGCTGGAGACTTACGTTTCTTTTTCGTTGTTAAATATTCACCTCCTACAAAAAACACAAATGCAAGCGGGAAGTTGTGCGTGTTTACCGATGAGATTGCTCAGTTAGAGAGTCGCGTTATGGTTGTGCGATTGGTTAGTAGCGTTGCTGAAACATGCTTAGAAATGCGATCTAAGGATTCACAGATCGACTGCTTTCCGGAATTGTGTACCCGTGAGTGTCACTTACGATGATCATATGGAGCACATTCTCAATTTGCACTCTCATCGAGCATCGCCTTATTGACACTTTCAAAGTCGCATTTTAGCTTCGAGTCTCTCTCTTCACACGTTTCACCATTGCGCCCTCATCAATGTGTTTACACTTTCTTACCTTATTGCGTTCTGGTTCTATTTAAAGAGGACAGGAAGTTATGCGTGCAAATTTTTGCTTTTGCCTACCATTCAATCCGTTTGATCATGCGTATTTGTTTGTGAGCAATTATGTGTTATTTCGAATGATCGTATATCACTCTTCTCCATAACGCATCTTCGTCCTTGTAAGTAAACTGTTCGCTTCAATAAACTTCTAGATTATACAATGTCTACGCTTCTCATTGTACGTTTGGTATTCGAGAAGAAAACATTCTGAAAACAAAAGCATTTGTATTGGAGTTATTCATCACGTTCTGTAGTGTTTGGCAAAAATAATTTAGCAAGAAACTATTGGTGTTCTCGATCGGCATGCTTTGGAACCGTTGTTTATACCGGAACAAATGATATAGAATATGATAGGATGAGTTAATTGCAGAGGGGGAAGCATTTATATGGCCCCAAATTATTGGGAAAGTTCACGGTTCGTCGATCAGTTGGGTGGTAGCTGGGATCAGCATGAAAAGCGAGCGTTCAATTACATCGACTCTGTGAAGGAGCTTGACAAACAGCTTGCAAGAGTGCGTACTTCACCCTCCAAGGTATGCAGCTCATATTCCAAATATTTCTCGCACAATGCAATACCATATAGCACTTTCGATATTGCTCCCAGTAGTGTAGGTGATATCTTGTCGACAAGGATAGAGTCCTTGATTTGATTGACCTGAGGGTGGTTAGGCTGAAAACGCCGTCAAATGTGGCTTTAGTTCGGCTTCAACTCAGTCAAATACCACTGTTCAACCTCTTCAGGAAGGTGGGAGGTTTTTCGTATGTGGGCAACCATTTTTGTTGTTCACTGTTCCCACTTATCTATCGTCCCCCATCCCCGTATGCAATTTTGACCTTTTCCACGCACAATTTCGAAATAACCACGATGGCAGAACGCCTTCGCCTCTCCATTTTCGACGCCTTCTCATAAACCTATACGTACTCGGACCATCATCAGGCATCTACCTACCATCCTTGTAGAAATGGGCACGAAAGATGAGATGTTATAGGTGGACGGCTTGCTTTGTTGTCGTCAAGCGTTAAACAATGAAAGAATCATATCAAATTTAAGGTGACAACTCAAACGAACACATGAATTTGCAACATACTATCATTCATCTTGCATTTACGATAAAAACCGCACGAAAGATTTGTTTTACTCTTGCAAATCAAAATGAACGAAATATAATTGTTGGCGTTTGTGAATTTTTTAAATGAATATTACATGCCACGCCGAGGGCCGCTGTTTTCGTAATACGATAAATATGGTCGAAAATCACATCTGATATTCTTTCCTGCCAGTTTTTTTTTAGAACACAGCAAATAAAAATGCTAGATTCTAGTCCCATTTTAAGGCCGTTTGGATTCAAACGTTTCTATTTCTTTATTAATTATCGTTTACTATTTTTTTCAGTATTTGAGTTATCGTTTACTCATTACTCCATCTCGTCATCTTCGTCATATATAGCAACTAATGGCAAAAATCATTGGAATGCCCAATTCTTTATGATAATGATAGAGTTGGAAGGAAGAAAACTATAAATTTCGGTTCTCTAAAAGATGAAACGAACGGAAATGATTGACGATAGTTTTATTTTTGTGATTAATTTGTAGATTCTTCACGACGGGAAGAACGTGACCATTTTCGTTGACATGAGCTGTTTTTCCCCTGAAGAGATAGAGGTTCGTTTAACATTTCAAAGTTATCCCTTCAACTTGCTTTCGTATTCTCATTTATTCTTTTAAATATAATTACAATCTTCTGTATAATATATAGACAAAGACTTATTAAAGAATTAAGGCACTGCTTCCGGCAAGATTTGAGTTTCCGTCTATTCGAAACAACAAAAAGGTTTTTTTAAAGTTGCTTCCATGCGCTGAAATTTTCAGAATACTAGGAATCCGCTCCGTCTTAGCTGGAGTTGGCGCTCGTTTGGCTGGCTCTGTCTTGAGAACTTTTCAACGGATTGCCAGAAGACGGTCCTATAATGGTCATACTATGATGACTACCCTATGCTTTATGATTGATGTAATTCTATGATATCAGTGAAATTGAAGCATTATTGCCTCTCTGTCAGTTAAAAAAAATTTTTTTTAACTGCTTACGATCCATCTTTGCCACTAGAGCTGTTATAGTTTGTAGTCATAAAAGATTTTCAACTGCCAGAAATAAAAGCGTTCCACGGGCAGAGAGGTATTGGAGAATAACACTTCTAGGCAAGTGTGGACATAAAGTGTGCACCCAAAGGCGGTATCCTTTTATGAAGCGCCAATAAATTAGGTGTGTTTTTTTTCAGATAATTGTCTATGGAAATCGTTTAACAGTGCGAGCCACCTCCACAGTGCAACTCGACGAGAAACATTCGGTCGATAAAGTTTTTATGCGCAAATTTGTGCTCGCATCTGAAATTTTACTCGAATCTATCACAACTGATCTCAACAGGTTAGCCAACTTTAAGTAGTAATTATATTTCGCCATCAAAGTGAAATTATTTTTTTTGAAGAAAAGTTTTTTCAATTTTTTTCGAAAAGAAATCGTTCCATTTATCGACCGTATGTCGGTGTTAAAATTTTGAGCAGTAGCACAGAAATTATCAGACTTTTAAAAAGCGATCGGTAAATTAACGGGTGTATCTTCGTTATGCGATATTTTTTACGTTGCACCGCAAGCAGCCGCCGCACACAACGGTGATTATGTTTTCACATTTAACACTTGAAGGCGAGATTTATGTATCGTTTAGCGAAAAACGATTTGGGTTAGAAACACTTAGGAATTTTGCTCTAATCTTTAAGTGAAAACTGTGTGTAATTACGGTCATAGGGATTTAAATTTGCAAAAGTTGATAACGTCCGCTTGTAGCGAATTGATGACAAGAGCTTGTGGGTCTAAGATAATAATGCAACGACAGCCGTGAAGTCAGGGTAATGAATATATGTAAGATATATGTAAGAGCCTCTAAAAATTATTTCGCTTAGCCAAGACAGGCTTAGGGCGAGACACACACACATATTTCGGTCTTGCATTTTACGAGCGCTTTCTTTTAACGATATTGCCTAAGAAAACTGCATTTTCCGCATGAGAAAAATGTTTTGCTCTTTCTATTTTCATCTCTGTCTGTTTCTTTTAATCATTTATTAGAACTTCAGGTTGTGCATGCTAACAATTAAGGCAACGCGTGTGTGAACGGCGAAATTGGACGTGACCTGCAATCGATACACCGTGATATTTGTTAAAAGGCCACATTTTGTATCCCCACTCATTCAGTGCTTCATCAGCCATGCTGACCGCCTCATTGTCCCGTGAACATTTTTCCACTTCCGGTTTTCCACCAAAATGATTTTTCTGGATTTTCTTTGCAGAGCAATTTGATGTGTTGTCGATTTAAGGAGTAGTTCGGTACATCGTTAATTCTTGCAAAATGGATATCACAAAAAATGGTGTGGAAAGAAAATTCTCTCCAATGAGCCAGCCGTATAATTTGTTAGCATTTCAAATGCTTCATCCAATGACCTAAGTTTTGGCTACAAACGTAATACATCTGGACTAGTTCCATAAATTGCCTACTAGGGTTGAATTTCACCATAAATACGAAAAACTTATGTTCGTTATGAAAATACAACGCTTCTGTAGAGCTATAATGAACAATGGTTCACGTAGCCATACATACTGCACAAGATAAATGATGAACCTATTCGTAGATTTTTGGTTGCTTTTCAGAAATAAGTGATTTCGAGCCTTTACTCGATCATTAGAGCAGAAATATGCATTTAGTTGTTTAAAAGTCATATAAAGCAGCCTAAAGATCACGGCTTCCTCTCAGAACTTGTTCTTCCTTCTCACTCTTTTGCTTTTTTGTTATTATTTTGTTTTTTATTATTATCTCCAACACAACAAGCATCAACTGTGTTTATACTGTTATTTGTTATTATATAAACCTCCAACTATTATTTGTTCTTCGGTATTTGGATTCTTTCTATTTCAGCGATGGAAACATCGCTTATAAATATCTGGCATTTTTTCGGTTTTGTACATTTAGTAAACATGGTGGAAATATTTCACTCGTAATCATGAGTAACACTTGCTTTCAATGGAAAGCTCTCTGCCCTATCGTACACAAGAAGCATTGCGTGTTGAGCTAGCTGCTAAAGTCGCCGTTAAGCAAGGCAGGGGAAAGAAATTGGTGGAGAGGAGAAGGGAGGAAGGAGGATGGAGGGGAGGGGAGGAGAGGTGCGCAGCAATAAATAGTGATTGCATGAAGGCACAAATAAGAAGCATTGAAAGTGTAAACAAGTACATTGAAAGTGTAAACAAGTACAAGTACGAAGCATTATATCGCAGTAGTTCGGTGAGCGCTATTATACATCTCCATCGATAGTACGTGCTCCCAGTCTGCTTAACTCAATGTCTCTTAAATGACAAGAAAAGATGTTCCGTGGAGGAAAAGTATTCCAGCCAGCCAGGAAAAGTATTCTCGCCGGCCAGGAAAGAGAAGTTTTTGAACTGATGAAAAACGCAACCTACCATTCTAGCAAAATACCGTTTCTAATGCCCTTTAAAAATATGTGATGCAAAATAGCAAAATTGATGTTTCACTCATTAATGCTTTTGCTCGATTTCCCAAATGTGCCGAACTTCCTTCTTATTTCAGCTTTTAAACGTAGAAGAAATGATCCTTTTTCTGAAAGAGAAATTTTGTTCCCTGTTTTCTTTTTTTCACAACGGCTTTTTGCTCCTCCACTCACTGATTAAGATTGGTTAAAACATTTTAACCGTCACTGTGTCGCCCAAACGGTGATTTCAGTAGCGTGTTATGAAAACTCCGAATATGCGGTCAATTCGGTATGGCAGGACCCGTGGTTCGTCGTACCTGAACGCGCTTCCTAATGTTGATTCCTCTGTTCGCCCATTAGGAAAGTGCAATGTGTTGAAAGGGATGAGCGAAACGAAACTGCCGTAAAATCCCAGTTAGAAAATGGCGAGACATGAAAGATGCTCAACGCTCACGGATGACGCACGATCGAACCGACTTATAATCAGAAGTTTAGAGCAAATCCTAAAAGAGTGGAAGAAATCGCAAGGTAAGAGGTTGATGAGAGATTCTTTCATTTTTCTTTCTTTGTTTTTTTTTCTGTATTCTATTTCAACGTATGCGTTCAGTGTTCATTTCTGAAAACTTTATATGTTGCGTTTATTTCGTGCTTATCGATTGCCAAAAGTATTCTTTAAATGGGCCCTCCAAAAAGTAGTTTTTAAGGGCATGCTTTGAGAGTGCAACAATGGAATATAGTGAACGAAGCATTCAATCCAGTTTCTCATTCCGACAAATCATTTCAATCTTCCGGAAGGAAAAGGCACTAAAAATTAATCATTTGTTTCAAAATCGCGCACATTAAAAAAGTTTTTGGAAGCGCCATTCATCTCAGGATTGAATTGCTTGTTCAGAATCGAGCACTTTTCACTTGTATTTTTTCACATTCCGTCAACTTTCCTCTATGAAAGCGTCAAATAGTAACCAAGTCGTTTCAGTCACCAAGTCATAGACGTTTCCAGAAAAAAAGTTTTGGCTCGGGCCGCAATAAATCGAATACGTAAGACGTGCACCATAATCATTTGGATATGGTGCGCCTTTTAAATTTTCGATTTTCTATGACTCATGATATCTTCTATATGTCAATTAGTGGTATTACAGTTTTTCTTCTAATTTTTCATGTATTTCAACTGACAATAGTTTCGATGAATGGACGAGCATCAATAAGTTCGACGGCGGTCTATATTTATTGAAGTTGCGGCCGGTGAGAATCTTTAGAACGGATTAATGTGCAAGATCGTATTGACCAACTTGTGAGCATTCGCGGATTGTTGCCAATTGTGTTTGCCAATCTAATCCTTTAAGCGGATATCACACCCAATTCTAAAACTTTGCCGCTAAAACGCGAAATGTTCCTTTCTTCAGCCCCGAATTGATTTGTAGCGCGGATTTGCCCTCTTCCGCCATCTTACGCCGATAAGCGCGCTCCGTTCAACTTGTACTATTCATTTTCGCTGATCCTCTTTGTATCAGAAGATCGACCGCCAGCACAATAAAATTTTATGACCGTATTTGAGTTAATTGGCAAACGATTTAGTTTACCAGAATTTTGGGATCCATATTTCATGAAACCTTGATTTGAAAACGTGGGTTCTGTGGGATTTTAACCCGCCAAAAGATATACTGAATTGAAAAACGATCAAGTTTAAGGAGAGTTTTTGTGAGTTAGGGTGTCCGAAGCAATTCAAAGACAGCAACTGAATTTGAGGCAAGTGTTGCGAAGAAACTTTCTAGGTAGATAGAGGTTCATACTTTTAAACAATCATATTTTGACAAATATCCACAATCAAACCTGTTATTTCATTCGACTTCAAGACATGCCTATTAAGATACCTACCGAAGATCACAGCAGCTAGTTATCGTATACTGTAGTGCAACTTGCGCAATAGTCGTAACCGGATGGGTACATTTTCGGCAGTAATTCTATGCTATGGAATATGAAAAGCATGCCTATTTGCGAGCACTGAAGAAACGAACGAAAGCTAAAGAGTAGATTAGTTTTGGCGGAACGAAATGACTTATTTGTTATAAATATTGTTGTGGAGGAAATCGTTGAGGAATTAGCGAGCAATGATGAGGCAATTCGTGTAATTGTCTGCGAAGTGTGTATTTAATTGTTTGCATTGACATATAAATATGGCACCTGCTGTGCACACATACAACTCACTTCGTCAAACGTAAATACGCTAACGAAGGCCGCACTCAGTGGGTGAGCACTTATCTCGCACCTCCAACTATCGAAGCTGTTTTGACTTGACGCTGTGAACGTCTCCTTTATCAGTCACAGTTCTTTCCGCTACTGACAGTCGTTCCAATTCTTCATCTTTTGCCAATTTTTCGTTAAATGAGGATTTTTTCTTTGTTTCACTGAGGATTTTTGTAAAATCCTCAACGGTGACTAAACTACGTACTTTCACTTCGCCAGTGGCGAACTTTGGAGATACTCAAATAAGATGAATTTTTCAATAGGTTCCCTTCTTTTGTATAGAACAACCGTCAAGTAATTTAAGGTTAACCTCACAGCATTTTCAATTTGGCAAAGAAAAAAACATCCACAATTTGATGCGATTGCTGCAAGGAAATCAAAGAGAATCGTCATAAAATGATCGTAATTGTTTCCATCACACTACAATTGGTCTCTATCGTTTACGCTGGTGCCCACTAACGTGGACGGGAAGAAAACCATCAAGCATATGCAAAGCCGCCAATGCAAAAAACAACGCAGTGTTTCTTGCAAATGCAAATGCATATGCAAATGCATATGCAAATGCGATCAAGCAGTGCCAATCGCGCGCATGGATGCACAATGCGTTTCAAAAATTGTGGAATAAAGTTTACTGTAGATGATAAAAACGTGATAAGCCAGCAAACTGAAGCGTTCGAAAAAAATTCTGCAATACGAAGCAGCACTATATCACAACACAGAAATGGTTTGCCACATAACACTAAGCAATGCGGATTCAAATATATCACCTCAAGAAAACAGTATCGCACGGAAGGGATTTGTGACCAGCGCTAGTGATGCCTTTCAAATTTCAACACTATTTCCAGACTCATTTTACATCGATAAAATACGTCTACTCTCTTTCATTTCCTTTCCTCTCCCCAACAAACAGCCGTCTAATTTTTTCAACGCTTAAGTTCCCGGATCACCTGCAAGTTTTCTTGAAAATAGAAACATTTACAATGAAAAAACATCATTTGGCATTTTTTTGTACAGAAATCAACCTGAAAGAACGATTGCAATGACTATTCAGATTTTTCGGTTTTATTAAGCGTTTTTGGGATGAGAATATCGGATATTAATGCGGACATCGAGGCGTTTCCAATGGACTGCTTAAAATAGAGTTCAAGAAGGATGTGTTCGAACTGTGGCATTGTCTCTAGCAGAACCATGCACGATATGTACCGCAGCGGCTGACACGGGTAAACGATCTGTTGATGCTGCGCCAAATTGAACGCGGAAAGTTGCTCCATTTGTGCATGCCGCCCTAAACATAGTACACATCGAACTGAGCAACATTCTTTTACCTTTTTACGACCATCGCTATGCAAAGGTGTCTATTTTTTGGCGAGGAGGGGGAGAGAGAAGCGGAGGGTAACGGAAGCGGTGGAAGGGGATTGTCGAAAAGCAAAATGTCACCTTACTGGCGTCAGCTTAACAAAAACATCGAGGAAAAGTGGAAGAAAGGTCTTAACTTCTTCTTAGAGATTTGTTAGCGAGGAATACGAATTGTTTTCCTTCAGCCTGTTAATGTCAAAGCAGAACTGCCCGTGGTTCACGAAAAATGGATTATTTTACATCTCAGATGAAACTTCCGGGCCAAAAAGAAAATTCCCTTTGGACAAACCGTTCCCTCTAATTGATCTCAGGTGAAACAAATCCCTTCGATTTTCAATTTTCACTCACAGAACAAGTTATGACTTTCAGCATCTGAATGGTGGACGGTGGATTTCTTCAAAATTTTTAGAAAAATTCCAAGCAATCTTGATGATTTCAAGAAAAAGATATTTCGTTTTCGAATCATCATTCAAAATATAACAAGTCACCTCTGACAGAAAGTACGCTACCGATCATGTGAAACAATTCCCTCAACAATCTATCGCCGAAACACAATAAGAAGATGCTTAGTAGGAAACTATTCGAATGGTTATATTTTGTCGTCTACATAAAAAGAAGGACAATTTTAAAACAAATGAATCACCTTTCATAAGGCTTAGTAGACGCAAATGGTTGAATTCGTTAGCGTCAAGGGCGAGCTGTTCAAGTTGCGCAACGACGGAGGCTAGCTTGTTCTTTGCCTGCACATCTGAGACGCGCTCACTGGTCAAAGCTGAACTCTGCATAAGGCGACTCTCAACTGCGGATAACAAAAAAAGAACACCCCACGACGAGCTGAATGCTGACACCTGCAAAAGAACGTTCCTTTGACCTTCTGCGTTTAATGCTTGCTGATATAGAGACATTTAAAGAGCGCTGTCGAAGTGAATGATAGTACCGTGCTCGATAAGTATTCGCATCCCAACCAGGGCACGCCAGGGTTCGAAACGTAAATGCTTCTTGCGCCCTCTACTTCTGTTACTCTCCATACACTAATGGAGCTCTATTTTAATTAAAAGTGAATACGGCTTCAAAGATTTTTTTTCTTCTTGGCTAATTCCCTTAAAACAAAAGGACATTTTAACACTTAATTATATGAACAGTGAGAAGAATTGAAGGGATGTATGGAACGACAACGACAGAACTACTGAACTGCCACTTTCTGGGTGACGCAACTGTCCACTATACTCGTACCGCATGCATCCGCTGCCTCTTTTGATCATTCGTGCTATCAGTCATTAGAAGCCAAAAGCAATATAGCAAACTGTTCAAGATTTCAGAAGAATTAAGCAGAATCAAGTTCATTAACAAAACAGTGCTTATCTTGGAAAACGTCACAAATGGTGAATATAACACAACCGTTGGCCTTTCGCTTTTTCTCCTCATCCTTCAGCCATATATCTTTTTGTTCAATGCAATCATAACAACTAGACTGAGCAAATAGAAATTTGGCTATGCTCTAACCTGGTCGTCAGGAGAAAGGCAGACAAAAGGGATCAACGATTTCGACCAGTGAAGGATCTGGAAGAACAACCGGGCAGCTGCATCCTTCGATGTCGTCGCAATATCACTGCTCGTACATGAAGTTGGGGAATCCGAGTCGGAACCAAATTCAGGCTGAAAATAAAACATTACGAAAAGCTTACTTCGATCGAAAAGCTTCTTTTCCCTCAACGAGAGAAATTTTTCATAAGGAGTCGCAGCAAACAGAAAACGTGAGCCGCTAGTTTCAGGCATGTTACATTCCCTTGCGTCTTTGTGTCTTAAGCATATAAAATCCGCCTCATGTGCGATTTGCTAGTGCCCAGAGATCAGCGATTCCTTGAACTAGCCTTAGCGATTCACGACCACATATGTTCAGTGTATCTTGGCCATGCCTTGAATGTAGCGATGGGCAACATCTCATACCATCTACTTATTGCGGGACGCTCTTATGCACGAATTACGAAAACAGTATAACAATTTCACAACAACCAACGGAATTCCCATCCAACTGCAATAATTCAAAATTTCAAAGGCCCGCCCCATAGTCAATCTCGTGAGGTTTTTCAGAGTAATATCTGCTACAAAATCGCTTCTGGGTTGAAGTTGATCGCGGTGATAAACTTCACTTGGGTATGGTTCCAAGTCAGGTCTATCTTAAAGATAATAACAGATGCTTTCAAATGAAGGCCGCCACCTAAGGTGTCCGTAAAATTGAAGGAAAAGGGAAGGGATGAAGGCAAACAGGCGTTGATTTAGGAAGGCCTGCCGGGATACGGTTCCAAAATCAACAGAAATCAATTTCGGAGTGGTTTCAAGTTAAAAAAAAGATGCCAATAATAAACGCACTCATGCGAACTACAGTATGAAAAACTGTCTAAGGAATGCTGTAGAACATGTGAAACTAATGCAGAATTTTCTTATTGCACCGTAGCCCAAATACCGCCTCTCTTGCACCAATAATCACACAATTTGTGATGAAGAGAGGGGGATGAAAGGGGGAAGCGGATGAAGTCACTTTCGGTCACTGCAAGATAATGAAAGTAATAGGCTTCTCTTAACGGCTACTAATCGAATCGAGGTCACGACCATTTCGTATACTCAGCAAATTGTCACTAACCGATCTGTCCCGGTTCGGCGGAGTGGAAGCGTATAGAGCAATATGCCTTCGGATTGTTGCATTTCTAGGACCACGCTCATGTTGAACGGCCTCCTTATTCATGCCGATCTCCAAGCATTTTGTGAGTCTGCATGCTCGACACTGATTACGATGTGTTTTGTCGACCAAACATTTACCCTCCTCACCACCACCTCTATTCTTGCACACATATTGACGGTGGCGTCGAATTGAACGCTGCAATACAAACACAATACCCTTCTTTAGCAGTTAGTCATTTAAAAAATGACATTTGAACAACTTCCCTAGCTAATCGTGATGCTCAGCGCTTCTTGTACAACAAACAACACGAAAAGTCATCAAAATCAAATTTTCCCTGTTTAAATCTTACACTATGGGTGTTGATTCTGTAACCATTCGCAACGGCTTTCCAACTACGCGCCTCTAGTATGTTGTCGAAGCGGAAAATAGTAGTGGGCAATAAATGATTTATAGAAACTCTATTAATAATAGAAAAATATACTCGAGCAACCAAAAGTCGACACACAGTGTTTAAAGTTGACGCTGCAGAAGCGAAGGCATATGGGCATTTATAGCGTCTGCTATAGGTGCATTTCGATCCCATAGCATTTCCTCTTTGCGACATCAGCATTTCGCTTGACCATCGCCGAAGTGTTCGCAGATCGAACGGAAATATTTAAGCGTTCTTCATTTACTTTTCGAACGTTCATGAAATGAATTACGCTAGTTCAACCAATGTTGCAAGAAGCGCTTGATGTACCAAACCTCAGGCGTGCCTTCAAAGATGTATTTAAACAGTTTCCATATTTACGGTCACACAAAATATTCGTTGAATCGCATGAAAGCCAGGCTTTGTGTAGGAGAGGCGCTAAACGGCTCTCTCATGCACAAGTGACTTCACTTTTGCAGCGATCTAATTGTTTGCTGCGACCGAATAGAAAAATGTGATCTTTTTTTCGCAATCAACCTATCTTATGAAATGTAAACTTAACACATCCTTAAATGCTGTCCTGTTCCACAACGTGTCTTTATCAAAAACGATCAGTGAAAAAATCCTTAAAAGTCAGCAAACGCTTGAGCGATAATCTTCAGATTGTAGAATACAAAAAATGTTTTGTCTTACTTTAAAAAAACCAGCGCATCCATCACAACTGAAAATGCCATAATGTTTTCCGGAGGAGTGATCTTGACATACACGACAAGGCACGTCCAACAATATACGACCTGAAACAAAAATTATGAATCACTTCTACTGATTATCAGCTAGCACCCACAATGATCCCTGAAACCAGCAATAATTTAATTGAACAAACAATCACTCAAATTAAATGGTCCATAATAGCAGAAGCAGAGGTCGATAATAAGAGATAATCACAATGAGCAACTAACTGTCAGATGTCTTCAAATGAATTCGGGTATCGACAATAAAGCTTTCTAAGATCACCCTTAGCAGAGGGAATTCCTCAATAAAGTGTGGCCGAAGATTTCATCCACTCAACCAAAAAAAAAATCTTAAAAAGCAGTATTGTACATCAAGCTTTTGCATTTTGAAGGTTTTCTGCATAGGCAAAAAAGATCGTGTTAAAATGGCTTCATTTTAAACTCCAAAATGCAAGTGTAACGATTTGCAATGTGCCAGAAACAGCGTATTCTAACTGCAAAAGTCAAACACGGCGGATACTTCAATTTTTACACTTCACTGATCGCTCAACTCGATGGTTGGTGGTGATTTTCTGATCTGTTGACGTCAACCGCGTTGAACTTCATCGAACGGAAAAGTCGCAATATGCAACTAACACGTCTGTGGGAGATGGTTTATACCTTTTATAACATAGCACTATGTTGGATCCGGGAGGGGCTGGGGGGTTGAGGGAAGGTAAATATAAGAATTCACCGCCATAAACAACCTGTTATTGCGCGAATAATAATATAGTCATGAGCAGCCATAGTAAGCTGTAAAGTATATCGAATGAAATAAACTGAAATAAAAGAAATAAAGAAAATGGAGAAAACTAGTTTTGTTTAGCATTAATAATTTAATGTTACTTAATTAATTTTAAGCAATGAAAAAACGATTATATCACCCTCGTTCGCTAAACGAACGTACCATCTCTTGTATGCCTCGAATGGCAGGAAGATATTATCGTGATGCAATCGTTATGGAGTGTCAACTTAGCACAAGCTCAGGAGATGCTCCAGTCGCTTCGGATATCTCTTAACCATATTAATAGCACTCATGACGATGTGCTGATTCGGCCATACGCGAGAGCGCAATCGGCCGTCAATTACAGATTCATAGCAGCAGTAAATATTTTTAGCAGTCTCATAAAATCGCCAAACATGCATAGCAACAAAACGCGTTAAGAAGCGAATAGACCGGTATGTTCAATAGTGTTTGAGCAACGGTGATATAAATGAAGAAAAAGAAAAAAGAACATCAGCGACCGGAGAGGAAGCCTTAGTGAAGCGAAACAGCTTAAAGCTTAAAATGGGTGAAGATTGAGGTATTGTAACCTTTTGCAACTTGGCAATAGGTTTCAGGCATTTTTTCCACTCGTAACAGAGTGCTTTTAATTGGCTTCTGACATCCTGCCTTCCGACTTGCTTAGTTTGCACACCACCTGCACAGCTGCGCATCCTACCCTTAAAGATTATAAAAGCGATGTCCGTTACATAGGCATAAGAAAATACTTTTACTTTGTATTATTAGCTGAAGGAGCTAATTGGCCTGCTTCTTAGGTTTTATGTAAGAGTCATATGCCCACCAATTAGTATAGCTACTTATGGAGACCATGAACATATGTTTATTAAATTTTAGATGGTGCACTTTTTTAAAAATATTCAGCTCACTGAGCGAAAAGGGTACATTTCAGCAATCTGCTTGCTAGCTCATCGATTCCTATCAATTTTTGATGCCCAACTAACTATCAATGCTGGTTCTATCTGAGTTCACAAAACTGGTTGAAAGTTTTGCTAGTTAGTAGAACGGTGGAATTATAACCTCACCATCTAAACTTATTTGAGTAGCGTTTCAGCGATCAGACCGGCAAATAAATACGCAATGAATAGACGCGCATGTTGCGTTATGTGGGGCTAGGAACGCTTTTAATTTGCATTATTCTAATTATCATGCATCATCAGAAGTTCAAAGTTAAAAAAACCTATTTGAATTTGCTCAAATTATTTCCAATAAAGCACTTCGGCGGTCGATCGCTGAAAGGTGTGAAGTGTGGCAAAATTCTCTGGTACTTTAAAAATGACATAAAGATGTGTTTTTGATAGCAATATTGTTTTTCAAAGACGATGCATAAAGAGCGCACCGTTCCTATGCGATGTAAGCAGATTAAAGGGTTGAAAGCACTGAGAGAATTTTCGAGACACTTTATTCGAATTTTCGAATGCCGTTGAGCTTATTCAATTGAACTCTCGTTGAAATGTTTTAACTCTCTACATTGTTTTAACTCTCTATACCATATGTTTTAACTCTCTACATTGTTCACAAGATTTTGATAATGAAAACTCGCAGCCGGTGTCAAATACAGTCGGAAGAAACGCGCACTTCGGCGGTCGCTGATGTGAAGTTTCGATACGATGGACGCCGGTTTGCACTTTCTCACAAAATGGGATTGGGCAGATGTGATGCGTGGGCGCACTGACGCGACTACGGTATCAAGTAGTCGAGCCGTCTACTGCTTGGCAACGCTGGCACCTGCCAATTTCAACGTGCACGCAGCCGGTGTCAAATACAGTCGGAAGAAACGCGCACTTCGGCGGTCGCTGATGTGAAGTTTCGATACGATGGACGCCGGTTTGCACTTTCTCACAAAATGGGATTGGGCAGATGTGATGCGTGGGCGCACTGACGCGACTACGGTATCAAGTAGTCGAGCCGACTTGCCATTCTCGAATCGACGACTCGCGCGTACTTATGAGATGTCGGCGACGCTCGATGCAATAATGGGAAGAATGACCTGAGGCAAGTGGCGCCTTCGTTATGAAGTGCTGCTTTTGCCGCTTGCTCGCCAAAACGCCGTGCCTCGCTTCGCTTAGCCTCACAAATAATTGATTGCGGTCAGCACCTACCCTGCAGCAATAATATTTGCGATTTTTAGCTTCCTTCATACTGTAGTGCCCACTTCAACGAGACTGCTAGCGCAATCGCCAAGAAGCCGAGCTAACAACAACAAGCTTTTGGAATTGGATTCTGCGGTGGTTGCCGTTATCCTCAGCGACTTTTTTTGCACTTATTAAAATAATCCGATTCGCATGGACTGTGTAATACTTGAATATCCGACCCTCTGCAGCTCCTAATGAACATAAATTTCTTGGAGACTAGCATTTATCATAGCTAGCACATAGTGTCAAAGATTCCGCACTGCCGCGCCTGCTGCCGCTGTTGTTGAAGCGGCTTGCGGCGTCAAAACTTAGAAGCGCCAACATGAAGTGTCTACTTCAGACGATGCGTCTTCCCATCTCAAAGCTATCTTCAAATTCGTCAAACATTCATCGTTTGAAGCCGCCTACTTGAATGCAATGTTTCACTTCACATCGCTCCGCACTTCTAAAATTTACTAAAAATGAACCAGCGTCGACGACGAAGGGCGCTTTCTAGACTTAAGTACCTAAACATTTGATACTTTTGTTTAGTTATCCCATAGCAAAAGTGTAGCGTACACTTATTGCTTAGACAGCAAATTATAACAATGCTCTTTATTACTATTATAAATGACGTTCAAAATAATGCTTAAGATCACAAAAGGAGGAAAAAAATGATTGTAAAAGAGCAAGCAACACCCGCAAAAACAATACTACTTTTGACTTAAAGAACAATAGTACGTTTAACTTTAGGACAAATTATTCTTTTGGTAGACAAAAAAAACTACACATCAAATCACCCAAGTTCATCGCAGCATTTTCATTGTATCCGTGAACGGTCTTCGTATCACATAACATTCACACAGTTCACGTTTCGATAAAATTTCCAGATTTCAGTAACCAAATTTTACCTCACCACTCCTCTGTGTGCTATTTGCTTGCTGTTCGTCTGCGAATCGCCCATCATATGGGCACAACTAACAACTATCATAATCGACAGAAAGTGCGAAATTCTGTGCACTTTTGAGGTGCTATTTCCGCGCAAATGACAGCGACACAGAAAAGTGTAAGAATATAATGCGTCAAAAAGGTGTGACAAGTGCACTGAAACGAGTGTTGGTTTGTGCTCAACGAAGTGATCAAATGGCTCCTACCAACTTCTAACTGGCTCGGCTCTCTTCCTCTAAGGGGAGCGAACGGATTTCCTGAGCTGAACCCTAAAATGGCTTGCGCAATTGCAAGCGACAATTTTCTGCTCTCGAATGAGCGTCAGCTTCAGCGAAAAGCAACTAGCATTTCGTAGCTGTCATGAATGAATTCTTTCACGTCCAAAAATCTAATTTTAACACGTGGTTGAGCGAGCGCCAAATTTTGGTGAGCTCTTCATACGGTTATCTACGCACAAAGTAGCTCACCAAAAATTGCACTTGGAGAACGAAAACTTTGGAGGGACTTATTGGTCATTGGACGCTCGCGCTCTCTGGTTAATTAAAATGGGAAAATGTTGCCGACGAATCTCATACGCCAAATAGAGATGTTCAAATTTGCATAAAGAGTGTTGCGAAACATGAAATTTTTTTTTTTTTCTGGCCCATTTCTTATATTGTTTTCATTTTTCGTTTTGTATGCAGAAATTGTTTTGCTCAAACGAAACAATCTCGTCTATCAGTGTCGTGGACAAGCTTTGTTGTCAGATGTGAACTTAAGACCGAAAACCAATCGCCAGTGAGAATTTATTGACAATAAGTGACCGGACTCTGAAAGTAACTCGAATTTGAGTAACTGCGCTCTTTGCAAACAGTTCGTCTGAAATCCACGACTACCAATCCTCATGCACGCTGTTTAAAAAAAAAAAGGCAAAGAATCAACCAACAACTCAGTGCAATCGGCATATTTCAGTATAGTATCTTCACTTCACATCTGGAAGATAAATGTACTGCAACACCTTGATTATAAGCCCTGAAGCACCACATATCGCTCGCAAAATTGAAAAAGGTATTTTGGAAAGGGTTTAAACAGATGGACTAACAAATTTCGGCACCCGCGGAAAAGAAATGCGCATACTCGACAGTCAGACTCCTGGAAAATAGCTAGTACTTGTGAGGTTGTCTAGAGAAGGGGGGAGGGGGGAACGATGGGGAACAAACACATCGAGGGGCTTACAAGTTTCGACATCTCCGAATGAGGACGAGTGGGAAAAGTTCATACGGAGTGGGCTATTTTCGAGGTTTTTTGATAAGCACATCTGGCACACCGGTCGAATCTAAAGCAATGTCATCCGAATGGCTTACGCCTTTTTTTTTTCATTATATAAACAACTCTATTAAGTTTCTCTCATAAAATGTTCGAAATGATTCGCTGAAGAAAAAAACAAAATGAGTTATGGATGGTGATATAGAGACGTTCAGTTGATCGCATTTGCATCTTCAAAAGTAAAAAAAGAACAAAAACGATACGACGACCTTCAATTATAATAAGAGAGACCGCACTCGAAATGGCGTTCGAATGTGCACACACACACACACGCACACACACACACGCACACACACACACACACACACACACACGCACACACACACACGCACACACACACACGCACACACACACACGCACACACACACACGCACACACACACACGCACACACACACACGCACACACACACACGCACACACACACACGCACACACACACACACACACACACACAAACGCAGTCAACAA
This sequence comes from Toxocara canis, assembly GCA_000803305.1. Taxonomy (NCBI): domain Eukaryota; kingdom Metazoa; phylum Nematoda; class Chromadorea; order Rhabditida; family Toxocaridae; genus Toxocara; species Toxocara canis. The sequence continues at coordinate 189,302 of JPKZ01022855.1, forward strand.
ATCAAAGCAAATGTAGAGAGGGTAGGGGCGTCAATTATTATTGCACTGTTGTATGACTACTGTAAAGTGTGTGTATGTGTGTGTGTGTGTGTGCCACACGCACACCTCTCAAGAGTTCAACTGACAATTGAGAAGAACATCAACAAACACATCAAGCACATATCATGCCTTTCGCAAAGAATTCAATGCAATTTTTTCTTGAGATTCATTTTAAAATATGCTCTCCTCCTTTTTTTTCAAAAAAAAATACATCCTCTTTTCGGCAGCCGTCAAGAACGCATAACACTACCACTTCAGCATGACAACTCTCAAAGGTAGCACACCCGTACATTGAACTGAATGAATCGATTAAAAAAAAGGAAGAAAAAAAACAACAGCTCTATTTCAATATTCGTAAAATCCAATAGGCTTTTGCAAAACTTTTGATTTGTTCTACAGAACTTTAAATAGTTCACAGCAAAAAACGATGATGTTTGGTCCGTCATTTTAACGGCGTTAAGACAAGGTCATTTTTTTTTCAAATAGCAAAAAACTTAAGATATTCCTGACGAAGTCTAGTAATGAAAAACGCTTATGCAACCTGCACCGTAATATTGACATGCACACACAATCGTTTGGGTACTTCAAATGACAGCGCTTTGCTTCATTTACTTGAGAATTGCCTAGCCAGAAAGTCAATGCAACAAATACACAACGCAAAATTAATTTGTATTTCGCTTTTTTAAAATTGCGTTAAATTATAAATCATTGCATATAACAGATGATTTCGAAAGATACGCAGAAAGTGGCGCGCCTAAAAAATATTCAAAGGACGGAGAAGACGATAAGCTTTAAAGAAATTCACCAAATTGGGCCAAAAGAGTATGTGAAACAGATAGCAACACGACAAGAGAGCAGCAACAACGAAAAGTTCTAGTATACTATAAATCTTCAACGCTTTTCCGGTTCGAACACTTTCTCAGAGCAGTGGGGGGTGGGGGGGATGGAGGAGAAAAGAACGGGTATAAAAATTACACCCTCTAAGTGGACCATAGTAAGCTGTGAGGCGGCCATAAAACTCATTGACGTTCAAACTTCAGAAATTGCCTGATCCGGGCTTTACACCACGTCAATAAACATTGCAACAACAGTGCAATAGCCCTAACTGTTTTATCATTCTTTTTAATCGATTCTGTGATATGAAAACTGATTAAATCTAACGACTCAAAGTAAATCGCAAATGTTCCCACAAGAAAGTTAAAGGAGAAAAAAAGAGAGCGGTACTATTTTTTAACGAAAAAATTGAAATGCACCTTAAAATAGGATTTTAAAAAAAATTAACGCTATTTTGTTCTCTAAAATTTTGCGCGGGAATTTGCCGCCGTAAATTTTCAAACTCAACAGAATCAACCAACGATTTACAACAATCTATTTTCCCACTGAATTTCTCCCCACCAATTCGAATACCCAATTTCATAATTCAGCCAACTTCTACGCTGTCTAAAGCAACTGAAAATTCCTCTACTTCCAAACTATCTGTTTTTTTTTCATCTTCATAAACCATTTAGGAAGCAAAAATGGGCCGTTTAATATCGTCGAATAGACTCTCACCTGCACTCAGCTTGAGAAAAACTGTCAGGTGATTTTTTTGAAACGAAAAAATAACCATGATTTGTGGGCGGAAAGACCAGAATATCTGAGAGAGACGAAACTGAATTACCAATACAACGATTAATTTTTTTTTTTTTAAAGTGAGAAGGCATTGACCGAAAGCGGAAAACCATCGTTTGCATAATAAGGCCGAACGACGCTGCAGGAAAAGTTGGTCCTATAAAATCATATCAACAACAATTCTGCTTCAAACACAAATGATAAGCTGCACCAAAAAAACCGAACAAGCTCATGTATTGATAAAGCGCAGCTGGTGAGCTTAGGAAACGAAAACGTGCTTTACAAAAACCGTATTCATAATGGGGCAGATATTTGTGACACCTTAGTACCGGGTGAAAAGCTTGCAATGTGACGAACAGTTCAGAAAAGCTATTTAGCCGGACGGCTAACAACGCTTATGAAATATTTCAGGGGCTTGAATGAAAAGAAATCCAAATTCAGGCCCTTGAGAACTGAGCGCATTCAAGGATAACAACGATGGCTTTTGGCTGCCATATCGATGAACTAGTGATAAATTTAAGCCGATAGACTGTCAGTAACTCACAGCGATGAAAAACTTACTGGAAGGAGTAGAGGGTCCAGTTGAGCCGTGAAAAGACGTCATTTGACGGGGTTGCACGTCGGGATTGAGTTGGCTGAGAGCAAAAAGCAAATGCGCCGATAACAGACGTCCGCTGATGAAGTTACAAATGGGAGTGGCTTCACGATCGCCTCCCACCCCGATTGGTTGAACACGGTTACGGTGGGCGTGCTCGCGAACTTCCAACAGCGGTCGACACGCGCATCGCCTTTTTTTCCGGTTAGTCACTGTCAAAACCCAATTCCTCTTGCCGGATAAGTTTCATCCTCCTCCAGTTTTCGGAATTGATGCGTTGGTGTGTCGGGAACAGTCATCCGAGAAGCTGATTCAGGGTAGTGAGCGCATTTAATAAACGACACAGTTGCTACACTGGACGAAGTTGTCATATCCATGATGAAAAATTATTAATTAACATCTAAGTGAGACTTCGCAGAACGGTGAGGATTCGGGAATTAAAAGTTGCTTGAGCAGCGACAGCGAGAAATATTTCGGTCCAAATTTTACCATTCCATGTTTTTCAAAATGATGCTTTTCATTACAAGAAAGTTTAAAAACAAACTGTAATGTTTTGCTTATTATACGTTCAAAAAGGGTTGTTTTCCTAAACAGCATCAAGGGTGGTAACCATGTAATCTCGAGCGTTTATTCTAAATGCTTTTTTCATATAAGATTATTGAAATATTTAACCCAAACAATTACAATCACAAAGCTTAAACATCAAAGTGGAACACTAACCGTGGAGTGTGCACTGTGTGCTTTCAACTGGTACAGCTTTACAGCTATTTTCAACTACACTTATAGCACGGTAAGAAAAACTCAAAGATGAATGCGACCATTGACTTCATCTTCAGATCGAGCACCACCAATTTTTTTTTGACGTTGTTTCATTCCTAATGATGTGCTTTGCCGGACGAGAAATTCAACGACACAGCTCAAATGAATGGAGCAGAACGAGGCGTGTTTCTATCAATTGAGCTGTAAAAGTTGATTGTTGGCAAGCATAATTTTCACTTCAAGAGTGCCACACCACGCCGCTAAGCGCTGTCATTTTTATACACGCTTTTCACACAAGCAAATTACGTAGTGCCCGATACGTTGTTGCCCACAGGCGAACATTTTTTTGCAAATGATAAGTAAGATTGTTGTATCGACTAGTGATGGGGAATTACATTGGAAAACGGTTTTAAAATTAGCATGCGTCAAGAAAGTCAGATCGATTAGAAGCCAGACCATATGACCACATATTAAAAGCACAGGAAGCTAAAAATCCACTCGTATATTCGTTATATCGTGTGTAATCTTTTAGAGATATCAACTCATCGTTATTGCCAGCTAGTGTCAAATGATGCTTTAGACGTTAATTAAGCTCATTTATGCCAATATGGCCAGATTTTACTTGAGATTTTTCCTTTTTTTTCGGCGATTTTTTAAAATGAGCACAATGAAGGCAAACGAATATGTAAGTGGTAAATTCTTCTCAACCGATCAACTTTCCGTGCATGTAGCGTGCAGTTATATAGAAATGAAACCACTTAGGCATTTTGTTTTGTTGTATAGCGATCGCATAGGGACGACTAATAGCAATTTACTAAGGCACATATTTGCTCATCGCAGTGGCACCACTTGCCGCATTTCAACGAACAGTGCTTAGCGCGGCTTTTACCGATAATTTAATCGGAGTGAAGCCGACTTACACAACTTATTTTACATGTCGACTGGATGTGAATATGAAAATGTTGGTTTGAAGAGTGCAAAACGCAGTTAGACATATTGATTGGTGGAATTAAGCGGACGATATAAAAGCGGATAGGGGGTAGAGGAGTGTGCTAGAAGGGGGGTTGGCGGGTGATTTTCGATAATCGCGGGAAGCGGCACGCTATACGAGTTGGTTGTGATTAGCGATTTGTGCAATGAACTGGGCGTTCGCTGTCGATCACGCCCAATTGGGCGTCAACACACTTCAACTGACTGACTACCACGACCATCGACTCGCTCATGGTGCACAATCACGCCTATTGCTTTCGGCATCAAAACGATGGTGCGGTAAAATGCTGCTGCCCGCGTTATGCACTGTCGGCGAACGCTTTCTGAAATAATGACTATGACTTTATGAGTGATGCTGATCTGTGTAAAAAGTGTAAATGCCTCTAGTTGTCGTGTTCATCCCACTCACCTAGATCCTGCTTTATGGCACTGCGTCATTTGCGCCATCACACAATCGTACCGTGGGTTTTCATTTTACGGCCGAAAAATACGAGTTGAGCACCTCTTCTAATACGCATTGTAATAACGTCTCCACTTGGTGCTTTCCCATAAGGTACATGATTGCTGTAATTTAAAAACAACAAGGAGACGAAGTCAGCCGCGACTAAATTGACCATGATATATCTGACCAGGAGTGGCACTTTATTACAATAAATATTGTCTTCGTTTGACACCTTTGGTATTTCATTTGGTGCACGGATATCCCATATTATCCCTCGTATCGTTTAGTGCCTTTATCGTCGAAACGATATTGCTGTCACGCCTCAGCCGCATCCACCCAATCGTCGATGCGCTTAGCCCGTCAATGAGCAACGTTTTTCATACCTGCACACATATATACTCTCACACGGTTGTGCAGACAAACGCGACAACAGCGTCATATAGCAAGCATCAATAGGCGCATGTGATGTCCATGGCATGAAATAAAACGGACAAATCGCTTCATTACCGGATCCTCACCTGCTTAGACACTGTTTCGACTGCAGTCCACCGTCATGACCCGTAGAACATTTTTACTCCTATTACGTCCTCAAGTCACTGCCCGTTCCATTTTCGAGACAGGCCGTTCGTCCAGGACGGCGCAACGCTGCTCAATCACCGAGATCGTTGGCCACCAGAAAAGGACACTACACGTAATACGCATTTTATGCGAAGCGTATTAACGTGTGATATTGTACTTTCCTTCAAGATACCTAGTTACGCAGACAGAAGAGTCATAAATTCCAAGAGTCGGTGCCGAAGCGAGTGGGAATGTTAGCTGAAATGGGGTGTAAGCGTTTGCAAAAGAGCGATGACATCTTCTGCTTTCAATATGAGGTGACAAGGCTTATAGATAGGTGGTAGTTCATTGGGCAGTTGTAAACGCATTAAAATCACCAATGATAGCTTAGAAGATAAATCCTAACAAGCTGGCTTATCCAGTAGAAAGATATTAACTTGTGGCAGAAACAGAACAAGTGCGACTATGTAAAATCCTATTCTGTTCCATTCCATTCCGAATAAGTCGGACTTCAAAATGCATTAAAACTTTCTTTCTTTTCATCAATTAAAGTGCATTCATTTAACAGTGAGATACACCAGCGTATTTGCAATAGCGAAATTTTTGTTTCTATTTCAAGTGAGCGCATTAAACGAATATTTCCACCTGTGTTGGATAAACTACGATAAGTGGTATACGTAGCCGCCGTATTTCTTCGTTCGATCTTTGCAGAATGGAATCAAAACCAACTTGGGAAATGGTTGGTTAGCATGACATTAGTCGAGTCTGTAGATAACGCATCTTGCTCTGCTCTTCTCTTCCTCACCCTTTTCCCCTCCACCCCCCTCTCCCCTTCACAAGCAAAAAAAAAACCAGCCCAGCCATGGCTGTCGATCCCGCTGAAAGAAGCATTGCGTTTCTTGCCCATTATATCGCCTAGCGCAGGCCATAGAAACCGTCCAAGCATTCAGCAAAAAAAGTTAACATATAGATATATACCGTGGGTTTTCATTTTACGGCCGAAAAATACGAGTTGAGCACCTCTTCTAATACGCATTGTAATAACGTCTCCACTTGGTGCTTTCCCATAAGGTACATGATTGCTGTAATTTAAAAACAACAAGGAGACGAAGTCAGCCGCGACTAAATTGACCATGATATATCTGACCAGGAGTGGCACTTTATTACAATAAATATTGTCTTCGTTTGACACCTTTGGTATTTCATTTGGTGCACGGATATCCCATATTATCCCTCGTATCGTTTAGTGCCTTTATCGTCGAAACGATATTGCTGTCACGCCTCAGCCGCATCCACCCAATCGTCGATGCGCTTAGCCCGTCAATGAGCAACGTTTTTCATACCTGCACACATATATACTCTCACACGGTTGTGCAGACAAACGCGACAACAGCGTCACATAGCAAGCATCAATAGGCGCATGTGATGTCCATGGCATGAAATAAAACGGACAAATCGCTTCATTACCGGATCCTCACCTGCTTAGACACTGTTTCGACTGCAGTCCACCGTCATGACCCGTAGAACATTTTTACTCCTATTACGTCCTCAAGTCACTGCCCGTTCCATTTTCGAGACAGGCCGTTCGTCCAGGACGGCGCAACGCTGCTCAATCACCGAGATCGTTGGCCACCAGAAAAGGACACTACACGTAATACGCATTTTATGCGAAGCGTATTAACGTGTGATATTGTACTTTCCTTCAAGATACCTAGTTACGCAGACAGAAGAGTCATAAATTCCAAGAGTCGGTGCCGAAGCGAGTGGAAATGTTAGCTGAAATGGGGTGTAAGCGTTTGCAAAAGAGCGATGACATCTTCTGCTTTCAATATGAGGTGACAAGGCTTATAGATAGGTGGTAGTTCATTGGGCAGTTGTAAACGCATTAAAATCACCAATGATAGCTTAGAAGATAAATCCTAACAAGCTGGCTTATCCAGTAGAAAGATATTAACTTGTGGCAGAAACAGAACAAGTGCGACTATGTAAAATCCTATTCTGTTCCATTCCATTCCGAATAAGTCGGACTTCAAAATGCATTAAAACTTTCTTTCTTTTCATCAATTAAAGTGCATTCATTTAACAGTGAGATACACCAGCGTATTTGCAATAGCGAAATTTTTGTTTCTATTTCAAGTGAGCGCATTAAACGAATATTTCCACCTGTGTTGGATAAACTACGATAAGTGGTATACGTAGCCGCCGTATTTCTTCGTTCGATCTTTGCAGAATGGAATCAAAACCAACTTGGGAAATGGTTGGTTAGCATGACATTAGTCGAGTCTGTAGATAACGCATCTTGCTCTGCTCTTCTCTTCCTCACCCTTTAAATCACCAATGATAGCTTAGAAGATAAATCCTAACAAGCTGGCTTATCCAGTAGAAAGATATTAACTTGTGGCAGAAACAGAACAAGTGCGACTATGTAAAATCCTATTCTGTTCCATTCCATTCCGAATAAGTCGGACTTCAAAATGCATTAAAACTTTCTTTCTTTTCATCAATTAAAGTGCATTCATTTAACAGTGAGATACACCAGCGTATTTGCAATAGCGAAATTTTTGTTTCTATTTCAAGTGAGCGCATTAAACGAATATTTCCACCTGTGTTGGATAAACTACGATAAGTGGTATACGTAGCCGCCGTATTTCTTCGTTCGATCTTTGCAGAATGGAATCAAAACCAACTTGGGAAATGGTTGGTTAGCATGACATTAGTCGAGTCTGTAGATAACGCATCTTGCTCTGCTCTTCTCTTCCTCACCCTTTTCCCCTCCACCCCCCTCTCCCCTTCACAAGCAAAAAAAAAACCAGCCCAGCCATGGCTGTCGATCCCGCTGAAAGAAGCATTGCGTTTCTTGCCCATTATATCGCCTAGCGCAGGCCATAGAAACCGTCCAAGCATTCAGCAAAAAAAGTTAACATATAGATATATGTATACATATATATATATATATATATATATATATCAAACATATATATATATATATATGTTTGAGTGCATATGCGCATTTTTGAATGAAACGATAAGTGATGGCTGTGGAATTTGCAAATATTACAATGGATGAAATTTGCAAAAAATATACTCATAGATGTCGCTGGATGTGGTTGCGCAAACTCAATCTGCCGTTCACTGTCGATAGCGGTATTCCCTTCATCGCAAGCTATCGTATTTCCGTTATTATTGCATGCGACATTTTATCCACCAAGGATTACGTGCAGATGCTACCTTACGTAAAATAACAATGCGGAAGACGAATCAAATCACATAAGACGAGCTTTGCTAGCGTTAGTAAATTAAAAAACACTTTGTACTACTTGGTTATATCAAAAGTACAAAGATGAACAAGTTAGATACCCGGTTCATCATTCCATTAGCTGACTGCCTCCTTTTAGAAACTACTGTAAGTGTATCTAACCAGAAGCACTCGTTTAACACACTGCCCGGTATAGCCAACAAAGCATCGTACTTCATAAATGTCCCTGTCCCATCCGCCCTTC
>JPKZ01022855.1:205824-218024 GCA_000803305.1 Toxocara canis
GGGGAGGGGAAGACGGGGAATGCAAGGTGTCAACAAAATACCATTTTGCGTTGCCAAACTTGAACCCAGCATTTGCAAAATTCAACTGTTTCTATCGTTGTCAAATTGCTGCTGACGAGCCGCATACGGGTGGAAAGATAAACAAGATAACTGCCATTTAATCTTGAAATGCAATTATTCTTTAAACTTCAGCTTACCAGGTGCCATACTTTCTCCACAAAATAGGAAACTGGTCGCCCCCCTCTTCAAAAAATTCAAACAAAACAGATAAAAACGGATACTACTACTGCCCAACATAATTACTCATAAAATTAAGCGGCTTTTTAGACGGCTTTAATTTTCTTAAAGTAGCTTTTGTTATTAGTTAGAACGAAAGAACGGCCGATGCCTGAAAGAAATAAGGAATTCATTAAAATCAAAAGAGGTGAGCTCAACCACAACTCAAATTGCAAAGTTCGACCTTAAGCAGCAACCTGCATTCATCGTTTCGAACTATGAAAAACAAACATCAGTGTCGGTACAAGTGAGAGAACAGCATATAACCATTATATTGGTGTTTATGTCTAAACACAAAACGAATACTAAAAAAAGGAAACTTTCATTAAAACCAAACATCGATCTCCACCACAATGGCTCAAAATACCGAAATTATATAAAACAGCGCTTAGAAAGAGCGAAACTTAAAACTCGAAAGTGATTACATGCATTTGGCACAAAACAAACAAAAAACAAGCACACAATATAAAACTTCGTCAAATTACAAAGTAATATGTGCGGAAAGAAATGAAATCCCTAAGATTCCCAACGGATTTTTCTATTCCAGTTTAAAATGTGCAATGCTCTAATGCATAGGGAACTGCGCTTTCTGTACGTAGCAGAAAGCGCCTTAAGGAATCACAGCGGCGTACCTTAAGCTGCAATGAAATAGTAAACAATTCCGATTTAAAATTTGCAATTTACATGGTAAACGGAAGCGCGGCGATGAAGACACATCGGAAAATTAAGACCCGGACTCGAAGATAATAATACAGCGGCACATCAAGTGAAAAAAAAAAAACGCAACGAGATCCAAAAATAGAGAATGGCGTTGAAACAACAGGATTACAGCTGGATGGAAGAAACGAAAACGAGAAGAGATTTGCTCCTGGCTCAATGGGCACGCCTTATTGCAATTCAGTTGATGGCGGTCGGTGTTGAAATATGAGAATCGCTGTACTCTTCGAGACCCTAAGGAAGAAAATTATTGTTAAGGCGAGTGTTTGGCGACAAAGTGGCAAAATTAAAAAAAAAACCATATTAAAACACCTAAAAAAAAACACACACACACACACACAAAGAACAATACAAGGGATATTTTCTCATGCACTGTTTCGCACCCTTGCCTAGTTGCTCAACTCTTTTACTGCATCCAAAGATGCTCAAGAAATATGAACTGAATCATAGAACCACTTAAGGCCTTTAAGTACTCTTCCCCAATACATATTTTCGGCAGCACAGAAAACATAAATCGCTTTTAATTACTTGAACTTTTGATGACGTGGTGATGTGCCATAAAGGCGAGTGTTTGGCGACAAAGTGGCAAAATTAAAAAAAAAAACCATATTAAAACACCTAAAAAAACACACACACACACACAAAGAACAATACAAGGGATATTTTCTCATGCACTGTTTCGCACCCTTGCCTAGTTGCTCAACTCTTTTACTGCATCCAAAGATGCTCAAGAAATATGAACTGAATCATAGAACCACTTAAGGCCTTTAAGTACTCTTCCCCAATACATATTTTCGGCAGCACAGAAAACATAAATCGCTTTTAATTACTTGAACTTTTGATGACGTGGTGATGTGCCATAAATACGCAACAATTCTCTGTGAAGACAATCCAAAATTATCACTAAGCTGCCGAAAGTCCTCCGTACATAATAACTCTCGATAACCATCCGAACTGAGGGAAAACACTTGACTACTTCCGACGATTTGCTTTCATTGCCCGCCTCATCATTACCCTATGCAATCCCTCCAAACAATGGTCCCTCCCCTTCCATATACTCATTCTCCTCGACCCATCATTCTCTCACGGATGCCACAGTCAAAAACCCTGAAACGCTTTTGAAATTTTTATTCTTTTCGCGAAATAATTATAACAACGAACCTCTCCCGCATAGGAACGGAACGGGTGGATGAAGACATGCCCTTCACCTTCAACGGAAGCGCCGATACACTGCAGCCAACGGCGATTCTCCCTTGACAGATCCCGACGGCACGTACTCATACAGTCCTTGCCGACACTCTCCGCATTCTTCAACGGACTGAACTCCTCCTCTCGACATACCTCCCACACGTAGAAATTACTGAAGCAATAAGCATCTTCAGTTTTTCAATCTTCTTTCACCCGTTTGATATGCCAATCGCAGTGTTCGTCACAATCAGCGTACTGCCGTTGCCATTGATTTCAATAGTTCATTATAATGTTCCATTCATGTTTTTCTTTTAAAAAATTTTCTTGTTGTTTAAATAATGTTGTTAAAATATTGTTTAATAAGTCTTTCGAAGAAAGCGACAGGCCCCCTCTGCACTTGTAAATATCTGAGTGGACAATGCTACAAGAAATCTTCCTACGCCCAAGAAATCTTGCGCTCGTATTTTCGATAACCTATGCACAATCCCACTGCGTTATATCGTCCACGTCCAAGTTCTTTGTTCTGCCATGAATAACATCAAAAATTTCGAGGGCAGGAAAACAAAATAAGCCATTCCTGCGCTTCATCAGGAAGCCTTATGCGATTGTAAAACAAAACCTGAACAAATTTTAAAAAAGCTACTTGATAAGGACACAGACACGACAGTTTCCTTTAGGGTGTCAATCATTCTTTACAGTTTGATAAGCCAGTCACCAGCATGCAAAACGCATCGAATACAGAACTCGAAAGAACTGCCTGCTAGATAAAGCTATCGCTAAACTACAAAGCATAGCAACCTGTAGCACCAAAAAAGCTGTCCCGAACGTATAATGAGCAATCTCCTCCCCAAAAAAAGAAAGAGGAGGGATTCTGTCACTCACTGTCAGTTTCCGAGTATGACGGGGAGGGGATGGGTGCGCGAGAAGGGAGAACAAAACAATCGTCCTGTATGGTATCAAAACACCGTATATGAAATATCCAGCCGCCACACATTTTCTGATGAGCTCAAGCAGCAAAAAGCACCCAATTACCCTTTAACTTCTGGCACTCAGCCAACTTCTAAAAGCACCCGCTACTTAAGGTTACTTGTGATAACAACCAAAACATGGACAATAATGTCATCTAAACCTCGCTGACAGGCAGGTGCTTGTACTCGGCCTGCGGGTCCTGAGAAGCCGATATCAACAAATGCAAATATCAACTGACCACTTCACGACTTATTTTGTCCTCAAAACGCGTAAAATCAATAACTCACTTCTCCAGCAATCTAAGAACGCCTTCCAAAGAAACAACAATAACCAGTAAAGTGACTAAAAGCGCTTTGTTTCAGATATCCGCCTAGGCAACCGTCACTTGGCGAAAAAAGTAAGACAACTCCTTTCAACCAAATGGGACTAGGGAAGAAAGACGAGAAAAAAAGGGAAATCGAAAAAAAAAACGAAAAGAATTCACAGTCCATGTAGCCGGAAGTTGAGATACCGAAATGAGTGTGGCGGAGAAGGGAGGGGGAGGGAGAGAAGGGAAAGAATGCATGACCATTAAAAGATGTTGCTGTTCCTGCACTACTGTACACCGGAGCTGTCGGAGATCGTTCAGTAGCGACCGAAGTCTACGAATTATGCTTCTACAATCTCAAACACTCTATTCAATCAAAAGACGAAGACATACTTTGAGTACTCGAATACGTCGAAAACAAACTGTTCGAGTTTGACGCCATTCGGTTTTTCCGGTTTGACTATCTGCCCGTCATCGCCCACGCAGGGGATCTTCTTGATCGCACGGTGGAAGTTGAGACGATTCTCTGCTTTGCATACTGTAATGCAGAAAACACCGGTTAAAACTACAAGCAGACTTCGAAAAGTTGCATCTGCGCTTAGATGCGCAGTGGAAGGTTCACTAAAAGCGGCCGGGCTTCGTACTTCAGCAAGAAATCACACTTTAAACAGAGGCACTCTTTTGGCAATCCGAGAATGCTGAACACGCCATACTCCTTACCTCCTCTCCGCCCCCTCCCCTCCCCTCTCTGTCTCAAGAAATTGTCGTTTTCTTCGCCAGGGTATAAATGCTTGGATGACCTATGGACAGGCTGGACAATAAAACCAGCAAAACTATTTACTAATCGTAACTGTCCTGCCCTCTTCCTTCGCCCAAATCCTAGCCCTCTAACATTTCAGTAACATTCATTATTTCTAATAGGAAACGAAACGATACATTACCAAACAGTCCTCCAATACTTCTAATACTCATACATTACCAAATATAGACCATCATATGGGGTACGACCGCTGCAGCAGGTTTACCTAAAGACGATGCGAATGTTATCTATACATGTGGAAATTTCACAAAATATGGTGCACGGAACTGTTCATCTTATAAAGTTCCCCCCCCCCAAAAAAAAAAAGCGGTGAGAACCGTGTTCGAGGAATTCGATAGTGAAGAAATGATTGGCGATGTTACCGGCGCGCAATACCAAGCGCCCCCTTTCGTCGCGTCTCTCTGCTATCTCCTTTGTGATTTCGGAATACTCCACTACCTTCACCTTGCCCGACTCACGGCAGATCACGCCCACCGCTTCGTGAGGATCTACCTTCTCCACCACCTTAATACACTTGTGCTGATATGCCAACGTAAAATTAAAAAGAACATTTGCAGGCGAACCGATATAAAATCGAAGAAAAAATCATTTATAGGCGGTTAAAAAAACCCTCTTTTAAAAGGTGTAAAAAAAAACTGTTGACAGATATTTTATGCTATGTGAACAACACTAGCATCTACCTTGCCGTTCATTCGCATTCGACAATAGTAACGTATACTGATCCGTATGACCAAAACATAAATTTATTTAAAAAAACCACATTAATACTGGTATATGACAGCAAACCTTGGCCGCACAATCGGCTTCCTTTTCAATGCAAAAGCCAATAAAATATGGATCAGCCACTCGGCACAACACATTGTCAACACAGTATACGTGCAGATATTGCACACCTCGGGCACGCATACGACCAAGATAGGGTGCTAACGCTGTGTACAGTCCACCGTTGCCATCTATAATCGTATACTTGCTTTCAAGTCATCGAAAAAAAAAAAACCGAAAAAGCGATGAGGCAAATGTCAGCACCACTAATCGGAAATACTCTTGCCGTATCATCAATGTTTCTATTTGGTTTTCGCGTGCTGTCGTTCCTATGGAAACGCTTGCATCAGTGACGTCAAAAATGGGAACGTGGGCGACACGGGTGTGCTACTCCCTCAAACCCTTATGAGCCGTTCCTAAAAGCAACCGCTATTGCCAACGCTTCCTCAACCAGTAAAAACAGATTGCTGCAAAAAAAGCAACCTGGCGCCATCGCTATAGAAGATTTCGTGGCAAGAATCAGATTGCCGTCCATGTCAAAGCATGGGAAGTCGTTTTGCGAAAATATGACCACTTGATTCTCGTCGAGTCCACATTCGGGCACTATCTCTTTCAGATGTTCGACTGTGTCCCTTTCAGTTGCCTTGCTTGTCATTACCAACCTCAACTTCCAATTCGCTTGCATTCGCACAAATTGAATAAACAGAAAAAGGAATCCAAACAAGAAGGTATAAAAATTAGAAAAAGGAAACGAGAGATTGCACATATCTTTTGAGGCTAAGCCGGCAGTCAACACTTAAAATCATGCAAACCAGAAAAAATACAGACGGCTTAGTTCAATTCCTAACATAAGCAGCCTGGTCTATCGGAGTGTTTACATTTAGCACAGACTGTTAGCCAACTCGCACATCTAGGCAACGCAAATGGAACGGCACAGCCCTTCATTCACATATATCGTGCCTAGAGTCTCAACTTTTTATACATACGATAGCTGCCTTACTTTTCAGTCTTCTACCCTAACTAGAATAGAAGAGAGGACCAAGTCACCACCTGGCCGTGAACAAAAAAAAAAGTACTCGCTCATTTCTAGGAGGATGCACTGGCAAGGATTGATCAAGGAGGCGAGGGAGGGAGGAGGGAGGAGGGGGGAGGAAGGAGGGGGTGGGAGAAGGCAAGAAGTTATGTGGAAAACCGGAAATTTCAAGGAGATAGAAAAAAAATGCAAACAAAAGTGAATCTATTTGTAGTTCATTAGTACTCATTAATAATCGTAAGCTTAATTTATTTCTGCCACAAAAGTTTCCGTCCAGAATGCTAAAAACTTCCCAGTCGAGCAGCGGTACGCCAATAATTGCAATAACATACCACTGAATGACAGGCTTCGAATCTGGAAAGGCAGAGGCGGCCAGACGTTGAAGACGTGCGATACGAGCGCCTTGGATGGATAGTAATGAGTCCGTTCCAGAGAAGCCCTCTAGCCCCAGGCTCAACGTTCCCTTCGGATGAACAGCACCAAGACGAGTGGCCTGCCCTCCAGCCAACACGATCACACCGACTTTGCCATCCGCAATCGCTTCCAGTCCTTAAATCCGTACTCATTCAAACTACAAAAATCAAGTTTCATGTGTTTCATATCATCAAGGTCAGACCTCACACAAACTCAAAGTCCAAAGTTGCGCGCAAAATTAAAACTCCGAAACTCGTTATGTGATCCTATATACGGCATGAAAATATGAGCGATGGTGACCATTCCTAGTAAGTAACTCAGCCATAAAAACTTCGGAGAAAGGTGAGGTCAATGTTAAAAACCTATTGGAAATGCTCCATTCCGTACCAAGCACTTACTGACGGATACTTATTGGCTTTGGACCGGAATCACTCTCCCTCCACTCCCAGAGATGAAGAAACGGTGCTCGGAAGGTGATACACTTGCAAGTTGAGTTCTTTTTGAGAAAATGGAAAGGCTGGAGGAACAGTTTCCGCAACTCACTCATATCGCGTACCATTTCCCCTCGTTCTTTTTATGCCCTTCCACATCCAACCACCTCCGGTTCAAACTGTCTCAAGCACGAATTGTAAGCGCAGTATTCAGAAGGCAGAAGATGTGGGTGAAGACATGCACTTACGGTTCTGTCAATTACACTGTTATAAAGTAGTTTTGCTTAGGTGCACATTCCGCTCGTTTTACAATGTCCTAGACCCTCAATCACAGCAACAGTCGGTATCATACACTTCACGGTTACTTTCCGTCAAAACCGCTATAATCTTGCAACCGTGCAAACTAGCATCTGGGGTCGCAGTGAGGCGAAAACGTAAGGCACATGTCATGTGCATGGACGTTAAAAAACAAATGAATATAAAGTATGCAAAAAGGATAGGAATGATCACACGCAACAAACGTTTTCGTTTTGCTACGATTTCTGATCTCTTCAACAAGACGCCTTTCGGAGTAGCCTAAGGCCAAGAAATTCAGGAAATCAAACCTCTATGCCAATAATTGGCTAGCATTTCCTCGTTCAAATTTTTACGCACCGCATAATGTTCGTCGTCGATTCCCTGCAGGCGCTCCATATCCTGCAAAGAACACCCTGCACACAAAAATGAATCTTATCCCCTCCCCTGTGGGGCGGATGGCAGCATGAACTCAGTGAACAACTGATATTAACTGAGGCTGAAGCTTTCTCATATGCTGGTCCCCCTTCTCCCTCTTCAATGAAGCACGGGAGCTGGAAATCAAACTCGAACCTGGAAATCAATGCGCAACAATCAGACGTCATTGCCATCTCACCTCGAGCAGCAAATTTAACGAACTTCGTGCGTCATACGGTTGGTAAGCAAAGGCATCGTTAGACTTCGAGCAAACAACAAGTCACATATAATGTGTCATACTCACAAAGTTTAGTGAACTGAAGTCATCAAATCATCAGTTGAGCGATACCCTATCATTCCCCACCCCCCTTTTCCATACCCCAATTTCAGAGTGCTTAGCACGTCTCCAAAATCCGGTTTTCTGACGACCTCCTACGCGCGTTTGATATTTATGCGAGATAAAATACAAAAATTTGACATTCCGCAAGGCAAAACGTTATTATGTGATGTTATGCATGAACCTGCACCCAGTAAAGCAAAATTTCGTTTGAACCTCTTCCACAACTCCCAATTTCTGACAAGTATTCGCATCGACGATTTAAACATCGTGGCAATGTTAAATAGCAGCACTAAATTAGAATGTGAACAACAACAGCAATGGATGCATGCAGCATGCAACTTCTGCCACATACCCTGTAGACGCCTCCTTCACGACCATCTCCAGGCTATAAAATAAAACACTCGAATAATTTCATTTCTTATATCCTCCAAGGCAAAGCTCTGAATTAAGTCTTACTTACTGACATCATATAAAGTGCAAGTCCCCAAAATAACTGCACTGCCAAAATACACTTCTGCACTAAAAATCTTCGAAAAACGGAATACCGTTCTCGCACAACGCTAAAAAGACTATGCTTTACTAATAAACATTTCGCAAAAGCTCTGACCACCGTATTTCACTAAGCAATGACTCGCATAGCAAAACCCCGAGCTATGACGAACAGTCGTTAAAAAAAGAAAAACAGCACAAAAATAGCTGGTGGCATCCGTTAAAATAAAGCAACCTTTAGATGATTTGTGGAGAATGCTATTCCGAATCAAAGAAAACGCACATCATCTAAGCATCTATGAAAGCAGCGAATCCTAAAAAGCACCTATGCTTCACCGCAAAACCCAAGCTGCTCTTGACAGTCAGGCCTAGGAACGGACGGGTTTCCGTTTGACGGAACTCTCGCCATTCCTTCTCAGTGAAATAAGTGCATAACTTGTGGTCATAACTATATATACTTCCAAATATAACAGAATTGTATAAACAATAAAACAGGTGCATTCAAATACCTCGGGGAGTGCTGAGAGATCGAAAGCTCGTTTGGCGTCAGCCAGATCAATCGAATCGAACTGTGCCATCAAAGCAATGCGTTCTGGTTCAGAGAGCTCATCCCAGAAGAGAGCCAGATGGGCCTGAGTACCCAGGTGCAATTCTGCTTCAGCGCGACTCTTCGCACCCCAGTTCGGTTTCATCACCTCTTCGCCTCAACAGATTTCATGTTACTATCTAGTCAAATTGTGATCATGACAAAATAGTACGGGGACAAAAGACGAATAAAAAAGTTATCTTTCTTCCTACGTCTGAGATTTGCTACGGTCCCACATAAATGGGCTAATGGAGTCGTGGGAAAAGAACTTATATCCTGAATTAATACCCTCACATAAAACATAAGACTATTCAAGAAAAAAATTGTGAAGAAGGAGAAGTCCATGCATGCGAGAGAATCGATCTGGCGGAGACAAAGTAAACATGTGCATTACACGCTAATGAATCGTCGCGCACAATAATACAGCGGCCCGTCTACAAATGTCAACACAACTAAGACTGCGACGCCCAATCGGTGATAACCTTCTAGAATACCATTCACAAAAACACACACCCACATACAAGTGGCAAAGATGACCAACACACGTTCTAGTATCCATTTCAAACACCAACAGGATTGAAGCATAGTTATTTATGATCTCATCCTCATCACAAACTGTAAAAACTAGCTTGAACGACATCTTTCTCCCTGCAATTTTTACACCTTTCATTACCATCCCTCCCCGCGCAATTTTTTTCGTACCTTTCACCCCCCCCCTCCACCCCCTCCCCTCTCCTACCCCCTTGCTATAGAACCTTGCCTATATTAAGTGAGAATCGGAGGAACAGCAACAATCGCCAAGCACAGAAGGACGATCAACCCCCGAGCGCCCATCCCCTCTGCCACGTGACTTTTGACTGTTGCACCTCCGAGGAATTTTACAGCGGAAAATTATTTCAACGCACAATGGCACGTGTCAAACGAACAGACGACTCCTTTATTGCCACTCCACAGCGCAAAGACGAACACAACTAACACCCACGTACGGCGAAAACAAGAATTCATCGCAACATCGTAGCTGAACTTTGTTTTGGGTGGGACGCAAAAAGCATGTGACCAAACGTAAGCCCAAGACATCTTATAGGGGAGGGGGGGGTGAAAGGTACGAAAAAAATTGCGCGGGGAGGGCCACCCCCTCCCCTCTCCTACCCCCTTGCTATAGAACCTTGCCTATATTAAGTGAGAATCGGAGGAACAGCAACAATCGCCAAGCACAGAAGGACGATCAACCCCCGAGCGCCCATCCCCTCTGCCACGTGACTTTTGACTGTT
Source organism: Toxocara canis (assembly GCA_000803305.1). Classification (NCBI taxonomy): domain Eukaryota; kingdom Metazoa; phylum Nematoda; class Chromadorea; order Rhabditida; family Toxocaridae; genus Toxocara; species Toxocara canis. The sequence goes on from JPKZ01022855.1 coordinate 216,140, forward strand.
GCACCTCCGAGGAATTTTACAGCGGAAAATTATTTCAACGCACAATGGCACGTGTCAAACGAACAGACGACTCCTTTATTGCCACTCCACAGCGCAAAGACGAACACAACTAACACCCACGTACGGCGAAAACAAGAATTCATCGCAACATCGTAGCTGAACTTTGTTTTGGGTGGGACGCAAAAAGCATGTGACCAAACGTAAGCCCAAGACATCTTATAGGGGAAGGGGGGGGGGGTCCTCGCTGTGGCATGGTATTCCAAGTTACTACTCCAGTTACATCATTTTAAGTCCACTCTCCCCCTTCTTCCTCTCCCACTTCCCCCCTCTCCCCCCTCGATCCCACGTAATTAAACGTCCAAAACGTAAATGGCAGCTGGCAGCAAGCCAAAAAATAAATGAAAGAAAGCACTACCAGTAGACGGGAATGTTGACTCTTCATCGTTTTGACAGTCACGGTCCGCCTGTTGACCTACATCCATAGGGGTGCCGCTATCCACAGCTTTCGGTTCTTCTGGTGCTCGCTGGTCGGGTTCCTTCGGTACTTCTTGCTGAATTTCCTCGGGCGGTTTTTCTGGACTAGCATCATTCGCTGATTGTTCCTGCCGCTGTCCCAGCTGCAATTCTAGCCTCTCCTTACTCAGCTTCTGCGGCATGACCGGCATGTCCTGCTGTTGGTTTTCAAGTGCGTTTGGCTCCTTCGTTCCATCTAATAGCTTCTCCTGGACCTGCTGCACGGAGTCCGGCTGTTTTTTTCCTTCGGCCGGTGGTTCGTCGCCTTTAGCACGTGGGACCAGCTCACCGGTCCCATCCGATTTGCCCTGATCGCCCAATTCGCTCTCATGCAGCCGCCCCCCAGCTGCGGTTTGGTCCACTTCCCCTCTCTCAGTCGATTCGACCCGTCCACCTATGTCGCTTTGCTGTGTTTTGCTTGAACACCCGCCCATTGCCTTGAACACCCGCTCTTCCTATCAACGCCCACTTCTGAAAACAGAGCACAAAGTCACGACAGGAGTCTGACATACCATGATGAAACGTCTTACAGTAACGCTGGACAAAAGTCCTCCGCTGCCTACCGTACTGCTAGCTGACGTCAAAAAAAAACCTCGCGTTCTCTACTGAACAATGCAGCGAAACGGAGATTCTTGCGCAGACGTAAGGGGAAGGGGGGAGGGAGGGGGAGAGATTACAACCCCTCGCCGAAAATGAACTGGAAAATTTTCCAACATCGCAATCCACGCTTTCAGAAAGTCGTGCTTCTTCAACAATGAAATGAAAAAAAAACTTGCAAAACTAATAAAATCTTACTCTCACTAAGAGAGTCAGTAACCCATTTGTTCAAATATCGGTAATCATAGGCGTATTTCCGCCTATAAGAAAGCCTCCGGAAAACTAAATCAAATCATGATTTTATGGTTCTAATTTTTCCCCCTATCAATTTAAAAAAATTATCTTCGTAAACGAACATTCGAAGGAGTGAAACAGTAATTAGGAAGAACTTCTGGAAGGAATCTCCTAATTGAACATCCTTTCCCAAACCTTGCGAAACGAGGATAAAGTGACCAGTAAAGCTACGCGGATGCGTACTGTATTCACTGCTGAAGTTGACAATTCCCGAGGGGAAGAGGGAGAATTACGGTCGCTATTAGTCGCCAAAATTCCAATACAAGATCCCATCAGAAAATTTTTGAGATTGCAAAATTGAACTATCAAAACAATTTTTTTTCACCATTTCTAATTCACTTATGGCTTCGCTAAGGGTACTTAGAAAAACGCTCTTTGCCAGACTCCAAATAAGTCGAAATCTTTTCTTAAATACACAGCAGAATCACTTCGAAACAAACTCACGGTGAACAGTGCAGCAATCCACACCCTCCCTCCCCCT
>JPKZ01022855.1:252060-265719 GCA_000803305.1 Toxocara canis
AACTGCTACCCTCTTCATTCAACAACGAGTGCGTGAAACTTGTGATTTTTACGTACATACCGTGCGCACCATATTTCAAACCCCCGAGAGTATGGAATTCACGGAGTTTCGAAGGACGAGTTTCTGAAGGTGGCGTGCTGCAGTATCAATCAGCACATTTTAGGGCTCATCATGCTTTCATGCGGGGTTGTCATTTACAACTTACAGCGACTCGCATAAAAGATGTAACACCTAAATTTCCATCCCCAGTCAACCGAAATTTGTTGGACTCGATTCTTTTCACTACTTTCAACCAAAAAACTGCATTGAGATGTTGAACTTTTTCGAGAAGGTATACGGTATGTATTTTTTTCTGTGTGTCCACACATGCGCTAATTTGTTGGATACAAATGCGACTTATAGTTGTCGAGAAATTGCTGTTGTTGTGCGGAAATTTTGATGAATTTTTTGAATGCGGGAAAGACGAACGAAAAAGGGCAGTGTAGAATCTGTGGCGATTGTTATATTGGTTTATTGATCGCTAAGGCATCCTGAGGGTTGCGAGTTTTTTTTTTTCAACTCAGCCCAGAGGGTTTATTCGATACGAAAATACCGTGCAGCCCGTGAACGATGTCAGCTGAAACATCAACAGTGATTGATATCACTGGTACTGATCGATATCACCGACTAACAGAATGTCGAGAAGTATATTGTAACGTAAATTATTCCATACTTCAAACATTTCAACTGGTAAATTCGATATGTGCATCTCAGTTGTTCTTTCAGGAACGAATACAGCGGATGTTTAGTAATAACGTTTTCGTCAGTTCAATTATTTGATGCCAGTACGCCGTTGTGTCGCTAAACCGGAAATAGACATACACATTAAAACCTCTAAGTAGACTTGTCAAGGATTAGGCTATGCCCAGTGGTAAAATTTTGGAGGTTTACACCAAACAGGAAATTCAAAAACTCATTTTGGAACATTTTTAATGCGTTATATACGAGTAATGATGGCAAAGGACGTTGCAGCTTACTGATTTGAGCTTAATGTTGCCTCAGCAAAAGAAACGTTTTTAAGCGACATTTAAAAAGCATTTTTATAGAATAGCTTTCTACCCGCATGGTGATTGATTTCTGATTCGTGTACGAAAAATTTCTTCGAAATGCGGTGAGCCGGCATCCTGAGGGTTGCGAGTTTTTTTTTTCAACTCAGCCCAGAGGGTTTATTCGATACGAAAATACCGTGCAGCCCGTGAACGATGTCAGCTGAAACATCAACAGTGATTGATATCACTGGTACTGATCGATATCACCGACTAACAGAATGTCGAGAAGTATATTGTAACGTAAATTATTCCATACTTCAAACATTTCAACTGGTAAATTCGATATGTGCATCTCAGTTGTTCTTTCAGGAACGAATACAGCGGATGTTTAGTAATAACGTTTTCGTCAGTTCAATTATTTGATGCCAGTACGCCGTTGTGTCGCTAAACCGGAAATAGACATACACATTAAAACCTCTAAGTAGACTTGTCAAGGATTAGGCTATGCCCAGTGGTAAAATTTTGGAGGTTTACACCAAACAGGAAATTCAAAAACTCATTTTGGAACATTTTTAATGCGTTATATACGAGTAATGATGGCAAAGGACGTTGCAGCTTACTGATTTGAGCTTAATGTTGCCTCAGCAAAAGAAACGTTTTTAAGCGACATTTAAAAAGCATTTTTATAGAATAGCTTTCTACCCGCATGGTGATTGATTTCTGATTCGTGTACGAAAAATTTCTTCGAAATGCGGTGAGCCATATTGGGCTGCTAACAATTATTGTCTAATGCTAACGATTGTGATAAAGTTAAGGCGTTATTTTAGATGGGAATTCGTAACACTGAACGTACAAAGAAGCTAAGCATGCTTTTTTTTTTTTAAAGAAACGATTATATATCTTGCTGAAATAGTGAGTTCCATTATTCTAAATCTTCATACAATGAAAACCTCTGTGTGATAAGAGAAGGTTCCATTTCAGCAATTTATCTTGGAGTCGCATTGGCCAGTCTGCCCAGTCGGGAAGGGAGGAAACAGATGATCGGGGGAAGTTGTCTTCGCCGCCTTCAGCAGCCGATGTAAAATATCAAATAAATCAGTACCCAGGCCGTCGGCAACTGAAGCCCAAAAACATAGATGAAGGGGGCGGGGGAGGGGAGTGAAAGAGGGAGGAAGAGAGTAATACATATACCAATGCACTCATATAAGTCGTTGTATGTTTTCTACCGTATACCACTCTTCGGACATTTTAAGGTGTTTGGGCTAATTTGTGCTGCCGTTTAAATTGACCCATGTAGCACTTTAATAATCGCGTCGTGTACCCGTCATAATTAGTGTTCACACGTCAGAGTGATGTTGCGAGAGATCGAACATTCGTTGAGTGGCTCTCTCGTTTACGTTGATGATAGCGGCAAATTTTCAGAATTCGTTTTTTTTTTCACTGGAAGTGAGTTGTTATGATGGGTAATGAAGCATTTGCGCCTTTATATAGTGCAAGCGTAGTGTTGTGGTTATGATAAGTTTATGGAAAAATTTATGAATATTTTTTGCCAAAATAACTTTCTATGGACTTTGTGGAGTTGGCGAGAAAAATTTCTTTTTTGCTTAAATATTTTTTCATACACAAGCACAGTCTGATTCATTTATTAGCTGAAAAAAAAAAAAAACGAAGGCCCATAACCATGATCACGAAAGGCAAAGTTGTGCATGACGTGAACTTTTAGCCTAACCTGCAGTGTGCGCCCGTAACCAGAGCGAATCGTTCTAAGGCAGCAGCAAAGCATTGCCACGTACGCGCTTCAGCGCAGAACATCCAATCGTACGCATTTCGATATTTGCGTCTTTGTGTGAGTGTGCGTGCGCTTGCCAGCCGATCTCGCTGCCGATATGGGACAGACTGTTTGTGGCAGCCAAACTGCGCGCAACGTCATTTCGTTCTCAGTTAAGGTTACTTACAACAACGATCGCACGCCTATTAGAACTTCGTTGATTCGTCCATTGCTGTATTGTTGTGCGCTAAAGATCGTAAATCCTCAGAGTCGGCCGGTTTCGACCAGTAAGGATTGAGGAGAGGAAATGGGATGGAAAAGGATTATCTGAGGTAGGACATGCAAGAAATGTATAGTACAGTTAACGAGAACATCAGTAATTTGAAAGAACGCATGATTGATAAGTTGATGTTGATACTTTTGCATAGCTAAACCGTTTAATGTTTCTTTTAATATTGGTAGCTCTGTTGGGTGATAGACTGTCGGCATGCTTGTTTATTAAAGCTCGTTTAAATGGATGGTCATTACGAACATATGCATTATGAGAGGCAAGGTTTTGGATTTATATGAAATGACTTCCCCACCCACCGCTCTTCCTTTGTGTCTTCCTTGACCATAATCTTTTCCCTTCATAGAGTAGGATCGATTTGGGGCGCCCATAATCAACCAGTATTACCTAACTATTTAAAAATTTCGAATTCGGTCTCGAAGTAACATTAGCTGAAATGATTGATTCCATAGGTGTGATCCACTGCATGCTGCATTGTTTATCTCTTCGATTACTGGCTTAGAAGTTATAGAATAGAAGCTTTCTGCTTTATAACTATTCTTCGATTCGGACGTATGTAATTTTTTGGATGATGCTTTCTTTAATATTGATATATTGATGCAGCATTTCAAAAGGTTATTGTTAGGGACGATTTTATCTTGCGATCATCGGTTGGAAATTATATGTGAAAGACAGTGATTACCTCAATCATGTTTATTTAATGAGCGGAATTTGAGGTATCTGTGAGCGTTACGTAATCATGATGGGATCGTGAAATTTAGCTGGTACATGGATGCGGAGAATTGAAGTCTACTGAGGGAAGCATTAGTTTGTTGTGTTGCTTATAGGAGTCGTTGACGATGTGCGACATGAGGAATGATGAATGAGATAGCTTACTGGTTGCCTGTTGAAGTGTTGCGTAGTATTGCGCTTGTGTTGTTTAGTACAGTGTAGACTATGACTGCATTGAAAAGATTGCTAACAGTTGAAACTAAATTCCCAAAAACCGGTTTGTTTGTAACGCACTTTGTTCGAGTTTTATATTTATCTTTGGATTTAAAAAACACTGAAACCGGAGCCAAGATGAGCCGAATTTCGGTTGCAGCCCGTAGTTAGAGATTAGTTATTGTTAGTTGACTTATAAAGAAGAACAGACCCGTCGATCGGAGTTATCAGCATGGGAAGAGGCGGACTGGAAGCGGATAACTGTCATATTGAAATACCCCTGCTGCCGGTTCGCTTCGATTCGCTGTTAATAACTCATGGTTGCTCAATGGGGCTTTCAACGAGTTTCGTTGATATTGTATGATTCGAGATTTTGCAACGTCGGGGCAGCAGCGAAGCGTTGACGAGCATGACATGTTTTCATTAAGGCGTGGCGTTCTGTTTGATGGGTTGGCACTAAAGCGGTGCACTGACGGACGGGGTTTGGGTCGTCAAGTTGAAAGCAACTTTACGGGTTCCTCAAATCGCATAATGACCTCAGAAACTTCCTCAAAGGCGCCGCTACTAATCCGAGCGAGTGTCGGTCGGAGCGCAAGGAATACACTGTCGTCGTGGTCAGGAGTGATCGTGATTGCATGCATGTGGATCTTTCTCTATTTTCACGTTGTGGGACATCTATATGATGGTGTGGTGCAGTTTCTCTACAACTGGGATACTGCCTACGTGATCAAGGCTTCCAGTGATCTCGTCACTACCGCGATTAGCGAAGGTGCCTACTTGTCTAGTCGTTCTCTTCTCTCCATTCACTCCACTCTCATTGGTTAGGTGAAACTTGTAAGGCACTCGCTTATTTCTGCCCACCATGAGGAGCTTCTACCGTATGGACTGTGATTAGACACACCGCCATGATAAATTTTTTGACTTGTGTCAAGGCAGTTAGATTACGAAGACGCACAGCGAGAAATTCCTGTATTTGCTTCGAATGTGACTGTATGGCGCGTCGGAACAGTGGCTGAAATAACGGTTTATTTGCTTACGTTTCAGCTCATGAAGTCATACTCATAGCAAAGAATCCTACCTAAATTTGAGTGTTTTTTTTTTGCTGTGACTATGACTTCATAAGTAGAGGATATCATGGCACAAAGGATATCATGGCTCGTAAAAAACGGCGTGGTCTTCGCTGAAATTGACAGAGGATGACTGTTGAGTTTGCCTTCAAAGCGTTAATCATGTAATCCTTTGGATATTGGTGGTGTTTGAGGCGCTTCTTTTTGATCGCTAAAAATTGCAAATACCGATATATTGAAAATATAAGTGCAGCCATAAACTGAGTTCACGTTTTGTACTTACGGTTCACAAGTATTGCATCCGATCTTTGCACTTCATTTAAGCGTTTGAGTTTGAAATTTTGAAAATTTCTACCGGTCAGTATGGAGAAGTCCTTCGAACAGCACTTATCTTTTGTTATTACTTCCTATGTTGATTTTGTTGACATGTCTTCGAAGTTTACAGGCTCTCATTAGTTCTTATTTTTCCTTTTTTCTTTTTCTTTTTTTTTTTTTGCTGTTTGGGTACATTTCAGTGATGAATGTTCGCATGTTTTTGTAACTGATTGTGTTTTATGCTTGGCTGTCTCGCTTGCCCACCACCATAGGCCAGCTTTAGATTTATGCACATTTGTTTTACCCGAGTCTCACTACAATACGCATGGGAAATAGCAGAACATTTTTTTTAAAAATTTTTAACTGCTTGTGTCCGGAAAGAGTAATCTTTGCAGTATGTAGTTACTGCAGACTTTTCATTATCTTTATGCGCTGCATTAATTTAATTTGCTATACCGTTGCAGACGTCGAACGTCTTTCGCTTTCTAGAAGCAGCCCGTGCAGTAGATGTTTTAGGGGTGGTCTGAGGGGGAGGGGTGTGGTGGGAAGGAAAGGGTGGTGAGAGGCCTCCTATCAAGGAAATTGTTGCAGATTCTTTCATGAGGTTTTTTCGCTATTAGAACCCCGAACGTATGTAAAGAAGCCATTTTCTTTCTTGGTTGTTTTAGATAAAGATCGCCGTAAGTGACGGGCATCCCCTTTTTCTGGTTTTGTTCTCCAAATAGATGGCGTTTACTGATCAATATGAGTTGGGTTTTTCACATGACAAGCACGTGGCACACATTTTAGCAGTTTTTTGGTTAAGTTACCTATTCTGTTTGTTATTTATATCATGGGATAAGTTGTTTTTTTTTCCGTTTCTGCAAGTTTCACTTATGACTTGGAAATTCCTTCAACAACGTCTTTTTTCTAAACAAATGGAAAAACTTGAATTTGTTAAGTTTTAAAGGAATATAGTGAGGTCGGGCAGTGAGTGGTGCTGATTAACCGTCACCGTTTCTCGAAAACACGGCGTGTCCGGTTTAACATGCTTTTGCTAGCATGAAACCCGCTTTCTGGGGAATTGAATCGTTCTTTGTTCGTCCTTCACACTTCAGCCTTTTAGAATATTTCGTTTTTTCTTCTTCCTATGGATCAGATTCATTTACTCTGTATATGTTTTCATTTGAAAAAGAATGCCTCTTTATGGTGGTAAAAAATGAGAAAATGACAACGAAACAGTAATTCCCAAAAGAATATTTTCAGCGCAGCCCGGCGAGGTTCCGTATGGCTCGTTGGAATTCTTCGCCTATTGCGGCCTTGGCGGCATCATCTCTTGTGGTACGACGCATACGTCCATCGTGCCGCTCGATCTAGTTAAGTGCCGTATTCAGGTACATTTCTATCAAAACTACATTTGAAAAGAAGTTTTTTTAAGCTCGTAATAAATGGGATGAGCAGGCTTGCGTAAATGAGTCAGCTTTCTATTGTAATGCGCTTCCGAAGCAAGTGAATTCATAGTTTTTCCTTAGGCTGATTAATCTTCTTGAATGGGTAAAAAATTGATTCGACGACTGATTGTAGGCCGTGGGTCATAAGAGGTAGGTTTGATTCTAACTACTTTTTAGGACTCACGGCGCGCTGTAAATGGCGAACTGTTCTGCATGTCATGCAAAGCATGACATCACATGTCTTTTCTTTGTGTTGCTGATAATAGCGGTATGGTGCAGGAGGGTATTGACATAGAGAAGGGCATGCATGACGACATGTGGGACTTGTAGGCGTAGTCCGTGCGTGCATCAGAGTAGAGGCCTGTCATTCATACTCGCTCCTTGATTGTTAGCACCAAAGACTTCGACATACACTACTTTCGTCAACTCTAACCGCATTTGCCGTACCGTAGTGCCGAGATTTGCGTTTTGGGTAACTCAACATCAATACGGTTCACCACGTTCTTTTTATATGAAGCTCTAACCGCATTGCCAGCATCATAACACTGAGATTTACCCTTTAAGCAGCCGGTATTAAATTTGACTCCTGTCTTTTTTGAAATAAATGTATTTGTGATTTGCAAGGAAGTATGATGAAAAGAAGTGTTGCTTTTCTTAAAAAGCAGAGAAGTTTTAAAATTGTTTTTACTGTTTATTCCCTACCCCGCCTTATTTGTTATCAGTAGTTGGGGGGGGGGGGGGGGGGGGGGGGAAGGGGAAGGAGGCATATAAACGAGAGGCCACTTTAGAACGAGGAGGGAAATGGAGGAACAGTTCCATGTTGTCGGCAAAACCACAGTGGAGATATAGTACTAAAAAGGTGGGAGAAGACTTATTCAATCGAGCATGGGCTGCGCATAAGGCATTTGACGGAGGAGGAGAAGAGGAAGGGGTTTATACTCTAGACAAAAGCTTTCAGTGCATTGATGCCTCGAATTCTTTGTGCCAAAAAGAGTTGCTTGAGAGCTTTTTGCAGGACCGTGATCTCAGACTATTAATTTTAAGAAATTCAACGTAAAATGATGTTTTAAAAATCGAATTGCAGGTCAATCCAGCGAAATACAGGGGTATTGTGAGCGGGTTCAGCACTACTGTCAAGGAGGAAGGCATGCGTGCTCTTGGTAAAGGATGGGCGCCAACATTTGTCGGTTACTCTCTCCAAGGTTTGGGCAAATTCGGTTTCTACGAAGTCTTCAAGCTGTTCTACTCGGAAATGCTTGGAGAGGTAACCGTTTTATTTTCTTAAACTTTCTCATTTAAAAAACTTTCCTTCCTCATATCCTTAATTACTGTTAGTTCTTGGTGGTTATATGCTTTCAGTACAGAGTTCATTATCTCTGCCAATTTGCAGAATTGGTGGCTTAACTCATTTACTCCCGCGTCACTCCTAATTGAAAGTGATGAATGCATATCACTCCTCTCTCTCCTCTTCTCCCCCTTCCTTCTCCCCTCCCTGCCCAGTTGTAGGTGACAGGTGTAAGTAATATTGGAGCCAGTTCGAAAAAAATAGAGAACGAGGAAAAAAGAGAAGAGTACGAATGAGGTCGTTACCAAGTTTAGCGGTTGGAGTGATGTGGTGAAGATTCTCATTTATTATCGTTAAAGTGATGAACGAGAAGTAATTCGTCCTAATATTCCAAGATAACGATTTCATCAATAAGATGGCTCCAGTTGTGAAGCTTTTTCTTTCCAAGTGTTCTGTCTATATGGAGAAGCTAAAATTTAGGTGACCTCAGTTTTCTTATTCGCTCAATGTGAAAGTAGTTCGCTTAGTTGTTCTGCTAGTTACAGATAACCAAGCTTTTACCCCCCAGTCCTTTGCTTTCGGTTATACGTGGCGGATGCTGGCTGCTGAATTGCGGCAAATAACAACTCATGCACCCTCCTTTTAATCTGGTTCAGGATAGTTGCAAAGAAGCCCACATATATGGTTAAAGATATCTAGTTTCCTTTCGTGTTGCTTAATTCCTGGTATGTGGTTGCTCAGTGGCTAGAGTGCTCTTCCGAAGCATCAAATTGTTGCCTTCTTAAGAAAGGAAAGGGTTTGGCGCCACTTAGTTCTCCAGCGGATATATATGGAAGAGTAACAGAGTTGTAAATATTTGCAGGAAATCGCCTACCAGTGGAGAACGTCGCTGTATTTGGCTGCTTCGGCTTCGGCCGAATTCTTTGCAGACATCATGCTGGCGCCAATGGAGGCAACCAAGGTGCGAATTCAGACGGCGCCTGGTGCACCACCAACTATGCGCGGCTGCCTTCCAATGATTTGGCGCACTGAGGGTTTCATGGGATTCTACAAAGGTTAGCTCTTATTCGCGTTTCTGGGTTTTCCTATGAGTCCATACAATACATACAGAACTGAAATGAAGGAGGTGTGGGGAGGGGAGGGGTAGATGTAATTCTTTATCTAAGCTTTTCATGTTTTGTGGCTCAAGATGTGGATTCTCTCGATGGCTAGAGAGTTACTTCCATTCATCTGTTTGGAAGAAGAGGGGGGGCGGGGGGAGAAGGTGATTAAACTTGCCTTCTGAGGAAAAGAGCGAGATTTTTGTTATTCAGAATTTTTGATTTCTAATTTAGCTGCGCTTCGACTGGCTTCATCATTTGAAGGCGAAGCTTATATTCGAGAATTGAAATTGTAAAGAATTATCGTCTTCTGTGCTCAGTTTAACATGTTGGGATGTAACCTGACTGAAAAAGTACTAATTATATGGCAAGCATGTTATGTTAACCATTATTATAAAGAAAAAACTGTGGTGTTAAATTCCAGGAAACTTTACACTGCAGATATTATTTGAAGAGGAGGATCTATCGAAGAAAATTGAGTCTATTTTATTGATCTTTTTCATTTGCTTATCACTATGTCGGAGACCTGTATGTAGTTGAATAATTTACTGCCTTTACCGCTGTGGTTTTTGTCACAGTTACCGGCTTGCAGTTTAATAGTTCCGTCGTTTAAGGATTGCCACCGCTATGGTTGCGACAGATTCCGTACACGATGATGAAGTTCGCATGTTTTGAGCGGACGGTGGAGATGTTGTATAAGTACGTGGTGCCAAAACCACGCTCACAGTGCTCTAAGCCCGAACAGTTGGTGGTGACGTTCATTGCCGGTTACATTGCGGGCATCTTCTGCGCTATCGTATCACACCCGGCCGACACGATCGTTTCAAAGTTGAACCAGGATGCAGGCGAAACTTCGTTCTCGATCGCCAAGAAACTTGGCTTCATGGGTGAGTGATAAGATGTATCGAGTTCGATGTGTCTCATGCGTACATAAAATGGTCAGACGGGAATGAGGGTTGAGTATCTTTTAATTTTTTATTTTTTTGCAAGATGCAGAGGTCTTGATGTGAGATGATTGATCATTTGTTGGGTGAATGAATGCCTTCTGTTGCAACTTAAACTGTATGAGTAATTTCGTAGATCGGAGATACGGATTAACGTTCAAAGGAAATCGACGACCTGATCTTTCATGACAACGCAGGGCCGAAGCGTTTGTAATGCTCTCATTACAACATCATCTTGTAGCCTCACAGTTTTCTGTGATCCCCATAAAACGGTGTTACGCGTAAATTTCCAGCCGTTTTTTCCACCAAAATCGTTTTATTGTTCATTATTGATTCCTCTGTACTCTGAGTTATGGTTTGGAAATGCTGGCAGTGCTACAGTTCGTTGATTATGCACGAGCATCCTCTTCCCAACCTCGGCTCTCCCCCCTCTCCATGACGCAGACAACTGATGATTTCAGGTTTGTGGAAGGGTCTGTTCCCCCGTATCATCATGATCGGTACGCTGACGGCAGCCCAGTGGTTTATTTACGACTCGGTGAAGGTTGTTTTCAAGCTGCCGCGCCCACCACCACCAGAGATGCCCGAATCGCTCAAACAGAAGCTGAAGGCGGCCGGTAAACTCTAAGCTCCAAAATTTTGCTTGCTTCCCTGCCCGTCGCACCACCGCAACGACTTTCGACGAGCAATTCGCTGCTTTTCGAATATTCTGTCGATTCTGTCTTGTTCCCGTCTGTCTTTTTCGTTCCTGGTGTCCCCTCCCAGATCGATTGTTTTTGTTTTTTATTTATAACCAGTTATCCAGCCACCCAACTTTCGTACGGTTGTATCACACTCTCGCTTGTTTGGTGCTCTTTTTCGAATGTTCGTTGGCGGCGGTTGAGTGGCATAGTTACCTCAGTTTAGGTATTTCCTTTACCACAGAGTTTTCTCAGCTTTTTATAGGTTCCGCAAGAAAATAAGTTGCGGAAGACAGTTTTTAAATGGAAAATTGCTTTAGTAGAGTGTTGGCTTTTTTTTGAAAAAAAAAATTCATATGTAGAACCTATCATCCTTTGAATGCAGTTTTCTGCGGGGAGAAGTTGACAAGCTGAAATGATCGCATAAAGCGGAGAAAAATACTAGAAGGTAAGGAGGCATGGGTGGGGAGAAGGGGGGGGTGGTGGGAGGCGAGAGGAAGAAGATTAAAATACTTGTCATGTTAATTGATCACGTTCAGTATCGGCGAATGGGTTTTTATGTTAGTCTTCTGTTGTTGATACATGTCGAATTGCCTTTGCAGCAAATTTGCTCTCTCTGTTGCTAGAAAAAGTGCGTCATGATTGGCGTTCCGTGATGTGATTGTGTTTTGCGCTAATAAATGAGTTATGAAGAGGTAATTAATGAGCGCTGATGTTTGATCTTGAGTGGTGTGGTTGTGAGGCAACGCTTTGCCGTTCCTCGACCACCATATTTTCTTCTCTAGTGGAATATGCGTACTCTTTGTCTGTACTGACGCGACAATGACTTTATAACTCATAAAGCGTTTTCGCTGTCAGTGTGTTACTGTTTTGATATTTTTTCCATATCGTGTTTGGCGTTTTGAAGAGACGCAGGCGCATATGTGTGTATTTGCAGGATGCTCGTCTTGATAATTAAAAGGCTACTGCGATGTGCAGATTTTATTTTTAGTATCCAGTAATCAGAAACTTGCACATCTAAAGTGGCAACTTTTTTATAGCAAAGAGAGGAAAGGGACAGTGGTGTGGGAAGGAGGGAAATATTGTGCTATAAGGCGTGGTTGTAGTGGAGCAAAGTTTAATGAGACTAGATATTTGGAGGTGATTACGCCACTGTTACCCGAGAGCATTTCAGATCGCTGCAAATATCAGCTTTAACTTCGATCTTAACAACTGACGAGAGAAATTCGAGGAGACGTGTTGATAAAAATGTCGACAAATTTTGCTGGCATTGGTACTTTGCTGACTGAAAGCAGTTTTGCTAACAATGCAAAAATCGTCTAAATCATTTGTTTGTTTAACGCAGCAATCTCTGCTACTTCCTTATAAATACATTCTTTCTTTTAATATATAAAAAACAGTTGAACAGGAAACGTTCGTAAGTCTTGCGTTGTTCGCTTGGCGTCACACGTAATGCCGGAATTGGTCAATGGGAAAGCGGAACGCTCGTCGTGCCAGTCGTCTTCGTTCTTTTGCAAAACGTCTCCGATGCTTGTCTTGTGACTGAGTCCTAGTACGGAGCGAAAGGAGAGCATACGTCCCCACTGATCTACAAAGCTCCATGCAAACGACCTAACCCCGAAACCTGAGGAGCTGAGAGCAGTGTCCGTTGGGATGTTGAAACAATGCGCAGAACGGTCAATTCATGCTTCACGTCGAGAAGACTGGAAATGTGCATCATTAAAAAGTGTAGGTATAGGCAATGTGCATCATTAAAATGTATAGGTATTGCCAATGCGTATCATTGAAATGTATAGGTATAGGCAATGTGCATCATTAAAATGTATAGGTATAGCCAATGCGCATCGTTGAAATGTATAGGTATAGGCAACGTGCATCATTAAAATGTATAGGTATTGCCAATGCGCATCATTGAAATGTATAGGTATAGGCAATGTGCATCATTAAAATGTATAGGTATAGCCAATGCGCATCGTTGAAATGTATAGGTATAGGCAATGTGCATCATTAAAACATATAGGTATGGACAACTTTTTGGCAAATCAAATCGTTGGTTTGCGTTTTTAGCGTTTTTTTTTCACTGCACAAACGTCCTGGATCGTGGATCGTTACATGAAAGTTCAGCGTCGGCGCAGAGAGGTATAGCGTTTTTTTGTATACTCGATTGAATTGCGCACATCTCAACATCACATTATTAAATATTGTATACGAAAGAGTTTTGAGTTGAAGCTGTTTCTATTCTCAACGCATTCTTTCGCTGACGTTAATTACGCTATCAGTTTGTCGTAATTGTCTCATTAAGGTTTTCGTTGTGGCACCGATGCGAAGTATCAATGACGATTTGCGGCCACCTAGTCAACCTATTTTCACCTGTTTGCTTTCTGGAATAACAATTTTGCATTAGGCTCCACTTTCAGGAATTGTATTTTATATGACGAGCGATCAACACGTTGTGATCTAATCGAATGGGTATATGTGGGATATGTAGATTGATTTTTGCGATCAGGAACGTGTGCAATTTCAAATCGCATGAATTCGTCAAAACTGTCGCTCATTAAAAGATTGCGCGTCGTAGCGCTTTGAAATGACACCGAAAACGTGCATCAGTAGCTTACGAGCATATTTGGCGGCACTGACTTTGCGTTTGATCGAGTTCCACTTTGCAGCAGTTTGCTGCTTGATTAGCTTCTGATCTCTGCAGTGTGTCTGTTTTTCTTTTGACATGCAATTTTACAGTTAGGGCCACTCATTTTGTTGGAATTATTAAAGTATTGAAGAAAGTAATGCGGAGAGGGATGGGGTAAAGTTGATTGCATGGTGATGGGAGAA
>JPKZ01022855.1:277596-289394 GCA_000803305.1 Toxocara canis
TGGCAAATGGAAGAGCGTAAGTTAAGGGCATACTGATGGAAAAGTGAAGTGAGAGAGGTGGTGCATTACACTGGTTGCTGTGTTTGTTAGAATCAAATACGGGAGTAATAGCCACAAACTAAATTTAATTTTAATTGGAAGCGAGACGGCTTTCTAAAGAAGATCTATTCGAGATGGAGTTATGTCAATGGATAAATCGCTTTTTTTCAGAACCAGTTCAGCGGCGTTTTTAGTATAGAAGTCATAGCAGCATTCTTCAGAGATCAGTTATGTCGGAGGGTGGGGGAGGATTATTTCTTTCGCCGTGCTGTGGAGGGAAGAGAGAGGGGGAGGGTTAATTGAGGAGGAGGCATTATTACTGGGGTTAGCACGATAAATTCACCTGGTTGCTCCTAGCGCGTTCGCTTACCCACCTAGCACTTTGTATAGCAAAGTGGAAGACAGTGAACTGAAACAGCGATTCTTTAGGTTTGTTAATGCTTTTGGTCAGTTACTGGATGATTGGACTACAGTCGACGGTTGGTCACGTAGCGTTAGCGATTCTTATTGGGCTCGTTATTGAACAGTCAGCTGCTGCATTCGGTGTGATGCTTAGGTAATCAATTCTTAGGCTTTTATTTCATTACGGCTTTCCAAGGAGGAGGGCAGGGGGTTACCACCTTCCCCCCCCCCCCCCCCCCCCCCCCCACATCCCTTGCGTGCGTGGTGGTAAATGAACCACTGCATTGAAAACTGCAATGGCTGTTTTACTGCATGAGAAATTTCGAAAGCTTATGTTGTGGGGGAGTGAGGAGAAGAAAGGGAGGCGCGAGTGAGAAGTAAACGGACGAATTCGTTCTTTTTATTTTACTTTGGACAATGCGTAAGTGATTTGTAATTTTAAAAAACTCCGTTATGGAGTATGATGGGAGCCTGCCCTGCGGTTTCAAACCCGTAAAAGTCGATGATATTATTAGGCTGTCTTATTACTGCTTAATGTTTGAGCCAAATGCCTGTGGTTTCAGTTCTCGCCAAATTCAGATTGCAGCGGAGCGAGGTACTTCAGGGGTGAGAAGAAGGAGGGACATGGATGGTGCTCTTGATTAAGTAGAATTGTAAATGTGAGCCACATTTTGTATTCGCAGAATATTGGCTCAAATTCCATGATTTTTTGTTTTTTGCTATATGAAGCCTGCGAACAGGCCTTAACATTTAGGCAGCGAACGCAACTGTAGTGATTTTTTAAGGACCCCATAACTATGCATTTGAAGGTAATCATTCAGTAGAGTGAACTACTAAAATAATATCGTTTGCAGTTCGATCTGTCCGTCGTTCCCAATAGCGGTTTCCGTGGCCGGCCCAATGCTGACATTACTTTCGCTTACTGGGGGTCTCTACGCAAATGTTGGTGAATTACCGAAATATATCGCTTGGGTACAGTACTTAAGCTGGTTCAGGTTTGTTGATTTGACTTTTGCTTAGCAAATTTGTCTTGGTTGTTCTCGCCGGTGGTAGTGGCGTTGAGCAAGAGCGCATCGATACGGCGAAGCAGTTAGGAGGATGAAAAGGAGACCAAGAACCTATCACTCCGTCCTTGTTCGATATCGGTATGTATTCGAGGGTTACCGTAATCGACGACCTGCAGTGATTTCTTAACTTCGACTCCTCTCCTGCTCTTGGCGCCGCGTCCAGATAAACCTAGAGATCAAATCCGTAACTTATCGTTCATCGTTTATGACGTCCACGTTGAAATCTTCTTATTTTGCTTTATTTTTGTTACTCTCAGCCTAAAATTGTAGTTTGGAAAAGTGGATCGCCAGGGTTATTGAAATGTGCCGGCATTATTATAGGTTTGGTTTCGAAGCTTTAGCGATAAATCAGTGGAGCGATGTGGCAACTGGGGAGTGCTATATGGGCGACTGCAGGATGGCAGATGCTGTTCTGTCTCAGTTCAGTTTTGCGAAAGAAAATTTCACCCTCGACATCCTTCTCATGCTTCTCTATATTGTTTTTTATTATCTGATTGGTTGCATTGGCCTATATTTTCGCGTGAAGCGAGCTCGCTAGTTTGTGCACCACTCATGCATTCATTATCTTAATTCACTGCTGGCAATTTTCTTTTGAAATTCTTTTCTCTTCATTTTTGTTTTTTTCTTTCCAAACACCGAATCGGGTCCATATCTGGTAATCGTATACGTATTAGAAAGAAAAACCATGGAGCTAAATCATTGCTTCACAGTTTTTGGACTCGGCCTAGGAAGGCAGTTTTTCTTTTGAACAAAACAAAATTTTAACACATTTTTCTTAGCACTCTTCCCAAATCATTCTTTGCGAGTTGAATTTTTTGTTTTTGTGCGATTTTTATTAACGTTAACGGACATCTTGCGTGACCTAACGAGTAAAATATAGTCAGTGGCAAATGTTCTTCGGGGGAATTTACAGTTGTATTTGCGATTTTATTTTGCTAATTTTTCTGTATGCAGTTTTTAAAGAGAAATTACTGTTTATTACTTTCCGTGTTGTTTGAAAATTGTGCTATCGTTTTATAATCATTGTTTTACTCGCCTCTGTTATAACTTAATTGCAATTCTTTGTACTATTGTTCATCGATATCATTTTTAATTTTTTTTTCGAGGTTTCGTTCCATTTGAATTCATATTGTTGTGGTTCGCTTTGCTAGTAGTTATTGCATTCACGAAAATGCGTTTCACCGTTATCTCAGTCCTGTCCCCTCTCTCCACCTCCCCTCCCCCTCCTCCCACCCTTCCCTCCTCCTCCCCTCTCCTCTCGTCCTCCATTTTCCTTCCTTCATGCCTTTAGGGTTTTACAATGTTCAAATTGGAATTTTTAGACGATACGCATTCTGCTCCCACCAACCCTTTTTTTGTCATTGTCTCTATATTTTTCTTCTTGCATTCAGCATGATCTCATGGTAACTTCATTACGTAGCTAGCTAGCTGACTGGTTTTAATCGTTTTGTAAGTTTAGAATTTTGAAGAAAATACACAGTCTATTTATTGATGCTAAAATGATTAGATTGTTCCAAATGAAGAGTTGCTATCAATTCTACCATCTTCTTTTTAAAATGTTCGGTTAATTATCGTAATAATTGTGCGATGAAATGTGAGTGCCGTCAAGTTCAGATTAGCGCTGTTATTCTATTATGCGGTCGCATCATTATGGCGAGTATTTCGGGGCCGTAAGTATAATCCACTGAGGCAGAGGGTCGACTCCGTTCAACTCGATTCAAGACAACTCTTCATCGCCACACTTTTCCTTACGGCTCTCATTTTCTTATCGCCAACCGTAATCGTCTATCTTGTCGTTTTTTCCACGGTTTCTTTTCTTTTCGTTTGCACTTTTTTAAATTGGAAATGCTCTAGGGGGTCATCTTTAATTACCACGTCACCTCGAATGAAACTATTAAACGCTTTCCCGTTTTGCAACTTCTGTGAGGAGGAAGCAGTCGAAAAGGTGATTGGAGTATTTGTTCCACATCCACCTGGTGACATTTTTCAGTGGGGGAGGGGAGGGAATTTGCGTTGCATTTAGGGAAAAGGGTTTATGTCTAAGAGGGGAGGATGGGGGATATATTTGAGGAATTTTTTCATGGTGCCTAGGACAGAGGAAGTGTTGGAAGTAACGCCAAATTTACATTGATAGGAATAATTTGGCCGTCAAGTTTACACGCAACAGTAATCCATGAAGGGCAGGAGGGGGGAGGAGAGGAAGGAGAGAAAGCTTATTGGAAAGGATTGATTTCCAGAAAATAGCAACGCGATAAATTATAATTTAACAATATTTTGTTGTGAATTTTTCGTAATATTGGTCCCGGGCAAGATAGTAAGTAAATCATACGCTTGTCAAAACAGATATCGGCTAGTGGAAAATCTTTTGAATGCCAGAGGGACTTAGAGGATGTCGTGTTGTTATTGTTGTTGAAAAAAGCAAACGCTTAGGAGACAGTAAATGTTAATTCAGCTGTCATTTTAATGAAAAACTCAGATATGTTGTTGTGTATATATTTTAAAACGGATTAACTACTAGGAAATTTATGAATGAAATTCTGATTTAGTTTTCGATCAGATTTGAAGGGTTGTTTCTTTGAGCGAGAGCTAGTTCAGATGTGTCTTCAATTGAATGATTGTTGAATTTAAACCAGAAGACATAAATGGATATTTGTAAGTCGAAATTCGTTTGCCTTATTCATATCACTCCTAGTAATTCAAGTAACTGATGCAATATTTTCAGTTGCGATTTTCGGTGATAGGAACGAAACGAGCATTTGAGCTATTGGCTCGTGTCGAGGACAGATTGATAATTCATATTTTTTCGTCATGATTGGAATTTTATTTGCCAGTTTTTTTTTTGACAATCAAATTACAGCCGAAGCAACGAACCACTTATATTTGCACATCTTTAACTTTCCAGATTACCTGTAAATATATGCGAATAAAGCTTTTCAGAATTCTCATGTAAAATTGCATTATATTTCGGGTGTGCACATATTCAACGATCGGACGACCAGATGTGTGATTGTAAATAGAATTTGTTGTGCTGAGTGCTAAACCAGCCGACTTTTGTCAATTTTGCAGATCGTAAAGCCGAAATTTTTCCCCTTTTTATTCAACATGTCAAATACAAATGCATAAAACGAATGTGTTTAGCCGATCGAACGTCGCAAAGTACGACTGGTATATTCTGAAAAGGTATATTGCAAGGACCGCGATCCAAAATTACAGATCAGTTGGATGGGTCGTTTTCGTTGAAATAAATTGCTATAAATTTGTTGATTCTTAATGCTTTTTGAAAAAATAAAATTTTCCATTGTTGTGCACGACGTTCCTTGAAAAATTAGACGTTGTCCCAAAATCTCTGGCGTTTGGTATTTCGATTTCGGTTCTGTGCCTGGTTAAACTGTATTGGTGGTACCAAGCGGGACCGTTAATGAGGCGGACGTTTGCGCCACGGGCACTTGCATCGCGGTCATTTTTGTTCTTGAGTTTGTTAACAGCACTTTCGTTAGATGCGTAGATATTCTTGGGTTTACTGCACAGTTGCAATTAAGTATATGGTAGCTGAAACCAAAACGAATGATCGAGATGCGAACCAAACGCAACATTGCGCAAACCTCAAGCGACAACATCGCGGGCGGAACAAGTTAAACGCGCATGTCATATGAAGAAATATCACATATGTGCGGAAGGTGCGGGACAGTCGACCGTACCCTACGAACAACGCTCGTCGTACGCCTTCCATTTGTGGTCTAGGCGGCGTTCATTTGCGACAAATAAAAGCACCGCACTTAATCGTAAATATCCGTCAGGTTATAGAATGAACATGCCGATGTGCTAAAACCAGTTGTTCCCCCTTTTCTCAAAAACGAGAAGCGAAAATTTTCTTTACGAGGTTTAACATCAAAGGTGAAGTGATCGAGTGGTTGCGTGGGATTTTGGAACGTCACGTTGCTAGGGAAACGGATAGAACGATGGATGGCATCTGCGTCATGGTTGTGCAGGTTAACGCTGATGGAAAATATCAGGGCTGTTGTGGAGCGGTGAGGTGCATTTGCGCCGTATAGGAGAGAGAGCATGTTGCTCACCGGAGAGCACTATCCAGCCATTACAATTCATCATCTTGTGAGCATTTTTATTTCTTCATATTAGAAAGTTTCAGCTTTGAGATTTTTCAGTTTTTTGCACTCCTCTCATATAACCGAGAAAAGGCTAATGAGCTAAACTTCCGGTTTTTTGACACAGGCGCATTTGCAGTAGAGACTTCATTCGAGACGCTACGACGGAATTTCCTCTGCACATTAATCTCTTGATGCGATGTTCGATTTCCTCGTTTAGGGGCTTCTTCGATTTCAGTGAATTCAGAAATTTAAGTCCGATTGTTCGGGATCCATTCAATCCGTCTCGCCACTGCTTCACGCATATTACAGGTGCGCTAAATCCGCAGTGCCTTCCTGGCATGCTTTCCCGTTTTTTTGCGGTTTCACCGACATCATGTCTCGCATAAATCGTCAAATTGCTGTAATGGGGTGCCACCTCAAAGTTCGGATTTCGACGTCCAGCGGAAATCTCATGATATACTTTCCACCACTGGCATATGTAAGAGCAAGGTTTTAGCGGTTGTATATCTTTGCAACAGGAAGATATTCAAAACTTACAATCGTCAGTAAAAATCACATTTACTCCTTCCCCCTTTCTCCCAAAATTCTGATATTTCTTTTCTCACTACGTATTTCACTGAGCTATCCTGACTCAGTAGTCCTCTTCCTTCGGCAGCTCGGCATATGCTTTTTCTTCCCGCCAAGTAAATTCTCCATGATTAATTATTTCTTATAATAACTAGTTTCTGTCAATCATTTCCTAATGGGAATCATTCAATTTTCCGTAACTGACAGATAACATATGTAATGACAATAATATAGGTGGAAGTGCTTATAAACGAAGTTAAAACTGGAAAGCATTCTACGTTAATTCTTGACGCGCGTCCCATCGAAGAATTTCACAAGCAACACATAATTGGTGGTTAGTTTTTTTTTTGTTGAAATATGTAAAGTTACGAGTCAAATTCTTCTCTGTGGGTAGAATTTTTCAAGGAAGTTGGTTTTTCTTTTCACAGCCTCTTTCTTAAAATATCGCAGTTCATGTGAAATTTTGGTTGCGAGTGTTTTTTTTCCAGTCTAAAGCATTAACCAGCATTATAGTGCACATATGCATTTTGTGACGAAACGTGTTAGGGAGTGGGATTTTAGTGTTTTTCCAGAAGTTCAGGAACTCTTAAGAAAACGTAACCATGCATAAGAATACTATAACATGACTAAAGAGAGTTCTTAAACTTTAAAAAATAAGCTCCAATAATACAGCTGTCGAACTTACGATTCTTCCAGAGAGGAGAGGGGGAGGGGGAGGGGAGGTTACAACAAAGATACAAAGGCAGCTGTAATTTCATCGATTCCCGTATCGATGCAGTTGACAACCATGCCCACGCATAATTGTTTTGACCAGTTTCGGAACGCCTGGTGGTCTACTCGCTGGCGATCCACTGGCAAGGCAGCCGGGAGTCGAATCCGGGTCCTTTCGCGTAATTGGTGAAAGCTCTACCGCTGAGCTGCTGCTTGCCGAGGGGAGGTTATAAACAGAAAAATACGAATATGTTGAAAAGGTTGTATTATTAAGGAGATATTATGGTTAGTAATTTTATCACGTTTGCAGCTCAACACTACGACAAAATTCTTTTGAGTCGACCGCGCTACGAAACTGAGGCAATGTTGGCTGCAAAGCGCGATGGTTTAGCGGTGGTGGTTTGTGGAGAAAACTTTTCGGCAGCTGATGTTGTGTCGACTCTGCAGCAACGTGACTACAATGCAGCGCTTCTCAGAAGTAGTAAGTAACTAGTTAGTAATTAAATTACTTAGCAATGATTAATTCATAATTAGTGAACGACAGCAATTTTGAACAGACGTGAAGTAACACTAAGCAATAGACCGCAGTTAAATTTTAAATTACATCGTTTATTTCCGCAATCATATTATTCAAACGTTCCATTAATCTTCACCGATTTTTTTTCGCGGAAAGTTTGAACGTGTTAGAAGCAAAATACCCACATAAAATTTGCCACCGCAATGAGGAAGGAAATTTTAAACATAACTCTTGATAATAGATCTCATCTTTGCAGATGACATCAGATTTTTAACTTCCTTTCTCGGGAAAACATCATGCCTGCTAAATGAGCTAGCCTTACTTTCTGGATAAATCGACCGATCAGCCCTTTTCCTTACGGAAAATCTCTGGAACCAGTTGCCGTTTTTTCTCGTCGAAGGAAAATACTCAATCCAGTGGATTGCCAGACTGGTAAACCGATTATTTTACTGAAAGAATATTTAGTCTGTCGAATGTTTCGAGGGTGGAGGGGGAAGAGGGAGAGAGATCTTGATTTTATTAAATTTGTTAGCCGGATTATCAGTTATTCAGGAAAATATCGAACTCTGATTTTTCTTGGGTGCCAGGTTTTCTTGTCGTTTGGTTTTTACACATTGCTGAACTTTCTGAAACGCTTTTTTAGAAGTTGTTTAAATCCTTGAATAGAGTATCGTTTTTGAAAGCAAAAAGAATTGCAGGGAAAAAAGTTACGTTCGAGGACGTACATTCAAAAGCGACGCATGTTGACGAATAGCTTTTTTGACATCTTTGAAAAAAGGTTTCTGTTCCGCAATCGACCAAATCTAACATAGGAAACTTCCGATCACGTTTATGATTTTGGGCAGTTTCATCATGGGACACTTCTGTAATGGGCAGATATTCAGACGCGAACGTGGTAACGTCAAACGTGGTAACATCAAAACGTAATAACGTCCCCTTTAGGCGAATCACGGTAAACGATAAAGTAAAGAGCGCATTAATGCTTTGTCGCTTTTTTATTTTCCCGCGGAAGCGCAATCGTTACCATCATAAGGGCAGCGCGTTATTGTAAAAGAAAATGGCGCAGAAGTGTTTAACGGTGGAAGTAAACCATGTGAAAGTGCTTTATAGTGGAAGTGAATGGTGTGGAAGCGCCTCATGGCGGAAATAATCGATGTGGAAGGGGCGTAGTTTCGACCTTTTGCTCTCGGTACCTCCATCCTCCACTCTCCCGAGGAAACTCGTTCATGTGCCTCTGGTTACTTCTGCAAGACTCTGCAAGCTTCATTCGATTGAATTCAGTCACCGGAAGTGATTTACTGATCTCTTTCCTCGGTAGTCTACCATTCACAGAGGCCTACATTTGCCACTTTTGCAGCCCAAACCGTCGGGGCACCTGAATTACTGTTACAGCAGCAAATGCGGGAGAGCAAAGAAGAGTCGGTCGAATCGAATCATATTTTCTCAATTTTCAAATTTAAACGAATGCTGCTTAAGGTTCATCGAATAGCGAAGGTGTTCTAAAATTCTTTCACTACGCACATCCAAGCTGCGACATTCGTACACCTAAAAACTCTACGTTTTCAGGTGTCGAGCTGTGGAAGCAAAAGTATCCGCGTGGTCTGCTAACAAAAACAGACCAAGACAAACTTGATATTGTGACGTTGGCCGCTCAACATGCTGAAAACACCAGACCATCGATCGAAAAACGTTCGTTTCTGTAATTCGCTTAGGCAGCACCTTTCTTCGGCAGTATCTTTCCATAGGAAACCGAAAAACCTCGAATTCAAATCCTGGGACTACAGCATTTCAGTTCGACTGTATTTTAGAAAAAGGCTTCTACGAACTTTCATCTGCAGACAAGGAAGGAGAGGAAGTGAGTCTAAGCCGAGATACGTTTGGGCACAATCTGCAGAAATTTTGCTTTTTTACAGTCCATAAGGGGATAAGCAAACTGGATGAATCTGCCCACGTTTGACTCAAACGAACTTAGTGCAATGCAGGACACTAGAATGAACGATGCATGAAACGTTGGCGAATACCTCCGAAGCAACGCAGTTTTGATATTCAGCCACTACAGTAAAAATTTTAAAAAGTATTTCAAGCATATTTGCAATTTGCCCATAAGACTGGCACAAGGAGCATATTTCGTACGTCAAGATGCGAGAAGCCTTATAGCTGGGTCGCACTGCATCTCGTCTGTAGACGAACTTGCTGCCAGAAATTGCCTGCATCCGATTCGAAAGTCAGTCTCCATGCCACTCGCACCCCCTCAATTCTTCCAGTATTTCAGCTTAAAAGCATCTAACATTCTCAAAATCGGCACAAGCAGACGAACCTCGACGAACACTCAACAAGCAACACCGGCGAGTAGGGCTGCACCACAATCTTGGCATTTTGTTGAGTTCCTGCTTCGGGTCAGAAAATTCAGATAAAATACTCGCATCAGGCTAAGTTCCTTCTGAGGCTGTAAACTGACATGAGCTATTTCTGTAGAATTATTTGCTAAAAAGGAGCACATTAGAATAAACTTTAGTCTTTAGCTGATACGCTTTGCATGCAAAATGCAGTGTTTAGCTGGTACGCTTTGCATGCAAAATGCAGTTTTAGCTGATACGCTTTGCATGCAAAATGCAGTTTTCAGTTGGTACGCTTTACATGCGAAATGCAGTATCATCTACACAGCTCTTTGAAACAAAGTTGAAAATTACTTTTTGTGCGCATCACATTAAATAATGCAGAAAATTTCTGTCCCGAAATAAAACGGGTGAAAAACGGTAGAAGCTGTAAAGGTACCGTACAAGACCGCTTTTGTAAAAGGGGTTTTTTTAAGACCGTACAGAAGGACGAAGGAATGGTCTCCTTATACAACTGCAACTATGTCAGAAATTAATACGACAACCAGCATATGCCAGCGCGATTATTTGTGGCGAATGCCTCGTTCCTGCCAATTTAATGGAAACTTGTTAATGTACAAAACCGCACAAGATTTGCTTCTAGCTTATCGCAGCGCACAAATTTCGTTTCATATACCGTATGAAAATTTAGCGCAAACTGTTCTATCGATGTAGAACTGTTATAACATCTATTATGTTATGTTGTTGTTGTAACGATCCAAAATCGTTACAACATTATTATTGACTGCACACTTCTTATTATGTTGGGCAAATCTCTGTGAGTGACCATTTGGTACGGCGACTGGGAAACGCTCTCCGCAGGTCGCATGTGGAAACGTTCCGTATAAGTGGGCAAGTAAGGTTTCAAGATGTACAAGACCCACGACATATTCTGTAATTCACGGCGTTTCCATGAAAAAAAAAGTGCTGCGAATTCAAACGTAAACCTTTGCTCGCTCCTATTTAAGCTACACTGTTTAAATACCCAGTGATGTCCATCGTATTAGCTTACAACGTACTGTGATTTTCATCAGTGCTATAACTCGATCTTTAACCCTAGACAGTCGCCTTTTACCCGAATCCTCTTCTGAATCACGTTCCTCCCTATACGGACTGGAATCGATGGTCTGAAAACGCTGGGCCACTAACTTCTGAAGTTTGCTAAGGTTTATGGCGGAAATGAGAGATTGCGTCATTTTCTAGGTAATTATCGTCGAGAAACGTTCAGCTCACGGAGTAAGAATGTGTCGCAAGGCGAGAGGATTCGCAGGCAGAGCAAAGAAACGCGAAGACCCTGGAGGTAGCTATGCTAATGTTTGCCATTTGTTGTTCATGTATTTTTTTGTAGCTATGACTGCGTAATGAAATCACATCAGCACTGCAAACTGATGTTATTCGCATGAAAGATATAACGTCGGCAAATTTCATTCATATAGCCTTCTTTCCAAAACAAAACAAAGCTGCCAAAGTCATTTTAAAGATACCCCAGTTGAAGTCCTAAGGGTAATGATTTTTTAAACAACTCAGTCATAACTGCATAGAACTAAGTAATTTTTTTTTAAACGTGGACAGTGTCGAGCCCTGTGGTCACATTTTCAATACATAAAGTGCTATAAAGTTCTACAGCTTAACATAAACCTAGCAGGCAGAACTCCTAACGACGCTTGCTTGCATATATTTCCTACAACTGGGTAGACAGTTACTCTTTTGAGGTTCATTAAAAGCACCTTTACCACTTCGCAGTCACATCTGAAACCAAAAAAGTGCGAATGAAATGGGCGTCGACAAGCATTCAAATATTCCACCGCTTCACTCGCTCATTGCTTGAACCAACATGGGCAACCCATTCTCAGTAGACAGTTATTGAGGTTCATTAAAAGCACCTTTACCACTTCGCAGTCACATCTGAAACCAAAAAAGTGCGAATGAAATGGGCGTCGACACGACAACAAATATTCCACCGCTTCACTCGCTCATTGCTTGAACCAACATGGGCAACCCATTCTCCCCGACC
>JPKZ01022855.1:299141-321582 GCA_000803305.1 Toxocara canis
TTTGGGACGCTACCAATAAAAGTATAACCCGTCTAGTTCAAAAATGTGAGAAATTTTTCCACATTTTAAATTGTTTGTATTCCGTTGTCGATGAATCAACGCGAAAAGTGGTAGAAGAAGATCCTGAAGATGATACTAGAATGGACATTGTAGGTGGTCTTAGGTGAAAATTGTACCTCTCAGACCTTGTTACTGTTAGACCGACACCGTTTCCGGAGGTGGCGGAGGGGGGGTTGATGAAACACAGGCTATCTTAAGCGAGAAATGTCGATGACTGTTTAATGTAAAATACACTAAGCCGTAAAGTTAGATGTTGAGTATGTTGCTAATAAGATTTTAAATTCCTGTTATAGCTGCGTAACGTCAATACAGTTCGGAAAGAAGTTGCTCTGGTTGACGACTAGCCCTAGCGTTGTTTTTTTTTTTCCTTTGCAAAACAGAAGAGCTTTAGCTCGGCTTTGGCATAGTTTTGTTTTGCATCGAAAAGGATTTGAAAAACTTAAAGTGCGGATTGTTAGAAAGCCTTCCCACGTTTGTTAATTTCGAATGTTTTAGCGTGGGAGGTCATTTGTGTAACAAACAATGGGGGTTTTTTTTTGTTGTTGGCAGAGCTATCAGCAAAGTGCCTGTCATGCTAGCCGGTCAGCGTACACTTCTTTTTGCATCGAACACGTTCACTCTTTTCTTTGCTTACCCATCTATAGCATATTTGGTTTGTTTGTTGCCTGCATAATCGACAAATTAGTTTGTTATGAAAGCATTAGCTAAGCGTTTCTGATGGGTTTTTTTAGCCGTCTAGTTAATTTACCAAAAGATTTTTATTTACGTTTAAATAGCAGATGTTACTGATCGTAATCTTTAAAATACAATTTTTAGAGACAATGAATTTCGTTATATGGACGGATATGAGTTTTGAACCTAAAACACTTAAAAATAGCCAAGTGCATAGGTAGCCGTGCAAAGTTCGATGTTGTTTGTCGTCCGTCGGCAGTTAAAAGGTGGCGCGTTTGTCGTTGTGTGGCACTGTCGCGTGCACTGCTGCGACTTTGCTATTATAATTTACATGAAATTTGAATCGTTTTTTTTTGTAGTCGCATGCGTAGCCAGTTGCATTTTTCTGGTTGTGATTGCGGAGGTATTTTTGGAAAGTTCGAGAGCTGGTGTATTCGAGAGACGCTGAAAGAGCCAAATGCCGGTTCGAGTATAAGTATTGATTCGTTTAAGGAAGCTCTATGGGTACAACGAATGTGAGCCAGCTGATGGCTGAAATGCGGCAGCTGGTCGTCAATTTGCAATCGCGTGAGCGTGCCACTGATGGCGCCCTGGCCAAAAGCCAACTAGTTAACGATAAAATTTCTAGCATGAAAGAGGTATCCGATTACTTCCCGTTTTTTTTTCGCCAAGCAACAGCGTTATTTTAGAAGGAATGCAGAAGTGGAGTGTGGGGATGCGGTTGCTTAAAGGTTGCCTTATTATACGATGAGTGGAATAGAGAGTACTGAAGTGCATATGTACGGAGTACAGGACTAAATATTCCGGATTACTACTCTACTTAGTGCCGAGCGGAGATCACATAATCTATTGCAAGGAGCGTGCAACGCACTTATATAGTTTAGCAATCAACCAATGATTGTTTTGGTTCAGATTTTCGATATTTTGAGGATCAGTATTTTTATGTTTTGAGCTAAAGCAGTATTTTTATATTTCAAGTTACTTTCAGTGTGTTTTTAAGAGCCGTCATCAGTTGGTTTTGCTGTACTTCAGAAGACGTCTCTATCAAACAGGAACGAACAAATTGTTTTAATTGTGTTTTGGGTTGTGCAGGAGGAATCCAGAAGTACACACATGGGGATGAAATTTCGTTTTGAAATCGAGATGTTTAAATAGGTGATAAGCTGTTTTTAAAAGTCGTTGTATTAATAGTATTAATAGGCAGTATATCCTTGTTGCTGTCAGTGTTTCCTATGATACTGCCTTGTGTTATATGGGATGCGATGTGTTGTTGTGAGTACACACCGTAGACCTTGCAAGAGGATCTGTCGAAGAGTCTGCAATGGTATTGCAGTCTCTAAAATTATGAAAAAGGATTGCAAAAACAAAGGAAAATGCCAGAGGAACTACTTATCTGAGTTGCTATAATTTTTTAAAAGTTGAATACGAGGCAATCCCGTTTGAAGCGTCAGATTCGTCCGACTCGCGCTCGTCAACAATCCACAATTTCAGTATCAAGAGGAGGTGGCGAACATGAACGGGTGCTGGAGAATGCAGGGCAGGAAAGTTCTTCTCGCTGGTTTGCAGCAGGAAAATCGACAAATTTTGCAGTTACAGCAAGAGAATAGGTGCCACTGGTCTTCTTTATTATATCACGAGCATTTGATGTTGCTGAGAAATCGACGAGGGGAGGCGAGTGGGTGCGGAGATTTGTGAACCGTTGCAGTTAGTTCGATTAGCCACCTCTGAAAGCACGATTCATTATTTTAACTCCCTCTCTCCTTCCTTGTAGTCCTTTTTATGGACGAATTGCCGTAAAGCTGGACGATCATCAGAAAAGCAGTAAGTGCGCAATAATTTCCTTTTTAATATTTAAACTTAACTGCGCCGACTTTTTCCTGATATATTATTATTTAACTTGCTCTCAGTAATATCAGTGTTTCGGGAATATCTGTGAGGAAGGGAGGAGGGGAAGGGGGTTGTTGAGATCACGAGCTGTTGCAGTAGCTCTTTTCATTAGCTCTTAGATCACTCTCCTTTGTCCTGTATTATTTTCTAGACGTCGATCAGCCGATGCTGAGTAAGTGCATAGTACTTTCCGTTTATGGTATTCGAATCGGGTAGCTCTAGTTTTTCTGGTGTGCGTTACTCAGACGAATTAGCGACAAATATTGATGGGTTTAACGATACAGACTTGATTATTGTATTGATCGGTTGTCAGTTTACTTCGGTCCGTTGTAATGAAAGTTCGCTAAGTCCTTTGTTTGCGCAACTTTAGGCACAGTTGTTCTGCAACCATAGATGAGCTTACTCCATCCCCAGTTTTCGCACTTGGTTCACCTTTCATTTGCATAGGTTGTCATCCTCATTTCCTTTTTTCTTCATTTCTGTATTTCCCTCTCCATCCCTTTTCACGCTGTTTGTCCTTTTTTTCTCGAATAGCTGTCCTTGCTCATGCTAGCGCGGCTGTTAACGATCAACATCGTTTTCATTCCGCTCCCATTCCTTCTCCCTCCCTCCCGCCACTAATGAGGCTAGAGGAGGAAGAGTGCGGTCATGTATAGCTCCTCGTACTTGGCAACAGGATCGGTGTTTCCGGCCAGGTATTTGAAATTTGTTTGTATAGATTTTCATTTTGCAAATTTTTTTCTCTCACTCACCACTTCTATTTGTTCCGTTACGTTTGATTCCACCAGCAATTCCATCCGAGTATATAAAGAAATCAACTCTACTTTCTTTAGGAAAACATCCAGTATGACGAGGAATACCATTTGTCGCCAATGCTTTGCCTCACTCTCATTCCCCCCCCCCCCCCTTTTCCTTTCTCACCGTAGTTTTCTGTGGTATTTCTACAGTAGACGACCACACTTTAGAGAGTTTATCATTACATAGCATGTAATTTAATCAAAGGTTGAGATGATTTTCAGAGAATTAAGGCAAACGTTGGAAGATTGCGAGGGCACTCTGGAGATTGTAATGCAAAAGCACAGGTTGATGGTCGCTTCAATGTCAAACTGTACGCTCCCGCCAGCCACACTTCCCATTGTGGTTAGTTTTTTTTTGGAAGAATGGAAATTGCAAAAAAGCTCCTGAAGTTAATAGTTTATAATATCCCAAAAGCAGTTTCTGTTCCTATTTTGAATTCTACTTGCCGAACTACTTTCTGGAGAATGGGAGGGTGGGTCGCTTGTTTATTGAAATATTAGGACACTGGCATGCATTAATTTTGCTATGAGCTGATCGCGGCGAAAAAAAGTGGATGCGGTCGTTGGTTAGATTTAGACACCGAAAGCAGCTAGATATTCTTGAGGAATTTCGTTGAACTTTCCGTCGAATGTTTCCCTATTGTCATTGCGAGCATACATCGATAGTTTCGCTTATATGCATTAATGCATCAGTCGATGAGTAAGATTTTGCCAAAACTTCTCGGAGTTATGGGATCGTCATAAATCATGGATAGGTATAAATGCTTTGATTTCCGTTATAGTCCATCATCGCGAACTGGCGCGACGTTTAGTAGAGCAGAATTATATTTATGATTAGGGTGGTTGGTATAGGGGGAGCAGCGGGTGATCTACTATTTTAGTCACGCTTGGAAACGTCTTATGGCCCATACCATGACGTCAGTCAGAAGAATCATCAGCCTTTTCTCTTATGGCACCTTGGAAGAGTAGTGACCTTGGTTGTCGTGCAGAATTTAGTTAGAGTTTTAGGCGCAGCATGAATTGAAACCCTAGACTTTTGCTTTTCTGATCAGTAGGGAAGCGAGATGAGAATGAGCTTCTATAAGCATTATGGCACTAAAAACGAACTGCGCCTTTTCCTCCTTTCCGGTTTACCACTCTTTCAACCAAAACTATTTTTAATCAACATTTGGTCTCTGAAAGGCGCAACTTTTCAGAAATGAGAGTTAATTTTTCGACACACACCATGCGCTCATTCTTTTAGATTTTGGGTACTTCAAAAGCGAATTGTGCAATGATTGTTTACAGTTTGTTTGTTTTTAGTTTAATCCCGGTGGGGACGCTGAGCTTCATTCTCAAAAGACTGTTCAGTTTTCGCGAATGCTTCAAGATTGCTTCCTCGAAGGCGAGTCTATGTCAAATATCGACCAAGAGGTTTAACATAAATATCTTTTTTCGCATTCTTGTTAAAATTCTGTGTGCCAAGTTCTGAAAATTGCGGAGTGAGTATTAGCTTTTTCTTTAAATTGCTTCGCTTAAAAATTATTCTAACGAATTAGTTCCCGGCTATCAGTCCGAACTCTAGACGATAGCGACCGCCGATCGACCCTCTATCGTTTTCACTGAGAAATGCTTTCTGCAACTTTATGGTATCATAAAACAGATGTTAGCTGCAAAAGTGAAAAAATCATTGTGTAAATTTCTTCTAGGTAGATTTGAGTTGTTTAATGGTGAGCATTTTATTCGAATCACAGTGTCACTCGGTATATCATAAAGTATTGCTATTGACGTGAAAATGTGGGCTTTAAGATTTGCTGTTTTGTATAGCATTGTTTTGAGTCTATGTGAGCACTGTTGGAACTACTTGAATGTATTGTTTGAATGTACGCAGCGATGCAGGCGGCTGTGCACGAATAATTTTGGTGCTTTTGCGGAATGTGCAAATTGCGATATGAAATATGTTACCAACTTCGGAATTTGCGTGCTTGATTTTTCGCAATTGAGCTCTGAACAAAATAGTTACAGTAGTATCGTTTAGCTTGTAAAATTGAAAGGGCGCGATGAACACTGAAGTAGTGCGTAAAGGTAATTACGTTTGAGGTGATCGCCAGACTGACAACGGAGAACGCATGTCTCAGGGAGCTGTTGAACATCAGCACGCACAATGAGCCGAGCGCTATTCACGAATTCACCGAGCGCAGCAGCGCATCCACCTCAGCCAGTCGCAGTAACGGTTCGCTGCTCGATGGCGATTGTAACTCATACGAAGGTGTTTCATTTTTCTTTCTCTTCTATTCATTTTTTTGTTGATAGAATTGTATTATCGCCTTTACACAGTGTAATGTTTGAAAGCAGTAAATCAGGCGTTGCGTGCTTCTGAAAGCGACCATTTTCGATTGCACAAATTTTGATTACGCGGTACGAGCATCGTTCAGTGTAGCACTGAACGTTGCACGATGCCTGCTGTGTTACTCCTTTTTGTTTATTTTTTTAAAGTAATGGTGGCGCAGAACGGGAAGAGGGAGAAGAGGATGTGTTTCCAAGAAATTTTTTCACCTGTTTTTGATTCGCTGGTTTGTTTCTTTAATTTCTCAGTAGTAGTAGAAGGCTTCTGAGATCCATTCTTTCGTAGTCATTCCTTTTGATTCGGCAGCCAACTGCGCTGTACAGCTGTGCATTTCTTGTTATGCATACAAACGGCGACTATTTAATAGAGCATAAAAATTTTTCCATGCTCATTTCATGGAGGATGTTATCGGGGGTAATATTAGCACAGTAGTTTGCGATTTTTTTTAATGGAACAAAATTATTAGTTTTTTATACCAACCAACTGCCCGGCTACCCAGTTTCTTTTCTGTAAATGTGTTAATTATTCCACTGCATATCCTTCTTTCGGATTATGCTGACTTTCTTCTCATTCGTAAATAATAAAGTGCTTCCGACAGCGGAAGTTGTTGTCTGTGAAGGATGGGTGGTCGTATGAAATTGACTAAGCACATGTGAATAATTTTTAGCGAGGGATGGTGCATCAACTCCCACGAGTGATTCGCAGAATGATTGGATACAAAACAATATGAGGCGGAACGCTGCCGTGGTAAGTTATTATTTTTATGGGTTGTTTTTGTGCCCTAACCAAGGTTCTTTTTTGTTGAGACGATATAGAACAATTTTATATTGTCTCATTCACGGCTGTTCAAGGGAAGGGGAAGGAGGTGGGGGGTTTGGATAAGTGTTGCATTTCACTTCATGTTCTGAACTTCTCCATTCTTTTAGCATAGCGCGAACAGATGCTTAAGAGCAGTTACAACTTTTATTTTACTTCTGTTACAAGTGAGATGATGCGAGGAAGAGACTGTTGGTCGGGAAGGGAGGCGGAATAGGAGAAGAGAAGCACGTTATGACGAAGCAAACGGAAAGGGTTGGCGACAGGAATTCCGGCATTATTATCGGGGAGTGCAAACTCTGCGGATTATCCTCGAGGAAGGAATGTGTGTCAGTCACCCTTCTTACTGTGCAGCAGCATAGCGTATGTATCTATGACGGATTTTTAAGGCAAAAACCTTACGAGTTATGCGAATCCATGAATTTTTTTTTGTTTTTATGCTCAGGAACGATAAATTATGGCTTTGAAGCTGCTGGGAGTTGACAAAAAATATTTGAATAAATCTCAGGTTCTTTTTTTGAGGAAAGCAGGAGCTCGTTCCTGGTGAGGAGGATGTTTTTCGAAGAGTAGGAGTGCAATAGTTTTCGTTGAAGTTTTCAGCTTTTAAGACGCTTATTCGGTTACGGTTGTGATCCGACTGTGGTACCCCTCGTTAATAAGGGATGCGATGTTTAAGAAGCAGATCTTTGGTTGCGGCCTTTTTTATGCAGGCGTTGACCTCATTGTAGCGCTAAACAGGGGAAGGAAGAATCTTGGCCTTAAACCCTTTTTCCTCGACCTCGACCGCCTTTGCAGGTGGCCCCTTTCACAGTTAGATGGTTACCGAATAAACAAAATAGTTTTGGTAATGGTAATAAGGATAATGTTTAGGTGAAGAAGTCACCAAAGATATTAAACGACGTAATATTTGCGGAGCCGGGCTCATCGGCCGAGGCGCGGCAAGGCTGATTGATCTTTGATCTCCACTGGTTTTATCGTTATCGTTTTTTTACTTGACCGCCCATCTGAATTGTTGTTGGCCGAGGTTGCAACGTCATCGTTCTTAACGAATTGCGGGTGAACACTGCGAGTTTATGCTAATGATAATAGTTTGAAGAGTGGATGCTCCTTGCTGTGCTCTTCCTTTCTTAGCTGAACACATCAATGAGTTATTTGTTGGTGCCATTTTTTTCAATCGTTTTATCCTCGTTCTTATCCTTAAACCATCTTATTTCTTCCTTCGTAGTGAGCTTATGTCAGCTATGTGCAAAGTTGACTGCTCTATTGTATTTGCGATCATTTCCTGTATTTGTGCGCGCTAGTGCTTTTTGTCATGAGCCATTGTTTTGGCCTTTACCTCTTTTGCGCGTTTTACATTTTTTTGGCGCCGAATTCCTCCCACTGTCGCTGGCTTCGGGCTAAATGCACTGCCATTTACCATGTTTTTTTTGCGCGATTTTCTAGACCGTTAAGAAAGATTGTTTCTTCAGAATACTGCGAAAAGTTTGAAATTTTTAAATACCCTAAAAACAAAACATTTTAGCTGTGGGAGTGGTTTGCCGTAATATAAATTCTGTAGTATCTTATTTAGCTCGAAGTTGGTCATGAGGAGCTGCATGCGCGAAGAAAATCATTTGTAATATGTTGAAACACGACGTTTCTTCGTGTTGACGAGATTAATGGACATTTGCTTAAGCGTGTGAAGAAACTTAGTGGGTCGGTGATTTGTTAGATGCTCTAAGTAAGAATCCTTTCTTTTTTTTACAATTCTTAGCCTGGAATCGGACCATTAATATCTAATTTAGAAGACCTTAAATTTATAATTTAGTCAGTTCTCTCTCCATTTCGTTTGGTATCGGTGGCCGAAAATACCAATCGTATAAGTACTTATTGTATTTCTTTTTTTTTAGTTTTAGTCGTTGAAAGAATTGATTAATGAGTTAGTGTTTTTGGAGATCGTTTTTATGTTGCGATGTTGTCCACGTTGAGCAAGTAAAAGCTGCGTCCACTTTTTGGCGGACGAGCATTGCGTTCGCAGTTGTCCGTTTTTTAGACTCTATGAATGATGTGTTGTAATCTTTGAAAGGTCATTGCGTACTATTTCTGTTTACTTATTTATTTAATCGTTGCATTCATCGTTCGTTTGGGAATCTTTATTTTGAATTCCCATTTTTTTGCATCCGCAGAACGCGAAAGCTAATGGAAATAATTTTTCTCACATTTGAGAAATATTCGATATGCATACGTTCGTGTACTGGTCGTTTAACTGTTACTCCAGCGCTTACGATTTTATGAATTCTTTGCGTTTTTCAAACCTCTTAGATGAGGGAAGAAACTATGTTTCTTTCTCAAGTGGAACTGTTATGCAGGAAGGGAGTTAAGGGGGTGTGGGGGGGGAGGGAGGGAGGAGGGAGAATGAACATTTTCGAACAACGGCAGCCGAAATCATCTGCATTATCGTTTGCGAAAACCAGCGATATGAACGGAACTGAGCGGTAAAATATAAACTGAAGTATACAGGAGATTTTTTTAAAGGAAAAGTTTTTTTTTGATATAAGCGAAATTTGAAAATTTCACAAAGATCATGTTATACGCAAAGGTATTCAGTAGGCGATTAGTTTTCCGAAAGATAACGTATGGTTATAAGAGGTTATGGTGAGTGTTCAGCGAAAGAACTGTGACATCTTTGGAGTGGAATCATTCGTTCACGGACTTGCATGGGCTTATTTTGTGCGCGTTTCAGAATTTTTGCAGCACCCTCACAGGATGCGAATAGTCTTTCAGAGTATCATAGTTTTCGATCTGTCAAAGAGTTCATTTGTTTTGGGGAACAGTAGAGTTTTCATGTAATGAACGAAATTGCTTGGGAATAAACCAGTCGCGCGCTTAAACAGGAATTAAGGAAATGCATGAAAGCAGTGTTACTTCACAGCAATTTATGGATGCATATTAAAGGTTTGTAATTTTAATTAGCGTTAATGCAACCGATCTGCTCAAAATATCTATATGGAATCAAAAGAAGCAGCGCTATATTTTTTCAAGTTCACCTAATTTTGTTGTGTTCTGTTTTTTTTTGCTTGTAATTGTTTGTTCATACTGGAAAGCGGCTGCTTTATAGTTTGTGTTTTTTTGGCATATGAAAAATGTTTGCAGTTTCTTTTATGTTGCAGCTGACTTTGAATATTTTAAGCGCATTGTATTACTCGTGTATTATTGTATAATTGTGCAGTCGTTGTTTTTTTTAAAGAGGGCTGTGTTGAATGGTGTGAATTAGCGCCGAAGTGTGCTTTAAATGTCAATATTAGCTGGACGTCACTTCTCGATATTTTTCATATGCGGTTAGGGGAACGGGTCAAGGTGATGGATGGTACAATTCGTGCACACGGAGGCGCTTTACCAAGAAGAAGCGATGAAGTGGCGAAATTTTGCAAACCGTTCCGTTTGGTTGTTGAATCCGTTGGTTTTCTAAACGGGATGAAGAAGGGTTTGTAGAATCAACTGGATCGCTATCACTTTCTAATAGATGATGTCATGAACGAGTTTCTTGACAGCATCAATATTATCGGCCGGATATCCTTTGAAATGTCCCAGGTATGGGTATTTTATGTGCGTAACCACCACTTTGCATGTCTCTTGCTTGTATCGTTTTTCATTTTATAGAAGGCTGCATGGGTGCGGCGCAGTTTTTACGAGGTTTAAGTTGGGGTCGATGTTCGCGAAATTGCTTGTGCATTTGAAATAGTTAACTGGTGTTGGGGAGCAGTCAGTTTGATTGTTTAAGCGGCCGTTGCGCTACGGTATTGGCATTCCTAATTGAATTGCTATTATTATTGTTAATATAGCTTGTAAAATTGAAAGGGCGCGATGAACACTGAAGTAGTGCGTAAAGGTAATTACGTTTGAGGTGATCGCCAGACTGACAACGGAGAACGCATGTCTCAGGGAGCTGTTGAACATCAGCACGCACAATGAGCCGAGCGCTATTCACGAATTCACCGAGCGCAGCAGCGCATCCACCTCAGCCAGTCGCAGTAACGGTTCGCTGCTCGATGGCGATTGTAACTCATACGAAGGTGTTTCATTTTTCTTTCTCTTCTATTCATTTTTTTGTTGATAGAATTGTATTATCGCCTTTACACAGTGTAATGTTTGAAAGCAGTAAATCAGGCGTTGCGTGCTTCTGAAAGCGACCATTTTCGATTGCACAAATTTTGATTACGCGGTACGAGCATCGTTCAGTGTAGCACTGAACGTTGCACGATGCCTGCTGTGTTACTCCTTTTTGTTTATTTTTTTAAAGTAATGGTGGCGCAGAACGGGAAGAGGGAGAAGAGGATGTGTTTCCAAGAAATTTTTTCACCTGTTTTTGATTCGCTGGTTTGTTTCTTTAATTTCTCAGTAGTAGTAGAAGGCTTCTGAGATCCATTCTTTCGTAGTCATTCCTTTTGATTCGGCAGCCAACTGCGCTGTACAGCTGTGCATTTCTTGTTATGCATACAAACGGCGACTATTTAATAGAGCATAAAAATTTTTCCATGCTCATTTCATGGAGGATGTTATCGGGGGTAATATTAGCACAGTAGTTTGCGATTTTTTTTAATGGAACAAAATTATTAGTTTTTTATACCAACCAACTGCCCGGCTACCCAGTTTCTTTTCTGTAAATGTGTTAATTATTCCACTGCATATCCTTCTTTCGGATTATGCTGACTTTCTTCTCATTCGTAAATAATAAAGTGCTTCCGACAGCGGAAGTTGTTGTCTGTGAAGGATGGGTGGTCGTATGAAATTGACTAAGCACATGTGAATAATTTTTAGCGAGGGATGGTGCATCAACTCCCACGAGTGATTCGCAGAATGATTGGATACAAAACAATATGAGGCGGAACGCTGCCGTGGTAAGTTATTATTTTTATGGGTTGTTTTTGTGCCCTAACCAAGGTTCTTTTTTGTTGAGACGATATAGAACAATTTTATATTGTCTCATTCACGGCTGTTCAAGGGAAGGGGAAGGAGGTGGGGGGTTTGGATAAGTGTTGCATTTCACTTCATGTTCTGAACTTCTCCATTCTTTTAGCATAGCGCGAACAGATGCTTAAGAGCAGTTACAACTTTTATTTTACTTCTGTTACAAGTGAGATGATGCGAGGAAGAGACTGTTGGTCGGGAAGGGAGGCGGAATAGGAGAAGAGAAGCACGTTATGACGAAGCAAACGGAAAGGGTTGGCGACAGGAATTCCGGCATTATTATCGGGGAGTGCAAACTCTGCGGATTATCCTCGAGGAAGGAATGTGTGTCAGTCACCCTTCTTACTGTGCAGCAGCATAGCGTATGTATCTATGACGGATTTTTAAGGCAAAAACCTTACGAGTTATGCGAATCCATGAATTTTTTTTTGTTTTTATGCTCAGGAACGATAAATTATGGCTTTGAAGCTGCTGGGAGTTGACAAAAAATATTTGAATAAATCTCAGGTTCTTTTTTTGAGGAAAGCAGGAGCTCGTTCCTGGTGAGGAGGATGTTTTTCGAAGAGTAGGAGTGCAATAGTTTTCGTTGAAGTTTTCAGCTTTTAAGACGCTTATTCGGTTACGGTTGTGATCCGACTGTGGTACCCCTCGTTAATAAGGGATGCGATGTTTAAGAAGCAGATCTTTGGTTGCGGCCTTTTTTATGCAGGCGTTGACCTCATTGTAGCGCTAAACAGGGGAAGGAAGAATCTTGGCCTTAAACCCTTTTTCCTCGACCTCGACCGCCTTTGCAGGTGGCCCCTTTCACAGTTAGATGGTTACCGAATAAACAAAATAGTTTTGGTAATGGTAATAAGGATAATGTTTAGGTGAAGAAGTCACCAAAGATATTAAACGACGTAATATTTGCGGAGCCGGGCTCATCGGCCGAGGCGCGGCAAGGCTGATTGATCTTTGATCTCCACTGGTTTTATCGTTATCGTTTTTTTACTTGACCGCCCATCTGAATTGTTGTTGGCCGAGGTTGCAACGTCATCGTTCTTAACGAATTGCGGGTGAACACTGCGAGTTTATGCTAATGATAATAGTTTGAAGAGTGGATGCTCCTTGCTGTGCTCTTCCTTTCTTAGCTGAACACATCAATGAGTTATTTGTTGGTGCCATTTTTTTCAATCGTTTTATCCTCGTTCTTATCCTTAAACCATCTTATTTCTTCCTTCGTAGTGAGCTTATGTCAGCTATGTGCAAAGTTGACTGCTCTATTGTATTTGCGATCATTTCCTGTATTTGTGCGCGCTAGTGCTTTTTGTCATGAGCCATTGTTTTGGCCTTTACCTCTTTTGCGCGTTTTACATTTTTTTGGCGCCGAATTCCTCCCACTGTCGCTGGCTTCGGGCTAAATGCACTGCCATTTACCATGTTTTTTTTGCGCGATTTTCTAGACCGTTAAGAAAGATTGTTTCTTCAGAATACTGCGAAAAGTTTGAAATTTTTAAATACCCTAAAAACAAAACATTTTAGCTGTGGGAGTGGTTTGCCGTAATATAAATTCTGTAGTATCTTATTTAGCTCGAAGTTGGTCATGAGGAGCTGCATGCGCGAAGAAAATCATTTGTAATATGTTGAAACACGACGTTTCTTCGTGTTGACGAGATTAATGGACATTTGCTTAAGCGTGTGAAGAAACTTAGTGGGTCGGTGATTTGTTAGATGCTCTAAGTAAGAATCCTTTCTTTTTTTTACAATTCTTAGCCTGGAATCGGACCATTAATATCTAATTTAGAAGACCTTAAATTTATAATTTAGTCAGTTCTCTCTCCATTTCGTTTGGTATCGGTGGCCGAAAATACCAATCGTATAAGTACTTATTGTATTTCTTTTTTTTTAGTTTTAGTCGTTGAAAGAATTGATTAATGAGTTAGTGTTTTTGGAGATCGTTTTTATGTTGCGATGTTGTCCACGTTGAGCAAGTAAAAGCTGCGTCCACTTTTTGGCGGACGAGCATTGCGTTCGCAGTTGTCCGTTTTTTAGACTCTATGAATGATGTGTTGTAATCTTTGAAAGGTCATTGCGTACTATTTCTGTTTACTTATTTATTTAATCGTTGCATTCATCGTTCGTTTGGGAATCTTTATTTTGAATTCCCATTTTTTTGCATCCGCAGAACGCGAAAGCTAATGGAAATAATTTTTCTCACATTTGAGAAATATTCGATATGCATACGTTCGTGTACTGGTCGTTTAACTGTTACTCCAGCGCTTACGATTTTATGAATTCTTTGCGTTTTTCAAACCTCTTAGATGAGGGAAGAAACTATGTTTCTTTCTCAAGTGGAACTGTTATGCAGGAAGGGAGTTAAGGGGGTGTGGGGGGGGAGGGAGGGAGGAGGGAGAATGAACATTTTCGAACAACGGCAGCCGAAATCATCTGCATTATCGTTTGCGAAAACCAGCGATATGAACGGAACTGAGCGGTAAAATATAAACTGAAGTATACAGGAGATTTTTTTAAAGGAAAAGTTTTTTTTTGATATAAGCGAAATTTGAAAATTTCACAAAGATCATGTTATACGCAAAGGTATTCAGTAGGCGATTAGTTTTCCGAAAGATAACGTATGGTTATAAGAGGTTATGGTGAGTGTTCAGCGAAAGAACTGTGACATCTTTGGAGTGGAATCATTCGTTCACGGACTTGCATGGGCTTATTTTGTGCGCGTTTCAGAATTTTTGCAGCACCCTCACAGGATGCGAATAGTCTTTCAGAGTATCATAGTTTTCGATCTGTCAAAGAGTTCATTTGTTTTGGGGAACAGTAGAGTTTTCATGTAATGAACGAAATTGCTTGGGAATAAACCAGTCGCGCGCTTAAACAGGAATTAAGGAAATGCATGAAAGCAGTGTTACTTCACAGCAATTTATGGATGCATATTAAAGGTTTGTAATTTTAATTAGCGTTAATGCAACCGATCTGCTCAAAATATCTATATGGAATCAAAAGAAGCAGCGCTATATTTTTTCAAGTTCACCTAATTTTGTTGTGTTCTGTTTTTTTTTGCTTGTAATTGTTTGTTCATACTGGAAAGCGGCTGCTTTATAGTTTGTGTTTTTTTGGCATATGAAAAATGTTTGCAGTTTCTTTTATGTTGCAGCTGACTTTGAATATTTTAAGCGCATTGTATTACTCGTGTATTATTGTATAATTGTGCAGTCGTTGTTTTTTTTAAAGAGGGCTGTGTTGAATGGTGTGAATTAGCGCCGAAGTGTGCTTTAAATGTCAATATTAGCTGGACGTCACTTCTCGATATTTTTCATATGCGGTTAGGGGAACGGGTCAAGGTGATGGATGGTACAATTCGTGCACACGGAGGCGCTTTACCAAGAAGAAG
The DNA here is from genome assembly GCA_000803305.1 of Toxocara canis. NCBI lineage: Eukaryota > Metazoa > Nematoda > Chromadorea > Rhabditida > Toxocaridae > Toxocara > Toxocara canis. Next base: position 314,032 of record JPKZ01022855.1, read on the forward strand.
CGATGAAGTGGCGAAATTTTGCAAACCGTTCCGTTTGGTTGTTGAATCCGTTGGTTTTCTAAACGGGATGAAGAAGGGTTTGTAGAATCAACTGGATCGCTATCACTTTCTAATAGATGATGTCATGAACGAGTTTCTTGACAGCATCAATATTATCGGCCGGATATCCTTTGAAATGTCCCAGGTATGGGTATTTTATGTGCGTAACCACCACTTTGCATGTCTCTTGCTTGTATCGTTTTTCATTTTATAGAAGGCTGCATGGGTGCGGCGCAGTTTTTACGAGGTTTAAGTTGGGGTCGATGTTCGCGAAATTGCTTGTGCATTTGAAATAGTTAACTGGTGTTGGGGAGCAGTCAGTTTGATTGTTTAAGCGGCCGTTGCGCTACGGTATTGGCATTCCTAATTGAATTGCTATTATTATTGTTAATATAACACAGTTGTGTTTTAACTTATTGCAGTATTGATGACAAAGATAATGTAGACGTCTGTTGTTGCGCTCATTCGATTTTATTGGAAATCTAATAAAATCACGAACATTACAGCTGTGCATCTTCACGATTGGCATAGTATAAAGAGGTTAGACGTAAATCGTGAGATGGCGTTTAGCCGGAATGGTTTAAACACCTGCGGAAGCGGACGTTGTTGTAGTTTGAGCATGGTATCATCCCGTTGAGTGCACGCAGAGCAAGCAGTTAGTAGATACTTCCCCACCCCAATGATTCTGTAACTTTTATACCATTGAAGTCGCATAAATGTGCAATTCCCTACAATAACATGTTACTGAAGCGGAAATCATAAATGGCGAATTCGCAGATTCGTATGTGGAGGGGTCCATATGCTTCCGAGATGCCGAATGTTTTTCTGAGTGCATGGGCTTGACTTTTTCGGAAGTGAGGGAATACCTAATGCCACACAGAAAAAGAACGGGAGTGGTTGTTTCGGCTTGACGCATTCATTCGTCGTACTTTCCGATATAGGAGAGGAATTCTTTGACATCCTCCGGAGAGCCAAGGATTATAGGGCTTCGAGCGTGCAACGTCTCCGGCTTGAGGTCCATGACAGCTGACTTGCCGGTTGTTGCAATTCCGCCAGCCTGCTCGGTGAGGAATGCCATCGGAATGCTCTCGTACAACATCCGAAGCTGCAAAAACTCAGCCATCTCAAAAACAGCTCTTTGGAAAGCAATGGGCGAGACGCGGGGAACGGCATGTGTTCGAAAACGAGAATCTCGACTGTCCAGAGAACTATTATTACTTTGCAGAGCCTTCATTTGGTTGCCACCATTTGCTTAACGGTTTTTTGTGTCACCTGTGTCTATCTTTGCGACTGTAGATTTTCTTACCGTTCTCAGTGAGTTGAGTTGAGGCGTCTTCCGACATTTTTCCGAAAATAAGGGTTTCGTAGTACACCGTACAAAATCCATGTCAGTTCTCAGAGAAACTTCCCTCTTGATCATGGCGAAAAGGACCTCCCCATTGGCTTGGCCATTACCTCGAATAAGTGTCCACCTGGAAAGTTGTGAAGTTCGTAGCACCCAGAGCCATTAAGGATGTATTAAGGCAAGTTAACTCATGCACGAAAAACAAACGAGTACGGTACTGTGGTTCAAAAAAATCGTTTATTGCAACTGTTCGCAAAAAATTTAAACTGCTTTACATACCTTTCCATTGGGTGCGTTCTTTCCTGCCGGATATAAAAAGATGCCTCCATACAGAAGAGTTCTGTGCACATCTGCGACCATTGAACCGACGTATCGAAGAGACATTTTCGATTTTCCTTCTTCGGGGAATTTCCTTGTGCGAATATATTCCGAAATGCCTTTCGACCACGAGGAGGCGTAGCCTTCGTTTATGCTGTATACTTTGCCTTTCGAGGGGATTTTCATACGACGATGGGTCAATATGAATTCGCCAATGCTCTGCAATAAACCGCGTACGATAATTTTTTCGTCATATGTGCCTTAATTTTCCATCTTTGTTTCTATGGGAGCTTGTTGATTAGCTGCGGCAGACATGTATTTAATAATACCAGTTTAGGGGGAAGAAAAGATGAAAATTTTGAATTGAATTGAGGATCCAAACGATATAAATCAATTTTTTATTCCAGCTTTGAATCGAGATTGTTTCACCGAGGAAGTGCTGCTGGCTGAGATTTGGCCACGCAGTGTCGAAAATGGTGACGCAGTTAACGGAAATGGATGTAAGGCAGTCCGTATTTTATTTTACCACACTTATTTGATTCGCATAAAGTGTCGACTACTGAACTGGTTCACTTGTTCCCCAACAATGTAGCTTTATGCGAATCGTTTCCAAACCACTTCACATATTGTACTCTCGTGCCCAACATTCGATCTTTGACCTTGTTAGTAGTTAGTCGCTTTAATTGGGCACCTTAAAGAAGTACAAAATTGTGCTTACAGGGTCAAGCATGAAACCATCAACACCGTTGCCCGTCGACAGAACGACCATGGTTGCCGATCCATAGAGGGCATATCCGGCAGCGACCATATGCCTTCCTGATTGCAGAACGTCGTCCAATGTGACAGGACCATCAGTCGTCTTCCTATAGATCCCAAAGATGGTACCAATTGAAGCCAGACAGTCGATATTCGATGATCCATCGAGCGGATCGAACGTGACAATGTATTTGCCCGAACGAGAATCCTCCACTATGATCATCTGTAAACATAACTCATGGTGAACTGTATGTCTTAAAAGCGCTAATGAAGACGATGGCTCCTAAAATCTTATTTTTCTGCGAGTTTACGTGAAGTGTGGGAAGGAGTAGGGAGGGATCAAAACCTAGAGTGGGTCCCTCTATCTATCCCGTATATCCCATCGATTTTTTTTTGGAGGGCGTTATGCTCACATTTTATAAACAGTTTGAAGAATAAACGCACAGATGCAGACGGGTAGAATGGCATGATCATTCTCAACACTGTGTTGCAAAAAATCGCCATTAAAACCGAACATAGAAACTGAACGGATAACCTCTTCGTTTTCTTCAGAAACAAGCGCACATGTTGTGTAGGACGATTTTAGCATATTGATCATGAGCTCGTTGCTGAGCACATCCAACTTCTTTACGTCTTCACCTTGAACGTTCTGCTTGCCCGCCATTCCTTGAATGTGAGCTATTCCAGCCTTACGAACAGCCGATGAGATCGCCTGAATCAGAATTTCCACAAAATTTAATTGCCTTCCAGGAAAGAGATATTGTTTGTATGACAGTGAAAGGGTCTTCAGATTATCATTTCCCGTATTTATAAAATAGACTGAGTTGAGAAAAAGATTTGCTTAAAATTATATTATTGAGGCTTCACAGTAGACTGTGAGGTAACGTATGAGTAGTGCTATGCAGTACGCTTACTTTGCATAGTTCTATTGATCTTTATACTTTACACTACGTCTCGTTAACAGGCTGCCAGCCGTCTTCAGTCGACCTATAGCACTCAACCAACAATACCGCCAGTTTTTTTTAACTTAAATGAGTTGATTTTTTAAAGCTTTTTAATGCGAAATATTTAAATCTAGTCGATCAAACATTATAAGACTACCAATCGTAACCTTGATGGCAGTTAAGAGCGAAGTGAGCAGATTGGTTAAATCACCAGATGCGCCTGGATGTTTCTTTTGATCGTGCAGTACAATACGCTGCAGCGTCATCGCATCCGTCTCGATCCCGTACTGCTCAGCCATTCTCTAAAACATTATTGCACAAATTTTCGTTTTTTAGACAGCGAAGAAGCGGTGACAGGAAAGAAAATATCGTGAGTGTCATTCGTAATGCACAATTCGCAAAAAACGTTGAGGGCCTAGAAAAGTTGCTGATAATGTCGTAGCACAAAAAAAGCTGGGATCAATAAAAGTCGTGAATCGCCAGCTTTTCCCGGATTGCCTCTCCCCTCCTTCTTCTCCCCCGTAATGCGACCCTAAAAGAACATGAGCACACACCAAAGTCTATCTTCATTACTCTTCATAAAAATGGCCTATGGAAAATCAGCGATGTGAACACACCAGTGGCTGAGATAATGAAACGTCAACTGGAAAGCATAAGTTGCATGTGAACTGCATAACACGGACAACTATAAAAGCAGTCGGTTCGTAAAGAAACTTCGCAAAAACGAGAGACAAGCAAGATTACCACAAGACAAATTGGCTAACACGCCATCCGAGCAAGGGGTTTTTCTTGGGCAATTGTATTTAAATTGCTCCCATAAAAAGTTAACGATGGATGATCTATCGGGTGCTTTGAAGTCGAACTGGGATCAAAGCATACGTTGGCAAAGAGGATGTCTGAGTTTCTTATCAGGGCCCCAAACTAATCTACTTAACGATTGTCCTCAGAACCTCAACAAGATTTATTGTATAAAATGAGACCAAAATTTGCATTTTCGAGAAAATCTTAGCCAAATTCTACAAAAGAAACACTAAGAACTAGTCGGTACAGTCCGAAACGTTAGCGCCTCTGTAGCTAGTTGCTCATATGTTTCGCATTATGGTTAAAAATGCGAGTAGCGTTTTGTGTGGACACTACTTTCTTTTGTGGATAATATATAACAGTTTCTTTGTATGAATGATACATTTTCTTTCTTTTGTAGGTAAAATTTTTCTTCTTGTGCAGTTAAAATATCTGTAGATAAAATATTTGCAGGTAGAATTTTGCAGATGAAACATTTATAGGTCAAATATTTTTATGTTTGCAACGAGAAATATTCACAGAAAATACCTTGTTTTGTACCTTGTTAAAGATATTTTCTCCACATAAAATACAATATTTAGGTTATTAGAAATAGCCGCATATAGAGTCGAGAGTACCAATAGTCAAAGTTAGTGGAGCCTAAAAATGAAACTTGAACTGTTACGAAATTATGAAATCATGCATGATGGGTAGAAGAAACAATTGAGATGACATTTGAAAACCGTAGTTGATTGTGTTTCATTTTGTTGTAAAATGTGTGCTCTGACTGTGAAAGATGCTTCATCCACATTCAAAAGCTATCCGAATCTGAGTACTCAATACAATCGACTATCACAGTTGCCATGATTGTGATCTAATCGTGTCACACGATTTACCTGTTGGAGCAACAACGAAAAATAGATGTTTCCTGCCTAAATGTTCATCATTAGTTTAATCCAAAAGACCTACCTGTAAACCACTTATTGTCTCTGAGATGTACACAGAGTTTCACCAAGCAATAAATAATTTACTGTAATGTAAATTTTTTGGCGGAATAAAAAAAAGGCATTTAAGCGATCATCAGTTCACAACGAATGCGTGCAATTGATCGAAGAGCAAAGAGAAATTTGAAAAAGCCCTAGAAGTGGAACGAAGAAGTTTGAAAAGAAAAAAGAAAAGAAATATGTATTCGCCGGCAACAAAAGTTTGGTTGTTGTGAAGAGCGATAAATTGTGTCGTCGCAGAGCGCTCAACAGCAATCGAAGTTACACAGCTCGACTGACGGCTGCTCACCTGCTATCGAATGCGTGTAAGTACTTCTTGAAGCTTTTGCAATGTGGCTGTATCTCTTTTCGAGAGACACAAACGTTGATATCAGATACTCTCGGTACTGTTTGTCGCTTCGATCGGATCGTTTCCGCTTCAAATGAACGGTACCGTTACACTCCTGTTTGTTTTGTGTTTTGCATCGTGCAAAGGAGGACATTACATGAAAGATAATATAGGCAAAGGGATCGCCCTTGATGTGTGAGGTGATAAGGTGATACAAATGAAGGAATGTTCATGTACAGATAGTTACAAACTGGACTTTATACTCACATTGTAAGGTTGGAAAGGATGAAGAGGCCTCTACATGAATAGACGACGGTAAACGTTGAATGAAGTACACTTTAGAGGTTGTAGTTTGCATGCGAAGGCGGAAAACAGCAATTTTCGTTTACGTTGCATGATGTTATTGACGCTCCAAACAAACGTGTTTTTCATTTTTGCATGACTGCAAAAGTGTGTAGAGCTGTTAGTGTTGCATGCGTCTCGTAATGCACACAATTTCCCCTATGCATGATTTGAAGTTTCAGTGAGTCGTAGTTGGACAATTAGAAATAGACAAACAGCAACCACGGCAAAGAGAAGTTCACCCCCCAAAATTTCTCGGAGATTTCTTAATTATAACTTTTCCTGATGAAAATCAAAAAATTCTTAATTTCTTCCTGGTGCAATCCTATTTTCTGTTTTTTTTCTCCTAACGAAAGGAATTAGCAGAAACTTCTTCGTAATTTTTGCCAAAATTTTCTAGATATATTTATTTCTTCGAGCATTAGCAATCCTTCGATCAAATAGATGTGAACGTACGGATTTTGATTGTTCTCATTAAAGCGATGCAAAAGAAAACAAAACGTTCGTTGTGACACTACGCATTAGACAACCGTACCACTTTTCGCCGGTGGCCTTTTCTTTTTCAGCGCGACTTTTCTTTAATTTTTACTACCCTTTCGATTGATAGGACAGTATTAGTGAGGACCATAGAGCAATGTGGATACTCATAAAATTCAGCTGATTTGATTAGACTGCTGAGAAACAATAAATCTACGTACACTACTTTTCGTACGAGTTCCATAGTGAAATTTTTAATGTCTCTTTCTTCGTCTTATTTTGATAGACATTTATTGCCCTTATACTATGCAATGATTCAAAGCGATCATATACTGGGGTCGGTTATATGATCCAAATTTTAAAAAACAGCTGCTGTGCGACGAGATGATGAACAGAATTGTTGACAGCGAAATGACAAAAGTTACATTGAAATGGAATCAACCATAACTTTTTCCACTATCAAGCGCTGGCATTGTTTTAAAGTAGTTTAAGAACCATAAGGTATATTTGGAAGAGGTTTTACATAACTGAATGCGACATATGCAGAGGTCATTTAGAGTGCATATTCAAAAAAAAAACTAATTGTCAGCTCGAGAAGTATGCATCGATAAATTTCGTCAAAATCAAAAACAGACAATAAAATAAGTAGCCCTATTCTCTCGTGTCTTTTATTTTTTTTACATTCTTCATCACAGATTCATCAGAATTCGACCTTCATCGGAAGGACTAGAAAAGGAAGATAAGTGAAACGAAACTGCTTATACATTGTTGAAGAGGACTGTAACGATTTTTGCACTACATCTCTCCTTTTACTCTCAAAAAAGAGGGAATTTAATATGAGGCCGTATGCCTATACATTTTCTCTTCTTTAAAAATCACTCTCCCTCTCCCTAAACATTCCATTGCAGTTAATCGAGAAAACACCGTTCTAATGCGGCTGACAAGCGCAATCAATAAATGATTTTTTAGTTTGCCAATAAATCAATAAGTGATTTTTTAGTTCGCTAATACAGCAAAACAATGCTAATATGATTACAGCAAAGTAGTGAAATATGCTATGATAATTATCCAGACAAGAGCAGGCAAATAAATGAGGCGTGCGGGGTACAGTAATACTTCGGATTTGCACCTATCAGTATTTATTTGGTTGATTTCAGAAAACACACCGAAAACCTGATTTTTATCTGAGTACGTCGTACTCCCCCCCCCCCCCCCCCC
>JPKZ01022855.1:335095-348951 GCA_000803305.1 Toxocara canis
ATGGTCAAGAAGATGCAAAATGGTCAACTCAGTGAAAATTTGAATAACTTGCTGACAAAAACATCTCATAACCGAAGAGGCGTGAAATGTACACTTGTGAAACATTCCGAACAAATTACGGACTGAAAACCATAAGACACCGAGCAACTGCTTTCCTCAATACACTGTTGCCTTTGAGCTGAATAGTGAAATGTAGTGATGTGTTGTGACGCGGTATATTTATTGTGGTTGTATCTGATTGTGCCCCTTTGTATCATATTTGTATCATCTTTGTACTGTAATAAAGGTAGTTCTTGCCTATCGACTAAATAAAAGATTCGATTCGAATCGAGGTTTAAAAAAATCTCAATGCTCAACACCGCAGTTAGTATCACGCAGACGTCAGGATCACCATCTATTGTCGTTTTAAAGTTAGCAAATTCTAATGGGTCACAAAATGAATGCCTAAGGCACTACTGTACACTGCCGAGTATGGACGCTCCTCCCGAATACATCTTTCTCATCAAATTAGGTCCACTTGTGAACATTTAAGTTCAGTGAGCCATTCGAATCGAGCATTCGGCTAACCTTTGCAAGCTAAAAACTCAAAAATGGCTTCTTTTGACAAAATGACAACGTAAAGGTAGTAATGTGGAAATAGTTAAGACAGGGACAGTTTGTCGGGGGCAGGCAGTAATGGCAGTTTGCATTTTTACGCACATCTATCTCTCCCAAAGTACTCTTTATGCAAATCGCAGTGATTGCCATATAATTTTTGTGATCCAATTCGTGTTTTACTTTAGTAATCATTTTATGTCATCATGCCCACATATAACACCTTCGAAATTAATGGTCGATGAATATAAACGTCTGTTGTGAGCTTTCGTGAATAATTCACTAGGGAAGTCCAGGCTTTCTAGGTGACAAAAAGATAGAAATTTCAGAGGGATTCTCACTCAGCAAAGTGAAAAGTTCAGAGAGCGAGATCTGTTGTTCCAAATATTGGCTAAGGAAGCATAAAGTTTAGCTTCCAGTTATTACTGTGCGAAACAGTTGCTGAATGAGGATTGATGCTGTTCGTGGGTGGTCGAGCAGCTAAATCTCTTTACTCAATAATTATGCTCGAAACATTGATTTCTTCCGAGTAGACGCAGCCAAATTTGGAAGTTGCAAGACCACGGAGGAAACCATGAATGATTATCCTCCAGTGGTTCTCTCCAAAAGTCATCTTTATCAAAAAAAAAAAAACACGCCGTGCTATATCCATCATGCCTTGTTGTTTCAGCTCATTTCTTATCGTCAGTGGAGCGATAATGCTGCCAAAGATAACCGGAGTGGTAGTTTGATATGAAAGGCCAAGGAAAACTGTTCTCATTATATCAGAAATTTTGCTCATTTTATAAGGAACCGGGAGCTTCAAATTTCCTCTAAAAGTCCGCGTTATCTGCATACAGTATCCCAAAGTTCATACAAAATATTTGTAATAGCTCTCCACAGTTCCTAAAACTAATATAACTTGCATTGTTAATGGTAGGTGTTATTGGCTAAAACCGCGCAATGAGGTAATGGAAATTTATAGGGATAAATTAATTGAGAGGTATAAAACAAAAAAGGATCGAGCAGAAGTATTGTTCCGAAGGGCTGCGTTCGGAAACAGTGCACTTTATTTCACATCTGGATGGCAGTTTTTTTTCGTTGCTTCGACTTTAAGAAATTTCTTAGAAAGGCCCCAACATCGAGAAGACTACACGATCCCCCTTACCACAAGGCTTAGTTAAATGCCATACAACTTACCTGACTCTACCATCTCTCTTGTCTTAGGGCGTATTTTGTCCATATTTGTTGAAAAGGTACCGGTTAGGACCCATACTAGCAACTGTATGAGGCTGATTAAGAATATTTATTTGAGTAATGTATGCACAATAGTATTACACAGTTACTTCGTAACAAATGAGCTGCCATTTAAGCCCCAGAAAATGCTAATCGCAAGTGCCACAACAGCGATACCACCCGTTGCACCGACCATTATGCATCCGGGTCTCCATTCGAGTTCCCTCGAAACATCCTCCTCCCTTAGAAAAACTCTCTCGATGTCTGTTAAGGGCTCACCGATTTGCCACCAACCAGGCGCAGGCATAGAACATTCGTTATTCTCTAACGTCTCGATGATTGCACGCATCTAAAAATTATATCGATGAAATTTTTGATGAAATTACCGATGAAATTACATACTACATACCTTGATTACATACTGCAAAAAAAATACATACTACATTGATGAATTCCTCTCCTCTCAAGTTTCCCTTCTTCCCTTCCCTTCTCCCCCCCCCCCCCCCCCCCCCCCCCTCATTTCCCCTTATCTTTCTTCCCCTACTCCATACACACCAAAAGCTTTACATACATGTTAAACGAGGAATCAGCGCTGCAAAATACGTCCAAGATGATTTGAGAAGCAGCCCTACAACACAGGAGGTCGGAAATTATAAGCCGTATCCGTAAGTCAGACTGCATCGACCGCCATCCAGGCGATGCTCCAAAAAATACGAGTGAGAACGCAGCATAACTTGCTCTGTTGTCAGTTTAAAATTATACGTGTCACCCGAAGACTATTTAAGTCAGAGGTGTCCGGCCTCACCCTTCATTTCGGGCACAGGACAATCAGTGACTAGGCATGACATCAGCGGTCGTAATAGATCAAAATATAAGGAACAACTTACAATTGTATAACGCTGAGATGTGAAAAAATCAAACGTTTGAAAGAGGGCGCGATGTACCAATATGTAGTTTATGTGAATGCTAGCTGCGATAAATTTTCGATTTGTCCACTTTTTAGTTCTGTTCGTCCAAAATGTATAAATGAAATTTTCAGGGAAAAACTCCTCTAAAAACATGAGGAAAATTTCTTCTCAGCGATTTTATTTGACGCTATAAGATATCCAGCAGACATCAAATTCATTCAGCTATACTGAAGTAAAATTCCTTTTGTAAAAATCGCCTCTTTTCCAGCTTTTTTAAATGTCGAATATTTAGTTCAGTTTGCAGTTTTTCAGGAAGCCTAACACTTTCCTAAGAGAAGATAAAGATGAGAGAGAAAAAGAGAAAAAGAAAAAGAGGTATGAGATTACGCATGCTTAGTTGATTCACGATCCTATCCCTGTCAAAATTCATCGACGTCATGTTTATTCAATAAGGCTCGCTGCATTGCTCAAAGGTATTTAGCGAATGCTCGAAATGAGCCAAAATCGAAGTGTCGCTTACGCTTTACGCTGTTTATAATTGTAAATCAATCCACTTAAATCTTCTCTAAACAAAGTGTGAAGCGTATCTACTTTATGTTCACTATTATTTTTCATTGTTATCAACTTTAAAACGATGATGCACATAATATTGCAAAGAGGACCGATATATAAATGCACTCTGCAAAGATGGGAATTTTTCGAGTGCGTAACCCAAACATTTTAAATGCAATGTTTTCAAATACACCAAAATTTTGCGCCGAACATTTTGACTTTACCTCGCTGCTTTCAGTTAATTTTAGCGCAACGGCTAAACTTTCTGCATTAATCAGGATTTTAAAAAAATAGTGCACCTATAATAAAAACAACACGCATAGGAAAATGTGTCGAGAACGCCGTCCACGGAGACCAAGTCGAAGGGGGGGAGGGGGGAGGGGTAAGAAAGAGAGCGGTGGGCGAGGGTGAACCTCCGTTACTTTTCTAGTTCGTGACATATGCGCTGTGGACGACCCGGAGATGCGGAATGAGACCTTCGACAAAGCTGAAACATTTCCTAATGGTCACCTTACTGAAGTTCAAAAGAAATCAAGAAAAACTCATTTCAGCTCTAGAATTGTTGATGTCTTTTTACTATTAATGTCGTTCAAAGTATTCTTGAGGTCACTAATGCCTTCCTTATAATTTAAAAAAAAACCCATCTCCGTTTGATCTCATCTGAGTACTGATCTGAGCAAGCATGGACTTGTTGAACCAACCCTTCTTCTACCGCGGACTATTGTAGACAAATTATCTGATAAGCCGGATATCACAAAACGAACTCTAGGTTTGAATGGTTATTTCAGAGAAAGCTCAAACTACTCACCTCTTGAGAGTCCTTATCAGCGGATATCCATGTGTAGCCATTGTTATGCAAGATTATGAGCAACTGACAAATAGAAGGAAGTTCTTCCAGTCGTCGAAACAATTCGACATTAATTTCCGGAGTTAGAGGATGTATCAGCTCATAAAAACTATAGTTGGCCGCACCACGTAGACCCCGAACCACATTATCAAAGTGCGGCATTGGACATCTAAAGAAACAACGCTTCAACAATTCACAAAAACAAATGCTTTCCTAAATTTTATTCTTGTACTGAATACAGCCCCATTCAGTATGGCTCTACTCAGATGGCCACTCGTTTTCATTTCCAGCGCTTGGCTCGAAATTGTAAGATAATTTTTGATTTAAATAGAACAGATTACGAATGTGAAGATGGTTTAGAAGAAGGGCCTTAATAAGATTGCAAGAGAAACGCTTGCATCGTATATGCAGGAGGGCTAGCAAAAAGCAATTTGCCTTTTCAGTGAATACAGTTCTTCCAAAACGATGCCCGAACATTCCCACCACCCCTCCACTCACTCCCCAGTTATATGCCAACTGTGCAATAGAAAGTCTTCAGAATATTCCCGGCTGGATTCCCTATCATAATCGTAACTTACACATAATAAACCGAGTAGAAAGCATCAATACTTACAAAGGCACAAATACTTACACCAATACTTACACATAATAAACCATCATTACAGTTTTGACATTGCTTATAATTTTAGAAGTTATGAAAATGAAAATAAGCGTTACGAACGATAGAAACGACGAATATACAGACACAAAACAATTGCTCGAAGAAGTTAACATGGGCTTATTCCAAAATAATTGTCTACATTAGCTGGAAATCTGGGGCCGGAACAAGTCAAAAATTTACAGCATACATTTGTACGGTAAGGCACACGTGACGACTACCTGATGTCTCTCTTACAAATGTTGTTTTGCTGCACTTTTGCGTCTTAAACAAACGACATGCGCCCTACGCTTCTTGTTACCTGCTGCACTTCTTCCCTCTATACAGTCGTAATTTACGAAATTACCGCTTTGAGTCGTAAACGAGAAGTAACTGCTTGTTTCCGTAACAATCCTGCGCGCTATTTATGACACGTTCCAGATGTCGCCAGTCAACAATTTGATTGGTTGGGACCTCTTCATGTTCCTCGAGAAATGCCATAAAATCACTCTATAAAAGATGTATGTTAAATTACAAACTGTTCAAACGGCACTCTTCGAGAAGTTGATCTCAAATTGCTTATCCTTGTACAACCTTGAACACTTGGCACATAACACTTACTAAAAGTCCTGATTTTCTTTCAGTTTCAAACCTTTCTATTTGACTAAAACGGCAAGTTAAGATGAACGAGTAATGACTCGATCTGTAGGCTGGATTTACTTCATTTCTGGCGCTAAGTCGGCAGTTTGAATATTTTTCATCAATGAAATTGTTCGGAAGTCATTTATATGGCGGCTAGTGAGATAGTCGCCATATAAATGATAGAAATCTTCCTATAATGTCTTTAAGTTTATCAAGAATCACGGAAAAAATAGAAATATGGTAATTCATAGAAACTATTTTATGAATGAAATGCTAAATGATAAATAAACCTTGCTATTGATGTTGCCATTAAAGTGAAAACTGCGCCCACCAATAACGTATACAATGTGTGGGAATCGTTCTGGTGATAATGAGGTGACTCCAAAAAAGCGAAAGTTTCGTCGAATTATATGAAAATGATAACCGATTTGCTTTTGCGGTGACGATATATTGCGGCGTTCACTAAATTCACGAATCCATTGAGGAATCTAAAAAAGCGAATCAGCTAAATGATAACAGCATTTCAATTATCCTTATCACAATGCTAACTACTTGTCATTCGAATTTTTCTAAAAATTTACATATTCCGTACAAAGTTCACAATAAATTCAATAATCTCGTTGAATTTTAAAGGATTAACCCTAAATAGTGGCAGTAGCTCAGTGGTAGAGCTCCCGCTTCGTATGTGGGAAGACCTGGGTTCGTTTCCCGGCTGCCTCCCCAACGGTTCGCCAGCAGGCTGACCACCAGGCGTTCCGAAACCGGTCAGAGCAATCATGTGTGGGCATGGTTATCAGCTGCATCGATAGGGAAATCGATGAAATTACAGCTGCCTTTACATCCCTAATTAGAAGACAGTTTTAGGAAAAGTTCGCTAAACTAAAATAACGTAAGCTAGGATACCAAATATTATCCACTTTCATTTAGGCGCTTAATTTTGACAAATAGCCGCATGGAAGTGCAGAAGGAAAAGTGGAGCACAAAGTGTGTCTGTAAAAATTCCGTCTGCAATTTTCAGTCACTAGGCTGGTTTTGTTGAACCTCCGTTGATGTGCTCGAATTTTTTTCCAGCGATCGCATCATATTTAAAAGGAACGGATATACACGCTCATTTTCGAAACCCATTAGAGGCACAGTTTGAATTCTCGAATAAAACTGAAATAGAAGAGTCACAAATTTTTACGATACATTCAGCTAAAATAAAAATGAAGGAAAAAACGCCTAAAGAGTCGAAAACAAGAAATCAAGTGCATGCAAATATCCACCCATATACCCTGAATAGTACCACCAGAGGGGTTCAACTTTTCATGGCGCTCTGCTGAGGAACATGTAACGAAGACTCCAAGTGACGGAGCTGTTAATGAAAATGATAAATTCGCCGCAATGAGCACACAAGTACCGCATTCGGGTGAATGCGGTACTTGTGTGCAAAAACGCTTTGGTTAAAAGAATCGAACGTCGGTTCCGTATGTCGTTTATACAAACCAAAAATTAATAAACCATGCACCAGCTGAAGGACTCGCATCGTAAAAATTAATTCGAAATAATTTATGACGAAGGCAGTTACTGAACTGGCCTGAAGAATTATCCGTCACTCCCTTTGTACATTCTCAAACGACTGGCTTGGCTATTGCTACAATGTTGATCTAAAAGAATCGTCAGTTGCATCTACTTGAACCTGCGATCATGTGCAGATTGACTCATCTGACTTTCTATTTGATCAACCAGCTTAATGGTAAAACAAGAATAGATCAGCATGCCATTTCGACCAGTCATGTTTCCCACGCATTGCATGCAATCTTTGTCAACCATGCCGAGCATTGGTTTAGCTCCAGAATGTCATTAATGCTTGTATTCCACCGCTCTTAGTGTTTAAGCACTTTTCCCACATTTTAAAAGGACTTATTATAAAATGGTTGTTCCTGTTAGTTATTTTTTATGCTACTTGTTGTGGTTCCAACTTTTTCCTTAGTTGCCATACTTGTTTTATTTCTGAATGAATTTCCGACACTTATTTTCTCTCAACCACCTACACACCCTTCATGTACACGAATAAACGCCACAAGTTATAAATATGCTGCACTTAAGCGTTCCGTCCTGTGGTTTTTTTTTTTCACTTTTTCTTCAGCCATTTGCTTTGGGAGTTGGTCTGTTTCTCCTGTTGCATTCACTAGCAAGTAAGCCAAATCTTGTCGTACTATCGTATATGAGCGAAACCTACAGCGTACAGCTTTTTATAAAATAGCGAATAGCACAGAATGGAACGATCAAAAAACCTGTGCTCGTTGAGCAATGCATGGTCGCTTGCAAAGGAGTAAAATCATACGACCACTGGTCGCCTTTGCGTATATCAATGATACCGTCCTTAGAGTCGCCTTGTCGTAGATCTCAGCTTCTGCAGCTGCTTGTGCCATCGAATCCTCGCCGACATTATAGGCGCGACACTTGTCGAAATGGGCGACAAGCACGACTGCGGCGAAGAGGAGTAGGTGCGTTTGCCCCATTGCGTTGCCTCATTGCAGCTGCTCTAGCTGCACTGCTGCCCGACCGGAGCCTCCTTTCAGGAGCTGCGTAATGGCGCATCTGTTATGGCGAGCTGCCCAATCCGCAACTGCTCCTACGCTGCTTCTTCCACTCTCATCTTTTACTTCGACTGCCGTTCACCAATCAAGACCCTTTTGGTCTTCGATTCCCTTCGCTATGTTCGCTCATTTTACTTGGAGGCCTTATCTGCTTTTCCATCGGTGTTTCCAGAATTTCCAAACAGGAAGGAGGTGAGAGGAACGGCAAGTTGGTCATATTGTGTCAAATATACGGCTTTATTCCCTTGACACCATTTTGCCTATTGCGTTCTATAAGTACCTCTTCCTCTATATTGCTCTTTAACGGATAGTGATCGGAGTAGATATCTCATAATGATTTTGAATTGTTTATCGAAACTTTATTCTATATGCCTTTTTTCTAACCGTATTACAAAGAAGACAATTTGTGGCACATTGGTCGAATCCTTTTCGATGCGTTTTTCATAATAGTTAAATGATATAAAGCATACACCATCTTCCAGTTTCCATCACTTGCGTGCGGGTAACAAAGAACTGCAAAAAGAGTCTGCGGGTTACAGATCCTCTCCCTCCCTTTGCTTTGGGGAGAAGAGCGGGTTGGCGGCCCTTAATCAGCGAAAAAAAAGGTAAATGAAAATAATTTGAGGGTGTGCATCAACACCGAACGATTGTTGCTTCTTCGCTCATAAAAGAATTAAAACATACCAAGGCACATCTTTTCTGTTGCCGTTTGAACTTTCGGTGCGCTTCATCGACTGATGCCGATGTATGCAGCAGCTTTTCGAATCATCTATTTCCACAAGTGTAAAAGAGTATAAACTTAAAAAACGTTTTAGATTCAAAAGATACTCAAAAACGCGCCATGTCAGTTACTGCAAACCGTAAGGTAAAAACGATAGATATATCGTTAGTGATAGTTTAAAAACCCTGACACTGCTCTGCAGCACGGGTTGACTTAGCTTATGAATGGTAGCATCATGTTTCACCACCGTAGGTTCACCGAGTCTTAAGTTTACGAACACTCATACATATAAGCATACATAATGACCTTTGCTACAAAAAGTAATAAAAGCATTTTAGGATAGGTTCATCGGCAACTGTAAGTAAGAGGCCGAAAGGACAAAAGAAAAAACAAAGAAAAGCGGCGTGCACAAGGGTTTTCTTGCGTTTTTTTTTGTCCGGCACAAATTAACTTTAAACGAATTCTCGGGTCTCAGGAAATCGATTCTTTGAATGCGATCCATTAATGAAATATTGATTGAGAACATCATACGAACTCTTTCGGGATCTGATCTTTGAAGCGTTCAGGAACAATAACCGGTATACACACTATTGTGACTTTTTCAAAAATCCATTTTCCACACTGTACTCTGATTGCTGACTTTTTCAAAAATCCACAACTGGCACATCAAATAATGTTATACTCGAAGCATTTAACAGTGCACTACGCTATTCCGTATACCGTATTTAGTGTAGAGGAAGTATTGATTCGAACCGAAGGCGATGGATAACGCAGAATTAATTTTAGTTTTGCAATCTTCACCAAGGATGAGATTGTTGAAATGAAAGAGAAGGAAGCATCTAAGAAATTGTACACTCAACCTTTGTCATTTCATCATTAGCGTTGGTTTCACTTATGGCTAGACCGTATTTAAGTCTTCTAATAATTCTTAGATCTCTAATAGTACGAGTCATTCTCTGTCCGTTGGGTAGCAAAGTTCAGTGCGAAGTAAACTGCCAAAAAGAAAAATCCTTGAACATTTCTTTTGCCTTTTCAATGACTGCGTTATTAGGCCCTTTGAAACGTTTGAAATACTTCTTTGATTAATATTGCTGAAAATAATCTCGGCACATCATACGACATCTGTGCATAGCGCCAAATAGCTAACCTTAAAAGCTGTGACAGTAAGCAACGAATAGCTAAACACGCTTGTGTCAATGGTGGCCATTTGAACACGTCGAACATTCGGATGTTCGCGTATGCAGGTGGTTCAGCATGTATAGGCGCTTCGAAAAAACTGCTTTCTATTGTTATCCGAAGATGAGCGAGTTTAACAGTGATTTCCACACTGTACTCTGATTGCTGGCTTCAAACTGGCACATCAAATAATGTTATACTCGAAGCATTTAACAGTGCACTACGCTATTCCGTATACCGTATTTAGTGTAGAGGAAGTATTGATTCGAACCGAAGGCGATGGATAACGCAGAATTAATTTTAGTTTTGCAATCTTCACCAAGGATGAGATTGTTGAAATGAAAGAGAAGGAAGCATCTAAGAAATTGTACACTCAACCTTTGTCATTTCATCATTAGCGTTGGTTTCACTTATGGCTAGACCGTATTTAAGTCTTCTAATAATTCTTAGATCTCTAATAGTACGAGTCATTCTCTGTCCGTTGGGTAGCAAAGTTCAGTGCGAAGTAAACTGCCAAAAAGAAAAATCCTTGAACATTTCTTTTGCCTTTTCAATGACTGCGTTATTAGGCCCTTTGAAACGTTTGAAATACTTCTTTGATTAATATTGCTGAAAATAATCTCGGCACATCATACGACATCTGTGCATAGCGCCAAATAGCTAACCTTAAAAGCTGTGACAGTAAGCAACGAATAGCTAAACACGCTTGTGTCAATGGTGGCCATTTGAACACGTCGAACATTCGGATGTTCGCGTATGCAGGTGGTTCAGCATGTATAGGCGCTTCGAAAAAACTGCTTTCTATTGTTATCCGAAGATGAGCGAGTTTAACAGTGATCAAACTAGGCTGATGACTGCTCCGATTGGGTATTTTGTAAAATTGTGACATTTTTTTTTTGGGGGGGGGGGAATGAGAGATGGGTTCAGAAGGTGTTGATCTTACTTCAAGGTGTTTTTTTTTGAATCAGAAGTGAGGTGCAATACTTATATTTTTCATCTTCAGTACCCTCTCGTTCGCATAAGAGACATAAAATCTAAATTTTCTAGCCTCCACAGTGCCATGCGATTCTCGCACAATTCGTTCGGGTTGTCGTTGTTGGAAGATTCTTTCGGAACGGTGGTCATGTATTCGGATGCAAACATTGATTAGAAACAATTTGCTCGCATGATCTGTGTGTGAGAGAATGGTTAGGCTTATGAATCATGTGAGCTGTTAGGAAGGAGTCTTTAAATCACTTCGATCGATATCTTCAAAACAGATTTCTTTGTTTTATGTCTTTGTGGAACTTAAGCTTAAAGCAAATTGCATGAAGTCGAATTTTCTTAGATCTTTTTGATGTTCTCATAAAATGTATAACATTTACTGTGAGTTCTGTTTTAATGTTTGATCTGTCAAGTTCTAAAACTGAGCGCAGCAGCGAATGCGGAGGGAGGGCACTCCTGGCACGCTAGCACTTTCAATATCATTGAACAACCAGCTGCTGAATTTTGAGCAAAATTCTGAAAAAAAAAGCCATTCTAGTCGCGAAACTGCTGCAACCATCTTGCAGGGACTGAGGAATCCAGAAATTCTCATAACACGCTGCTCCGGATCTCCCCATTCTGTCATTTGATCGCCGATTTTTTCCCACAACCGCGAACCCTGCACTGTTCATCTTGCACCTTCCATTTATTTCTTCGAAGGCAGGCTGTTCCCATTGTTATTTTCTGTGTCATCTACTTGAACAATAACACCAAAGGATCGATTTGCTCAAATCGAGAAAAGCAGTGTTTATCTGACCAGAGCAGTATAGCAAGTTTTCCAGTCTCGCGAGCGCAACCTGTTTGCTTCATAATATTAGTTTTGCATCACAGTTCGTTTGGGTACCGATTGCTGTAAAGTCAGTGCAAAATGAAAAGCCTATGTATGCATCATTGCGGTCTGTTTGCGACAGACCGTACTATAAAACCGAGTTTCCCTCAGCATTCAGCCTCGAACGCGTTTGACGTTTCCACTCAGCCGCCTTTCCTACTGTTACAGTGTGAAGCCGTTACTTGTTCATGTATAGTGGTGTTTCCTTTGTTGCTGAGAATCGAGAACAATTTGCAGTTATGATGAGAAGCTCGCATGGATACATCTTTTTCTGAAATCTGCCATCACAGTTTTTTAGACAGCAACTTGCGGACTACAGATCAAAATTTTGAAGTCAGTAGTTTTGGAAGAACTTTTTCACGAAATTCCCCACATCTCTTTGGCAGCCCTCCATATTCGCGTTGCGGAGCACTTCGGGAATTTTGAAATTTTGCAGTCCTCTTCTCCACTTACCTCTCCAACCGCCACCCCTTCTTCTAAGCAGGATAAGGTTGGCAAGATAGCCGTGTGCAGTACAAACTGCTGCATGAACTTTCGTTTGGCATGTTGTTCTCATGGAGCTTCTCAAAAAGGTTGTTGCATATTGTACTGCCTATTGTGATTAGCATGAGGGTGTGATAGTTATTTCGTCCTCCTACTACTTTGGTCTGCCCTAATCCCCTGCGTATTACTTACACTTTAACGTAGTTTAATTCCATCTAAGAGTATCTTATCAAGACAACTATGGCGTAGTGGCTAGGAGGTGCTACTGTTCCGGCCGGCAGTATTTAAAAAAGTTGGTGACACTAATTAAAACAGGTGTGATTAATTTTCAACATCTCTCAAAACATAGTGTTGATGCGAACTGATATCATCAAATAGTGTTGCTAAGCTTCGATGCCGCATTCATTCATTGAGAATTCGTAGTTGTTTTGGTGCCCTTTTAAGCTTAAGCGTTCTCGAATTTGCAAAGCTCTCTTACAAGTGTCACGTTTTCTCATCAATGCTTAAACTCATGTTGCGTTTGGTTTGAAATTGTTTTAAGCACAATAATTTCTGAATCACGAATGATTCACACGTCACAAAAACACAACGATTTTATTTGTCGAAGAGCCTCAACGCCACTACAAAACAATTTACTCAGCATTTCTTAAGTAGGCCATCATCAGGACAATTTTGTATACGTAAATGTCGCTATACGAAAGGTAAAACGTACCGAACGTTCGTCTACACAGATATCTTCTTGTCGGCGTTTTTATTGTGCAATAGGCAAATAGCCAAATGGTCGACAATTATACAGGTTGGATCTTTCCGATGTATATGATTCACTTGTCGATTTTTGATAATCAATAGACCAGTTTTTATTACTGTTAACGCAGTTGGTTTTAACCGCTTTTGTTACACAATCTCATATAAACAACTTATAAGTCGCTTCGACTATTCACTGTTGTACGCTTTTCTTGATTTCAAGTACTTGGCATTTTTCTTGAATTGTCGACCATTTGGCTGCGGCCACAATATCTTATTTTGCCTTAAGAACAAATGAACCGTTTCCCCTAATACTTCATTTGAAACCAAGTTTTGGTTCGTTTTTGTCTCAAAATAAATGTCCACTTCTTTTATTTCAGCGCGTCTTTAACTGTTTTACTACTTACTGTTCGTCTGTTTGTCTAAGTGGGTGTTACTGCATCTAATAATTGTCTCAATAGCTTTAAGCACTAATTACATATACCAGTTTCTTAACAGCTCAGTTATTTGAACCGATATTTGAGTGAACAATGGCAAGCAGGCATATTATTGGCACATTTAAATTTGTGTCTAACCACATTGGATGCTGTCCAATTCAGAGCGTTTTCGGTGGGTCACTTATCGAGATGTGAAATGCAAACAGTGATACCGAACGAGTGCAGGGCATTTCCCTCCATTAAAAAAAAGAATGGACATCACAGTGATTTTTTGGTGTCTGACTGCCAGACTTCGAAGAACAGGTTCCTTGGCGTTTTTTTTTTGCAATTTTTGAAAATTGTTCGATAGATTCCGTTTAAGAGTTGTTTTCTCCATCACAATTTTCACACCACTTTTAGGTCATATGGGGACCCGCCTCTTTCTTCTCGCTAGCTTCAACGAAATTACGATTCTTCTTGCTTCCTC
>JPKZ01022855.1:348973-360193 GCA_000803305.1 Toxocara canis
GTTATGGCAAATCGATTGCGCTCAAATGTAATTTTTATCCCTTCGTGATAACCTTCGTCCGATATTGTTCCATTTGTTAAGAGGTCAGGATAGTTTGCGTTCTACGTTCAACAGAATGTTTCATCTTTTAATTTTCTAACTCTTTTATGACACTTTCCGTTTCGTTTTATCGGTCAGGTTGGAAAAAAGGTATAATGGAATTGTTCTCTCATCAATCCGCGCAAAGAGAACAGCTGCTGTATTGAAAACTTCTGTTCCGCTTTCCTCTAGGATGAACGACTGAAGCTAATCTAGGCTGATTGCTTCGAATGTAAAACGACTCAACTAGGAGCTACTAAGTCAGAATTGCTCCAGTAGGATAGTTCTTAAGTATATCTTCATAAAAGTAAGTATTGTAGAGATGCTTGCTGAAATAACATGGCATAGGCAAGATGGTTATTGCATCTTCTAAGGGAATCATACTTGAGAAGCTGCCGTTTTTCAAATGTGACGATCAGGGCAGCTAAACGTATTGGGTCATTGTAACGTCTTTTTTTCTTGAGTAATCAGTTCGCTTTTCGTAACACCATTATGATAACTTTCGCTACGTTCCGCTGTTCAGTTTAGCAGATGTACAACAATGTATGAGCTTAACTCAGTTTTCGAATGAGAAGTCGCAAAACGCTTCCATCGGTCTCCCCGCATATGAAATGAGAGCTCTGCCACTGACCTACTGCCCGCCTATGTATACATAAATATATATATATATATATACTCCCTGATTCTGTACTTACGCGTCATTTCGACACTAATCACGAACACTAATCCGATTGCTTAGTGCTGGTATTGCGTTTGATACGACCGCGAAATGTCATGTCGCTCGTTGTGATAGTAAAGTCTTTTAGAGCAGCAGCTAAAATGGGCACATCAAAAATGGGCGACTTGTAGAGCCGTGATTCCTTTCTTCAAACATTTATCCATTAATGATGCGAAACACGTAAAATGTATGGTTTTTGATGAATCGTTCATCAAACATACTTCCACATTTTCTCGGACAGAAACTTTCAAGAGGATAGTTTTAGGAATCATAGATCGCCGAATGCGCTGACTTACCAGAATCTTAGAATTATTGATCGTAAGCGCTGCTCATTAGGTTTCTCTTCAATTTATGAGTTCATCAGTCGCAGTATTCGCCCCATTAAACAAAACGATGCTCTTTATGAAGTTGGACAAGAGCGGCGCAACATTCATTCCTACAATGTCAGAAAAGGAGCCCAGGAACAAGCATTTTTTACGCACTTTGGAAATTGTTTTTATTTTTAATATTTTTAAAATAGTGTTTTCTTCACAAATTAGCGAATTAAGCAGTCAGATCCAAAAATTTGATAAAAACTTTATCGCGTCTGTTTATTGAAATGTTCGCCATTCTTTATCCAGATATCATTAAGAATTTTGCATTATAAGAGGAGAATCCAAACGAAATTCATCACATCTTCATCACAATTCATCGCATTTGCTCACTGCAAAGATTTTATAGGGAAGGAGTTTTTTTGCATTTGGGAGCATGCATTCTTTATGAGTGCATGATCTGAGAGCGTTTTCTTGCTTTTTCTTTTATTGCCTGCTTTATTCATTATTGCTGTTTTGTTTATATGTTTTGTTCATATCGGAATTGTCACCGGAGGAGAGGTTGGTCAACTTCAAACGGTCAGACAAATGATTTTATGAAAATGATTTTGGAAGTATGAGGAGGATTGAGAAAATTTTAACGATGAAAACGATATTCCACCAGTAAATGTAAAATGTTATTGGAATATTCAATTTTCTTCATTTTCTTTCTTTTTCTTCTACAAAAACCGAACTCTTGACTAAAACATTGAGAAATTTCTTCTCAGGTCACGCGCCATTAGAAGAGGAGGAGATTAATGAAATCCTCGAATGTCCCTTCCATAACCTTTTTCCCACTTTCGATATATTGTTGCTACTAACATTTGAAATTGTTACCAGTTGCAACTACTAATAAAATGTTGCGAAAATGTGAGAAGATCTGTCTTCTTAACGATCGCGAAAAAAAACTACTTGCGTACCGCCGCTTTTTTTTCGATGATTGTGTCGCATTGTTGGGCTGAGATTAGAAGGCGGAGTTCAAAGAAGGCGAAAACGTTGATTCTAACTAAACAGTGAGTGGCGCTATGAACGCGTTCCGCACAGTTTGCCTGTTTGCATTCCCTGCCATAAGTTTTTCTTAATGTCTATTTTAATAACATAACTTAAATGGACTAGTTTTTAGTAGATTGTATTGTTCAGTTTTTGACGTTTAAAGATCTAACATAATCGGTAGTTTAAGAGTCAAATAGCTTAAATCATTTAGTTTTTTTTCTTTCATTTATGGCGTATTTGCAAAAAGACGATCTAATTTTGTGTAGACAGCGGTAAGCTTAAGCCGTTTTCTTAAATGCGCCTAATTTATACTTTAGAAAAGTTTGTGAATTGGAATTTAAATATACTTTAGAAAAGTTTGAGAATTGGAATTTAAACTTCTAAGAGATATATGGTATATGACAAACATTATAGTAACGGGTTGTTGAAATGTTCGGTTCAGTATTTTCCTAAAATACCCCAGTGTATGCGGTGAGGTATCAATGCCATCGAATGAGTGACTCGTGAAAAATACGCGGAAAAAGAGTTAATCAGAAACCGGAAGCTTTTGTTTCTTTTTGCTGATATCGCCAATATCAACGCTCTTCTTGTGAGCTCTTGAAGGGACAAAGAAAGAGAAAGCGAGGGAGAAATACGGGAAAAGAAAGATTTAGCTTCTGTGTTTGCGTGTGTATGTGTGTATTACGTAGTGTGCTTTGGTGCATTAAGCGAGCTATATTGTGCGTATGTGTTACTTGGAATTAAGCCGTTGCGGAGCAGATGAAAGGCGGCCAGAGAAAAGCATACACTTGCAACCAGGCAATTCGACCAACTGTTATATCATATCATGCACCCCTTCCCTCCCACCTTCCCCCCTCCTCCCTCTGGGGCCTCCAAGTGTTTCGTGAACTTCGTATTTGCACTAATGTCCGATGCCGTTACGCTGTCTATCACCTCATACCGAAACACTTCTGAAAAGGCGCACTTAACGAGAAGACGAAATTTCTTGGCAAAACTTTTTGTCCCTCTTCGACCCCACTCTTTCCCGAATAATTTTCAGCATCTTTTCGCCAGATGTTATGCTTCAAGTCGCTGTGAACTGGACAGAAGCAATTTTTATCAAAACCATACTTCTCTTAGCATTTCGAGCTGGCTCTACTATAGATAATATAGCTTGTGACGTGACAAATCGGATCGACTGGAAAACAGTACCAATAATAAATAATAGATAGGAAGAAACAATAATAATAACAAATAATAATAATAACAAATCTTAATTACAACAATCTTTAGTGATACAACATTAATGAGAGTACAATCATTTGCGCATCTATAAATGGCAAGAAGAGGACCGTTACTGGAACTCTTACCTCTGATTCTTGTTCTCCCTTTTTGCACTACTAGCAAATTAGGAAAATTTTAAAAATTTTGGACTAAAATTTTTAAAGTTCATTCCCTCAGCTTTCTTAATTCTTCAGCATTTGTAATGGATGTTGAAATGTACATACAAAACGTGTTCCCGTTTTCCGCCGTTGAATAGGTCAACTTCAGTTGTTCTGACATTAATCTTAAACCATATTTATACAAATGAGGCAACAGCGAGTGATGATGATTGATGTTTAATTGTTTTTTTTTTACAATTTAAAATCTTGAATGAACGATTGCTTTGTTAACGCAACTCGTCAGTTTTTTTTAAAAATTTTGCTGTTAATTGTTTTGTTTGCATTTTTTTCTGCCATTTATAAAACGCTGTATTTATTCAATTGTTATGGTAGTTTTTGTAAATGACCGTTGTAGCGTTCGTACAATCAAAGTAATACCACTTTTGAAAAGGCCATAAACCGTGTTTGCTTCAAAATCAAATTGTTGACTATATTGATGGGAAAACACACATACAGGACAGCGGAAAAAAAACCGATTTACTCATTATCGCTTCGGATATACTAAGCTGAAAATTTCTTGAAGGATGCTTTGTTGACGAGTTTCTACTGCAAATGAGCTGCATTCGATAAGGCCTATTATTACACAGAAAGAGAGAGAGAAAGAGTGAGAGAGATACACTGTTTATCAGCCGTATTCAATCAAGAAACCCTATATGATCAGTATACGTTTCAGTGACGATTGTTTCAGTAATTATACGCTCAGTAATGTACGGCTTAATATGAAACGATTCAATATGAACGTAACGGTATAACGGTTGTTCGAGCAACATAAAACGCTGAATACGCATTGGGCAGATGATATTCGCAGCCATTTAAAAACGCTCTACTTTTTAATAACGACAGCGTTTTTAAAACGCATCTGTGTGGACGCGTTTTGTGAGCGCGTAATGGGCGTTTTGTTTGTTCGAATCGACTTTTACGAAACGCTGATTCTGGTCAAAAGGACATTCTTGCTTGCATTTCTCAAAACTATAGAGAAAGGAAAAGGTGAACGACCGAA
This sequence comes from Toxocara canis, assembly GCA_000803305.1. Taxonomy (NCBI): domain Eukaryota; kingdom Metazoa; phylum Nematoda; class Chromadorea; order Rhabditida; family Toxocaridae; genus Toxocara; species Toxocara canis. Next base: position 353,534 of record JPKZ01022855.1, read on the forward strand.
GGATAGCCGCTATTATTTGCAACGTGTTCTACTGCGTGGTACGACGCATAATTGCGGTTGTGAAAAAAAGAAGTTGTAACAAAGGAAAAAAATTAAGAGAAACGGTCATGTTACAGCGATGAAATGATCGGTGAAGCGCCCCCACTAATAGGCGCTACAAAGGCGTACGCTCTGGAGACGCAATCGCCAATTGCGACTCGCTGCCCGCTCAAAACACCGCCCCTACAACGACGCAGCCCAGTGACGCGTCGCAACACCAGGTATATTATTTTTTAACAAATCTGTTTATCCAGTAGCATTAACAGTGTGCTGAAATGTTCTTCTAACTGTTTAAATCAAAACCATCAGCTCTTGAAAGTGTGCTTTCAGACGGCAGGTGAGCGATAGTTCGATTCCTATGACTAAGAAGTACATTTTAGGTTAGCGGTGTCATATATACCTCTCTTCACTCCTTTTAAAGTGTGACTCGTTGACTCTGGCCGCAAATGTCATCGTTAACAGGCGGATGCAAATGCAGTGTCATTTCGGCTGTCTCGCAAAGGATCTCGCATCGTTTTTATTTGCAACATCTTTTATAATTTCGCCAATGAAAACCCTTCATTACACTTTTTTGTTGCTCCTTACGACAGCAGCTTGCCGAGATAATTGGCAATGGTTATTACAGAGTGCTTCTGTTCTAAGTGACAAAGGTCACATTTTTCGGAGAGAGTGATTTATACAAATTGGCACTGTCACAATAGGTTCTACTATCAGGATCCACGTACTTGTGTCTAGAAGCAGTATCTCTACTGCTCTTCACTTCTAAAGTGCATTCTTAAATTCACGTTTATTGCAAAAAATAGAGAGGCAATTTAATCTGTTACATTATCGGATAATTCGCCTTGGCAGATGTTCGCCTAATATAATATGTCCAACAGCGTCAAAATTTGTCTCTATTTGAGATAATTTATTTGTGGGATGGTCTTACTGCGAGCTAATTGGTAAATGTCAGTCATATGAAGAGGTGACATTTTTGTTTGAAAACGATGCAGTGCCACGTTGACCATATCGATTCATTCGCTGTTCGATCGGGCCACATATAAGTTGCAATAGGGAGGTTATGAATATAGCGATAGAGAGGACATGTCGGAGGAGGAAATTGTGTTATTCGATAGGGAATTGTTGCCGAGCATCCTTAAAACTGTTCGACGCGCACACAACGCTATACGTCCCTCACTGCTTTGCATTAAACACACGTATTTATGCACGTTGAATTGTGTAGGTAACGTTTTATCTCATCGTTCGTCTCGTCAAATGAATCAAAAAAGGCAAAGTTGCGGTGGGCGGTCACATTCTTTCACAGAGACAGAAAAAGAGAGAGAGTAAACCGATACGTTGTGTTTATCATTGGATAGCTAATCGAACGTAGATGTTTGTGTTTTCAAGGGCATACGATAGAAACGCTATAGCACAACTTTCAAAACCAGAATCATGCACAACGTTTTCAGCCGAATCAAACGCGCAACATTTAACGTCTATCACGCATTTTTCGCTCGCCATGCTAAACAGACAATATAATTGTGATCCAGTTCACTTTTCAGCATGGCGTTTATTTTGCCTACCTGAGACAGTAGCTCTCATGTAATTTCTTAACTTCGTCATGGAGGGAGGGGGAGAGAGAGGGAGAGAGGGAAAAAGACTGACATCGATGAGTGATTGTGAAAAATGGCGTCTTCAAATTTGGATGGGGGACGTAATTCGAGGAAAAAATCGAATTTAAAGAAGTGCTTTTACGAACTGATGTATCCAAAGATGGAATAAATTTGAAGGAAGGGGTATGTGAAACGGCGTCTGAAAAAGGTGGAGAAACAGAGGGAAGGAATGGCCAAGTCCAAGAATGAATCGAATTTGAGGAAATTCGCGTGAAGCGGCGCATCCAAAAGGAGGACTCAATTTCGAAAAAATTAACTGAATTTGGACGGAGGAGTGTAATGTAATCCACCAAATTCGCGGGCAGTTTTCAAAATTGTGCACTCACAAAATGCTGATGCAAATGTAGTCCGGTCCAATTAACTTTTAGAAAGGAAAACCCTATGAAGTGTGATTGTTATTAAGTGTGCAGTCACCAATGCACCAACCACACGTTGTATTCGACGCAAAACAAAATCAGGTGCATTTTCTTTACTGCGCATGCAGATTACTATAACTTGCTTGTATGTAAAAAGCGTTGCATTCCACAGGTTACGATTCTCTGAAAATGCGTTCAGAAAATTCCCTTCCGGTGACATGCGGAACTGTCATTTCTTTCATGATGCAAAAGTTGTGTCTTAAGCACTTTCAAAACGAGTCGTAACAATACTAGATTTTGTGCTTTCAAATATCACGAAGAGATCGATAATCGACGGGAGCGCAAGTGTCCGGATGTGGCATGTTATGCTGTTATTCGTTTCGAGTGCCGTCTAGGATAGTCTAGTGTAACAGCGAGGGCTCTAGTGGACACACTGAGCGTTTTGGCTTGTCGGGTCTAGCTTTGCAGTGAGATTTATTGTCGTCGAGGCAATACCAAATCGTTGAGATGAGTATTGCGCAGAGCGCTCTGTAGTACACCTTTCAAGTTAGTCTTCCCCTTGCCGTATGTGAGAGTGAGTCACTTCGAAACTGTGTTCTTCATTAAAATAGGTGATTTAATAAGTAGCGGCGAGAAATGAAACAAAAAAAATGTTCAATGCAGTGGCATTAAGAAGGACAGTAGCAAAACACTTCTTTTCTTATCTGTTTGAGGTGTAATAATTCGAGTATATAGTAAAATTACTACTTGATAATTTTCGTAGATGAAATTCTACCACCGATGGAACTCTTCTTCCGGTTGTCCAGTTAACTACGGCGAATTATTAAATCGAGACGAAGCAGCAGTAAATAGTTTTGAATTTTATGTGGAACATCAGTACTGTCCGATCATTGGCGTTTTGGTTCAATGAGGTCGCTCTTCTTTACAAGTTCCGGGAGAAATTTCCGTGATCCAAAAGCATTCTGCCGGAAAATTTTTTGATGTGAAGTACACGTTTATTCTTTTAACGAATCTCGAAATTTACTTTGGCAACTAGTGACGTTGTTTGTACGGAAAACAGAAATTTTAAGGAAGGAATTTGCATTGGAAGAAAAAGTAGTTTTCGATTATTAGTTGAAGGCGAAATGATAAGCGATTGCAAAGAAAAAGATGATTGGTCGATTTCATTCTTCCTCAATACAAAACTTCTCCTGCAAGTGAGCAGCTGACTCGGTAAAATTCCATTGTTTTTTTTTCTTCGAGTTGTTTATTTCTAACATCGGGATCATTTTTCTTTCTAAATTTACAAGATAAATTTACGAATGAAATTTAGTGATCACTGAGAAAAGCAAAGAATTCTTTAAATGTTGTCATTTTGCATTGAAATTGGTGTTCTCCACACTTGAAGTAGTTGTTTCTGGTTTAGAGCTCAGAAAGGAATACTTTAGCGCGAATCCGACTAAATATGGTGAGCACATGTCAAAAATTTTTCCACGGAAATTTTCCATTTCGTTACTGAGGCCATTAGAAAAGAGGAGTGAGATAAAGCGTCACCCCGAGTTTTAATCCTTACGCTGCTTTGCTCCCTATATGCCTAATGCATTCAATATGATTGCATAAAGGAATAAGATGGAATACGCTGAGCGATCTGGTTGGTCAGCCGTATCGACCGTTTTTAACGCATAAACTATGGATCGGATTGAAAATGGTCGGTCGCAGACGTACTGCGACTGAGTTTTCGTTAGTATTTTTAAAAAAAATGATTGCTTTTTACAGCATCAAAAAGCTGGGCGACCAGGACCATTTTCACTATAGCAGTGTGGAGTTGGGACCGGTTGTTGTCACTTTGGTGTATTTGGAAAGCACAGAGAGTGGCGTTGAGATGCGGCTTCAAGTTGAGAGTAATGCACGCAAATGGTTTTTGCTTTTACTCTTTTATCGCTCTCTTTAATCGTGCTATCGTATTTTTCCGTTCATAAACCCCTCCGTCATTATAATCCTCGTCTCCCTCTATTAAATACCACTCGCATATTTCTTTCCGAAACTCAAACTTTAGAAGGCGCCTTCAAATGTACTAGTGAACGGCATTAACACATACGTTTTGAGAGGCTGTAATGCCATAATCTCAGGTGATCTCCACAGATCTTAACAACGGAGAAACATAGATTTTTCTTAACAAAGGAAGAATATATGCTCCATGCGTTAAGTTTTCCTTAACTTTTCATTGTTTTCACTTCATCAAAATGTGCGATATATCCACTGAATAATGGCTGGTATTCAAAAAATATGTTTGTATCCTCTGTGCGGGTCTTTTTACGAGCATTTCTTGAAAATCCCAAAAAAAGTAGCTGAGAAACCCTGAAATGCATCGAGGTTCGATATTTATATAATTTTTGCCTTCCTACTACAATTCATTTATGCGTTATTGAAATTAGCGGTAATCATGAATTTCTAGACATTCTTTTACCTCTAAATCTATCAGTTTCCTTTTCGATTCCCAAATCAAACATCCTAATAAATGTATTCGATCGTAACATGAGTATCGGTGTTGACGTAATAAATTACTTCGCCATAACAAAAGACACCTTGAATATTTTAATAACTTAATTGCTATATGTTTGTTAGCATAACATTAGAGGAACTACTAGTGTTTATAATGAGTGCATAAGTTGTTATAACTTGAAATGAATCCTCCTTAAGTGCTATAAAATATCTAAGAAAAATTTCATAGAGAAGAGAAAACATTCAAGAAAAAATTGCAGGCGTTTAACGCGTAGTTTTGAGAAGCTTTGCGAATTTGACTGCCAGCTTCATCGTTGCGTTTTTGACAGAAGTCACAGTCGTCTACGTGAGCTACGCGAAATTGACCTCAACATCGAGGATTTGCGAGCTGAGCTAGGCAAATATTTTGCTCGCTTATCGCAAATCACTGGCAGCCTCATTCGGTGCTTTCCAGTGTTAAGGTTCCTCGAAGTATGTATGCTTTTTTTTGTTCCATTTCTATTCTAAACGATTATGATTAAGAAGTATTTCCGTTTTTTTGCTAATCCTTGAATCGGCCAATGAATATAAGAATATACTGAATGCCCTTTATTCATTTCTTGCCAGCTCTCTTCCGATACCCTTAAAGAAAGTAGTCACTTAAGAGATGCTTTTTGTGTATTGTCGAATACTAATTTCTTTTTTTTTTCGCTCAACTGCGTTCTGAATGTAAACGAACGGATGGTAACATTTGTTTGTTAGCTTATGAAAGATTATCTGGGGAACATTGCAACAGTTCAAAATTTTTTGAAAATGTTTTTTTTATCGTACTAATTTGCTACGTTGTTTGATACCTTCGCCGAATGCGACAGTGGAAATAAAATGCGTTTCCGGAATTCTAAAAACACACCTTAACAGGTTTTTTTCCTTGTCGTGTTTACAATGTTCCAGAGGGGTATTCAGCGTTCCATCCTGAGCCGGAATTTTCAGGAGAGCTTCCGCTCTTCTTCAGCTCTCCGTCACCCCTATTTGAGTCACTATCCTCTTCAAAACCAATACTTTGTCCAAACAGCGCGGTGAAACAGTAGTGTCCTGAAAGATTATTCCATTTCCCAACAGTTGCTTTGCGGGTCAAATTCAAATCTTGCAACACGCTTCCGCTATCCTGTGCTTTCGTATCTCTTTTGCGATGAGAGCTTAGTAAGACATGACACTTCCTGTTTCACTTTCTCTCTTTCCCTTTTGGCAATCTAAGGAGTCCGGCTTGTACATTATTGTAAGGGAACAAATCTCTCATCCATTCGACCACTTTCCTTGTTTGTTCCCCTCAAAAAACTGAGGCCATATGCTAAGGTCGACAGCCGAGGGAATCGATTCCTGCCGGCGGAAGAGACGCCGATAAATACGCCAGCAATTGCGACCGCAATCGTGACGAAGGATTACGAGGCACAATCATGCGATCAAATTTCTCTGAAGGTTTGTTTGAGTTGCAACTACGAGAAAAAATGTAAATAGAAAAGAAAAACGTAAGTCCTTCTTTATAATGAGAACTGGAATGTAATGAAAATCTGGTAATGATCTGATTCCGTGAAATTTCGCTCCAAAGTACGTCAACAAAAGGGACAACTTGTTGAGTTTACGAACTCTTGCAAATACTTTTCTTCAGTCCTCTAATCAGAAAGCTGAGACACCTCTGTAAGCGGCCATCATTTTTGGTGGAATTGAAATGCAGTATAGCATGAATCCTAATTCAGAAGTACTGATGAGTTGATGAGCTATTGTAAAAATAGATTACAAATACACAGACTGGAGCGCTAGGTTTAACGCTACTTTTCCTGCACATAATCTGTTTTTCTCCTCCACATGAATACTTTACTTTTCAAAAGTTCATTACGTAGACTCGGAAGAAACTTTAACAAACTGATTCATTTCTTAAACTCATAACGGGCAGCAGCAAGGTGAAAACGTAGAACGCACATCGGTTTGCGCAAATATACGACGCTCACCTTACGTTTTCTATTTGCTACAAGCTGGGAATTCTTTGGTTAACCATTTTTGCGATTTAAGCATGCAAATGTCTGATGAGATGGTAAGTGATGTTGAAATCCAAAGTTGATATGCTAAGAGTGCTTAGGGGGGGGGGGGGGGGGGGC
>JPKZ01022855.1:360406-373417 GCA_000803305.1 Toxocara canis
GGTCACTTAAATTACGCACTAAGTGACTTATTAGCTTTGAATGTTGATCCCATTTTAGGTGGGTGATATTGTTTCAATAATTGAAAAAGCATCACCAGGACCGAACGGTCACTCTTGGTGGAAAGCAAAATTAACGATAACAAAAGACGCCGAAGGTAACGAAATCGGTGGACAACATTTCCATGTAAGTGATTCCTTAAACATAATTACCTACTCTACTATAAATGGAAGAAGAAATAGCGTAAATATTCTGGCAATCGACAAAAACATCGACAGTTTCTTGAGTCGTTTTGTTCAATTTTTGTTGCCGGATAATCATCGATTTGAAATTTTGATGCCTTAAACATCGAAGTTTCGCTAAAATAGCGCCAATTTCGTTTTTGTGTTATAACTTTTTATCGTTGTTGTGATGTCTCATCTCTTGTTCGTTTCATTATCATTTCAAAGAATAGCGCATTCGCTAAACGCGTCTCTAACATCAATCCGATCCTATTCTTATAGCTCAAGTGATATTTGATTTTCGTAGACGTAGAGCTTTTCTTTCACTGGTTCACATAGTTAAACAAAGAGAGATATGTATCGTTAAAAATTTTAGCGGTGAAGGTGCTACCTTATCTCCTAAAATTTATGTTCGTGCTACCTTATCTCCTAAAAATTTATGTTCGTTAAAAAATTTATGTTTATTCGTTCTTGTCGTTTTGCGAACGTGGGGAATTCGTTGGCATGCCCCTTCCACCCTTCCGTTCTCCTCCAAAAGCAGTTTTCTTTTGACTCATCTGGCTGTTGCTGATTTCGTCTTCTGGTCTAACAATTAGCCCTTTAACGACGAAAAAGCCCAGCGTTAGTGATTCGTCTTTATGCTCTGGATTGTACGAAAGTCAGCTTGATTTCTCTTTTTTTTTTTGTTTTGCACACCTTATACCGAGTGATTGCCCTTTTTCTTATCCATTTTAGCTTATGATCTTTGAACCGTTGTTTACTTTTTCTCACTGACTGCTCTTTATTTGTTGAAGCCTGAAGCCTAGCTATTGTTGAATTATAGAAGTTTTTTGACGCCTAATTTTTTAACACCATGATGTATTTGCGTTTCTTGATGAGCCATTCAGCGCTTGGCGATCTTTTTCGACAGCTGTCTTAACTGATGTAAATCTGAATGCAGATTGTCAAGTGCATTTTTTTTTCATCTGCTTAGCTGCCAACGAAGAAGCTTATTTATCTCGGACAAGTCATATGAGTTTTGCTTGGATGATATTGCGCTAGGGAAAACATGTGCTTGGCAACGAAATTTTCAGGAAGTGTTTGGAACCTTTTAAGAACTTTGAAATGATTGTTTTCACGGATTGGTTTCTTGTTTAGATCATTTTTTTGGATTTTAAAAAAACTCGTTTTATGCAAAATCTTAGTTAGTGGATGAATCTTTACCAATACATTTCTACTATACATGTTCGGTGATAAAATCATATGTCGCTCTTTTAGCAGTTTAACTAGGTGCATTTCTTTTCTACTGAAATAAATCTGTTTCATTCACAGACGTATTTCGATGCTTTTAAGACTGAAGTAATTACTCATTCTCTCTTTTTTTGCTTTTCATGAGAATATTTTCTCCTCTCTCTTTCAATCGACAAACTTTATTAGTGCCGGCTTGATTGCTGGCTCCTTCAAAACAGTCTGACCAATAGCCAGGTCGAAGATTGTAAAAGAGTTCATTCAGGTTGGAATATTTCCAAGCGAATGTGTAAAAATTTTCGACGGCAAATCAGATTGGCGAAACGATAGCGAAACGATATCGAAGAGTCGACAACGGCGCCCACGACAACATTCGCTAATGCGTACATTGCTAAGGAGAAACGCCTCAAAACATATACCCGTTTTTGGTACAGATCTGATCGAATATTTGCAGAAGACTGGAGATGATGGTAATTTTCTTTATTTTTCTTTTTTTTCACAAACATGCATTACTGCTTTGTCATAACTGCTGTTATCGAATAATCACATCCGATTATTTATATGAATTTTTAGATCGAACAAATTCCACTAGTTCTGTGTTGATTTCGAACAGTAGTGTTTCTCCATTTAAAATACGAGGAACTAATCATTAAAACTTCTACTGGGTGCTAACCGATGCCAACTTTTTGACTGATGATATTCATGACGTGAAAAAGTATAGATTATTTCTGGGCGGAAATTTGTCAGCAAGCAGTTATTTCTACGCTTGATGTCATTTGTCATATCAAACAATGAGAAATATCCGTTTGAATCGATATCGTTTTTTCCACCATTGCTCGTTTCTTTTTTCTTATTTCCTTATTTTTTCTTTTGTGGAACAGCGATTTCCTCATAAATGAAATCTTCTTTTTGCCAGCATTCAGTTCCTGTGATACGGCGTCATTGTTTTTCGTTTATTGCAGAATTTTCGTATTGGTTTATGTAGCGTGTGGATTATTGTGTATTTCTGACCGTTCCGCAAGAGTTGTAGAAATTTGAGGGAATTTAGAAAGAGCAAAACAGAGCGGATAAAAGAAAGCCTTTTTTCGCTGCTTCGTGGAAATATCTGAGACTGTAATTTTGTGATCGAGGTTTTCGCAATACTATCTTGACGAAAGGTGTTTCAAGGACCAAGCTTTTACATATATAATCAAATCTATCGTTCGCATTTTTTTTGTTTTCTTTTTTGTCGAGGCCCGATCAAATCATTAAATCGATTTCGATTTTAGTACCAATCATTTTGAAGAAATGCGTGGAGGTTATTGAAGCACACGGCATCGTTACGGGCGTATATCGCCAATGCGGAATCCAGTCAAATATCCAAAAGCTGAGGTTGGTTCATTGCTCGACAACCGATCTGGTTGCGAGAAAATTATATTGGAATGATGGATTTAATGACCTTTCGCCCCACAGGATTATCACATTGTGCAATGATCACTTCAACGTGTAGGGAAGGATTTCTATTAGGGCTTGATTCTCTTTCTTTACTTCATTTAACGACATAGAACAGTACATGTTAGGCCTCACCGAGAGCAGTCCATCGTTTTTTTCCTTCCTTGACAACTCCTCACCGGGTCAGTTTGCTCTAATTTTTCTCTGCTAGAGTTTCACTATCCTTTGCCGAATTGCGTCCATTGCCATTCCTCGTCCATAAATTGCTGTGTGCAGCGGGACACTTGAGAGGTGTAACCGGTTTCTCGTTTTTTTTTTCTCTTTCTTTTTTTTTTTAAACAAGCGAAACGTGGAACGATCATGATGCCTTCAATTTCCTCCAAACTGCCACGTTTATTATTCTGTTTACAATAGTCTTTTGTTGAAATAATATGAATATTCCTAATAACAAATTATGAAGTTGTTAAATCGTTGATTTTAGGAGCGGTTTCGATTCGGGTAATCTGCCTAATCTTGACGATGAGACGATCCTCAGAGATGTGCACTGTATTTCATCCCTTCTGAAACAATATTTCCGACAATTGCCTAATCCGTTATTCACATTCGAACTTTATCCAGATTTCATCGTATGCTTTTTCTCATATTTTAGCTTATAATAAAAGATTTTGTTTAAAAATCCTTTTTCATATAAGAAACAATATTTAAAAATTATTAAAGGAATAGTCGCTTGAATGATTCGTTTTTTTTTTCGCGCACGCTTCACCAAGGATTAGACAGTTAAAATCTTCCAATTCCCCGTAGCGATTTTTAATCCAAACTCTAATTAGTTATCAAAAACATGACAGTTTGTTCAGAAATAAAATTTCCCCTTCATCTTATAGAATAACCGTTCGTATCTTTTCGGCGACATAAAACATGTTTTGTTAAGCGCACAACAATTTCAAAAGTAATCATTTATTCTCGTTAACGGTGTTTTCTCTTTTCTCCGTTATATTTACTTCTTTTCATTTTTGCTTCTCACTTCAGTTTTTATGCGTCTTTTTTTATTGTTTTCAGCTAAAAGAACTTTAATTGTGAATATAGCAATTCTTCAGGGAGCCTACGAGACGACTGATGAAAGTAGAGCGCGTCGCTTTAAAAGCGTCATCGATAGGCTACCATCTGAGCACTATAGGTTGTTTTTCATAGCTTATTCGCTCACTTAGTTTTTTCTTTTTTTACTTTCCCGTATGTTTGCAGAAAAAGTTAGTGACATTAAAATGTTGGTTTCTGAGTTAGTTTTTGGTTTCTCAGGTTTAATGTTAATTTTTTTTTTTGGGGGGGTGGGGTTAAATGTTGGTTTTTGGGCGCGATCAAATGAATATGATTTCGCTCAGGGGTGGAAAGTTGAAAATGAAAGTGAATTATTTTCTTCTCTTACATTTCTGCAGTTGTAATATTCTGATTATCTTACCAGTCTCCGCGAGCTGTGTCATTCGCAATTTTTGCGGGGATGGGAGTACTTAATGGAGTGACAATGTCGAGGAGGAGGCTTCATTTAAGAAGATAAGGTATATTATATTTTTAGCGATGAGAAAAAAAACTAAGAGGATGACCAACTGTTGGCCAGTCTTGTGTAATGATGTCTGCTATCCTTTGTCTGTTCAGCAAGAAGCGTCATCACTTTGAAGATGTCTATGAAAATAATGACTTTTCTCAGCGGCCGTAGCAAATGGAGAATGTAAGGCACACATTATTTGCATAAGATTTTGGAACATGAGGATAATGTAATATTTATGAAGGAATGGGGGAAATTTGCTGCTGCCTTGCAAAAGGGATGCAAAGGCAGCTGTAATTTCATCGATTCCCATATCGATGCAGCTGACAACCATGCCCACGCATGATTGTTTTGACCAGTTTCGGAACGCCTGGTGGTCAGCCTGCCGGCGATCCATCGGGGAAGCAGCCGGGAAACGAACCCAGGTCTTCCCACATACGAAGCGGGAGCTCTACCACTGAGCTAATGTATATACATAGTATATATATATATATTCTTACATTTTTCATTTGCTAAGGCTCCCCATTGCGCATTTAACATCGATTTTTTTAGAACAGCCAAATACCTCATCCTTCATTTAACTCGGCTGTGTCAGTGCACTCATCTCACCGACATGAACTCAAAGAATCTCGCAATTGTTTGGGCACCCAACTTGTTCAGGTATCTTCAAGAAGCATTCAGTCATTATGCCCACTTTAGCAATTCTGAAATAATCAGCGTCCTCCCATATACTGATTGCCGCTGTCGTATTAAAAAAAAAACTGTCTTAATCCAGTAGAGGTAGTTTTCGTAAATATGAAAAGAGCGAAAAACGGGGAGGGTGGGGGATGGAGTGGAGGCATCAGCACACTTCTATACGCAGCCAGTGAAATTATCGAAAGTGAAGTATAGAGCATAACCGTTGCGGTAGCACCGTATGAATTTGCGTTCATCGTAGTCGTTTGCGAATTGTGAAAATCCAACGCAATTACTTACCTTCTGTGGTGCGGAAATTTGAAGTTTTAGAAATTTGTGTATGAGCACTGTTTGTACCGTTCAGAAATCGAACTTCACACCTTATAGCGATTTCCGTAGAAGATACTGTACTTATTTGGTCAGCCTTAGGCAACTTTAGGCGCAAGTGTCACACGACATCTGAAATGGTGGTTTTTGTCATGGATGAAGTTTGCTTTTCAGGTGTCCACCTTGCCAAAATGGCAGCGATTCATATCTTCTGCAAGGTCTGAACATACAAACGGGTCTATGTAACTTCATTCTTGTTCACGCTGTATATTTATTTTCACTCGAAAAAGAATCACTCACACTTCTCAAAGGTATCCACGTTATCGAACAACAGTTAACTTTGGTCATCAAAAATTCATATGCGACTTGAGAGGTCTTCAGTTTCTTGACATTTCAGAACAATTTCGTTTTTAATTAGTGCCGAAGCGATAAATACTTTCTCTAGTAGGCGCACTTCAGCAACTTTAAATATGAGGCGTGGGTAATTTATCAATAGGCCCTTAGCAACGGGAATTGAGTGTTTATAAAGTTTGTGCAATAGTAAGAGCAAAGATTTTAAACGGGCAAAGAAGCTCATCCTGCCTAACTCAGCAAGAGAATCTCATGCTACTATTGTGAAATGACGGAGCGATAAACTTTATAGATGGATCAAGTCCATCATCTGTAAAGAAGTGCTCACAAACCGCATCGCCGGATCTCAACAACAGGAATTGTATCGATGTTAATGGAGGGCCTTCATCTTTGCCAGCCTTCCGAACAGTGCTTGACCGACCGTCAAGGTACGTCATTGTACTTAACGTTAATTTATTCTCTAATTGTTTTTAATGGATGCTACCGGCTATGAACATAGTGATCAGGGAGTTCCCTATGTTCAGTGTCGAGATTAAATGACAGAATTTCTTCAGACGAAAATCCGAGTGTTTGCCACAACGGCAATTTGCACCTTAAAGAAATGCCTATAAAGTTTCGCATCGTTTTGCTGACTCAGAAATAGTCAGCCAAAAAATAATCCAGTGAACTACGGCGAAAGAAGACCAAAATATGGCACTTTTAAGACAATATAACCAGTGTTCATGCGAATGGAATTCTCAGTATTTCTAAGCTAAGGTGGAGCGTATGATGCGTACAGTGTTGTTGAGCTTAATTAAAACGATTAGTGGTATGAGTGGTTTTAGGAAGTTGAGCGCGCAGTCGGGCACATGGCGTCGCCTGTTAAGAGGCCCGTCGGTGGATAATGCGTTGACGAGTTTGCGCACTCGATGGAGGAATCATGGAGAACGGTTGGCCGACGTGGATACCGCTTCACAAAACGTCAAGTGGCGAAGGCAAGAATCAGTCTTAAGCATTCCCCGGAAGTAGATTCCTGTTTTCGAATGCTTCGTTCTAAAGAATTCTTTTTTTTTTTCGGAGTGTGAGTTAGGAGGAAAACTGGGGGTATCGAAGTCATAGTTCAGAACATTCCTCCACTTTAGCTTCCAACTGAGTCGGAGCCCTCTCATTTCGTCTTTTACTGCTGAAAAGGATTGCCTGATTCTTTCGTAGAAAAAATGAAATAAGCTGGCGCAATGCCTTCTCTTTAGAAACGCTTTGATTATCATTTGATCATTGTAATCGGAACTTTAAAAATATGAGCAACTTGAAGTCAGAAACGGCTATTATGATATCGATGAACTTATTTATTTCATTTAGCATTTGCATTAAAATACGCAGATTTTCAGAAGTCCTTCCGCCGAAGCATCTTCTGCATCGTTTCGACAAGCTAGAAGTGCATCGTTGATTTCGTTTGTTACGAAGAGTGTTGAAGAGTTTCGAAACGGTGTAATGAGAAGTTGGAGAACCCTCGCAGTCAGTAGCAACAACCATGGGAACGACGGAAATTATGGTACGCTAAAGGAACCAGTCGTTAGAATGAGAGCGACTACCGATTGCATGGAACGAAGGGCCCGAAGAGAGGGCGTGCTTAGTGCTGTTGAATTCGAACATGTACCTTCTACGGTAGGTTGCATTGTTCGGAATGCAATTTATTTCACTGATTTAAGCATTTATCATGTGCCTGTACTATGCTGTAGACACTATGCGCTAGCGGGCAGTAAGTTTATTTCTGAGAATAATGGTGTTTTCAGTAGTCCTGTTAATTGAAGCCTCTAAAAGATCCATCCCATGTAAGGCGCATGGTTTCGGATTCTATAAAGCGTGTGATGTTTTGGAAGATGAAAGAAAATTCTGAAGAAGATTTCAGCGCTTTACCTATTGTTAATAAATGACTTTATCAAATCAAACGATACCTCAGTGATAAAGATAATCTTCGGTGAATGCATCACATGACCTTCTTTTTGTTTCTTCTGGTACGAATTATCGATTCATGTTGGAACGAGAGCGGCTGTAGTCGGACTTCTGTAGGCTTTCCCAAACTGGTTGTTGACGTTCGTAAAAGAAATAGCATGGAATCGAATTTCATAAGTGATTAATCTGTCCACATGGAAGAACGATATCGGCCCAGTTGTTTTCGGTCCAGAAATAATGAGCATTTTAAGAATGAAAAGTTTGCCCTACGAGTGTCTCAAACGCCTTTAAAAAAATTATAAGTTCGCTGCCATATGCTAGATACAGTATCATAAGGAACAACACTGGAACTGGATCAAACTTAATCACTAATTCGGACATCGTATTTAAATTCTGCTGTCATCAATTGACGACAGAACGTTCTGTGGGGTAAGGTTTGTGACAAAGCCAGACATTTTGCAATTAAGCTTGTTTTCTTTATCAGTTACTGCGATGATTAAGTGCATGTTTCATGCAAATCCAAGTGTTTCTATTTTAAAACAATGTGAGTGGCGCAGCTTTCTTCCTCCGTCTTGTTTCGACGCTTTTGATGACGTTCGTTTTTTGCGCAAAACTAGTGTAAAAAATTTTGAGTCGGTGGCAAAACAATCACCGGACGCGCTTGGAGGAAGTATTTCGGAGACAAACTCGAGTGCACGAACCGAACCAACCGACGGCAACAACAGTCCGGGCTCAACTCGATCGGCGCGGTAAACGCTAAACGATTTTGAATTCTCTAAAAGATGTATCAACATAAGCTTAAATCTCTTACATCCTTTTGATTGCATGCCTTAAGCTTTAAGCAGCTGAATGTTTGCTTTATTTCATTATTTTAAGGCGTCCATTCACAGCATGATTATTTGATGCAATTTGAACGCTAAAAACCATTTGCATAGCCACGGTCAAAGTTTCAGGGAGGAAGTGCAACCGCTTCCTCACGTCTGCGAAGAATTTAATTAGAGGGACATTGCAGGTGGTAAATACAGGAAATCTCTGAAGGTGCAAATTTCGCGGTGAGGAAGAAGATAAGGCGTCATCTCTCAAGATTAAGTTTTGTGGGATACACATCCTTCCCCTTACCTAGAAATTATTATAAACTCTAAAGAAATGTTTATGACGGGTTTTCAGGAGGGTGTTGGGTATAGAGGAGGGTGACAGCGGTTCGTCGAGTAGTCAACGTCGACTCCCGACAAGGCCAGATATGACGTCCAACCCAACGCTTCTAAGTCGGCCTCAACGCCCTGAACGACGTGTTGCATTCGGATCTCTTGAACGGCGCAAATCGTTTGATGAACTCAACAAAGATTGCCTCAGGAGGTCTTCCTCTGCCGAATGGTCCGCATCGGAGAGCAGTGAATCGCTGCAGCTTATGAGTCGGTACGACAACGTTTCTCCGCATTGTATGTGTAAGTTACTTTTGTTGTTATAACTACTCTAATGAACGTAAATGAAAAACGGATTTCGGAAATCAGTGATTGTATCGATAAATTAAAAGTACTTCGTATCGATCTTTCTGTGAGGGCGGAATTGACGGCCTCAGAAGCCGTGGCGAACGAAGAATTGAGGCCATGCTCGATCCATCGATTGTCTTAAATTTATTTTAAAAAAACTTTGGTTCATCTGCTTAGAAGGCATTTCTGGCGTATCGTGGAAGTGACTGTCTTAAAGTATAGCCGTGCTATTTGACAGGGCATTTTTTAGACTACTAGCCAAGCAAGAAATCTATGAAATTTGTGTCTTCGCTGTAACCTATTAGTTCGTCCTTAGTTTTTTCATTAAAAGTGCGATTTTCAAAACGTGCTATACAGATTACTCATAAAATAAGAAAACTGGTTTAATGACGTCATTTATTTTGGCTTCATCTCCCGGGCTTTCATGAATCATTGCTGTTGGAGTGCATTGCGTACTTTGATATGCCCTTCATTCAAAAAAGCACCACGCTAAGCTGGTGACACATTAATTATTTTGAGGTAAATTTGTGAATTTGAATTTCGTTTTCAAGCGAGAGAAGTTTTTGCATGACAAGAAATGGTTTCAAATAGCAAAAAATCAAGCGGTTTTGAACGAAACAGTCGCTACATCAAAAAATAATAAAAGCTGAATGATAAATAGTGAGTGAGGCATTCGCTTCGTTTCGTTTGTATTGTTAAATGAAAGTCGTTAACTGAAGTTTTTTGTTTCCTCATATACACACCAGCAATTGCAAACGACAAAAAGTGTTTTTCGATGACCTCGTTTATCGCATTCTTTCATGAACGAGAATGCTTCAGTGTGAATTTTCGCCCAGCAAAACATTGTAATGATTTTGCTGCACGTTTTTGCGCTCATATGTTACTGAAATCGATCGATCGCTAACGACTTTTGAAATTAGAAATTTTTAAACATTTCGAAAATAATTCATCAAATAGGCAAAATTCAGTATGATCAATTGAGAAGCATTCAAACGAAATCATTTATTGTAGGTCGTAATTTTCTTTTGAAATTTGAAAAAAAAAAATCCGAAATAGCTCTTTCTTGAAATTCTTTTTTCTTAAAGCACTGAATTATCAGGTTTTTTTTTTCCTTCGTTTAATTTTCAGTGGGTATCAACAGTTGCGACAATGGATCGCGATTCATTGGAACGCCAATCTCATTCTACGATGTGCCACAAAATAATAATAAAACGAATCGATCAAATGTTCAATTGTATTTTTTGTAAATTTTTTTTGGCGTCCAAATGTGATAATAAAACTTTTGAGAATGCGACTTAACGAAAATAAAATCAACAAAAGTTTCATTCGATAGCTAATTGAAGCTGTTCGCTTATACTCGCAATTCGACCAAAATCAAGAATCATTCTGTAATTATGGTTTTTTGGCGGTTATTAAGATCATATAAATGAAATGAGCGCATTTGAAGTAATTGCGGAATGGTAGCCAAACGTTGAGATTTTGAACGATGTTATTTACAAAAGCACTCCGAAATGAGAAGAACTTCATGATGAGACAATGATGCCTAAGCGCTGGCTTGTCAATATCTGGCAGATAACGTATTTTGAAGCAACTATACTGCTTTGTTGTATTTTTATAGCTCGCTTTAAATTTGTATATTTTCAACTCTGTGCCAAGTATGGGACAGGCCTATGTCCGTGCCAAGTACAGGACAGTATCCGTGCCGAGTTCGGCACAGTGATTTTAGTCCGTATTCTCATGTCGCATTCGAACGTTTATTTCTTGTCAATGCTCTTTTTTTTCTTTCCTTATCGAAGTCCGAGACATATTTGTTTCTATGTATTGCTGGAATGTCGATTTTTTTCGATATGAAATGAGACGTACTATTATGAAACGAATAAATTTATTTGACATTTTCATTCTGATTGATAAATGCAAAAAATAGCGTATGGAAGGAGGTTCAGGTTTTCAACTCGTTCCTCTCCGCCGCCGCCATCCCCCTTCCTCCTTTCATGAAGAACTCGGTGAATATCGAGGGGAATCGAAAACCAACTCTAGGAAACTATTTTTTTCCGATCGGTCTTACGTTTAATTTGTCCGAACAAGCCCGCTTAGCAATTTTCTTTGGTTTGCAAAATCCGAATGACTATTTTCAAGGAACAATTTCAGGCCTAGTAAATTCGAAACATCAAAAGCGCGATTTGCAAAACTAATGGTATCTTCCATTAAGTGTGTGATGATTTGCGCCATTCAAACGTCATGCTGCAACCTTGACTTCTATAAATAATTGGTGGGCTTCGAATCGAAGTGAAATTACGAGCATATGAAATCGACTATCCATCTCCGGCTCTGGTTTTGAAAGCAGCTCCAAAGCTGAATCGTTATCACGCATCGCTGCTATAGATCGAACGTTTTCAGGTGAGCCAGATACTCTGGGTTAAATAATTCTGAAAGAAATAGCACGAATGATGTACCGTTCCTCTGTATTTCATTTTGCTATTGTTGCCATACTGGACGATGGCACAGTACAAAGCCGTAAATAATAAGTGTGATATTTTCTGATTAAGTCACATCATTTTTATCACTGCACCATTTTTTGGTTTAAATACCAAACTACACCTCCGAACTATTTGGTATGAATAGTGTAGTATACTTTTTAATACCATTTCTTAACGATACTGTGCCGTGCTTCTGAATTCCATTTCGGTAAGAACACTTTACCTTCGTACAGCATTGCACGCTACGAAAAAAACTTTGGTATCATGATATCAGTGACGCAGCACTAACTGAGCAGTGGCGGTAGTATGAGTGGAAAACCGAAATTCCTGTTTTGTCTTCGTGCGGGAAGAGGGGGGACGTTACAGGCGAAACTTGTCGCTCTATAGTACCGTCTTGTTCCCACACTCACTTCAATTAATATGTTCAGTTAACGAACCTAATTTCGCAAGAAAACCACAACCAAATTAAGGCATAATGATGTGCGTCGACAACGACATTCACAAAAACGAATGAAGCGAATTGGAGCATCTACGTGCAACATGTTTGTCAGAGGTATTAGACTGAGGCTACGTTTTATTCGAATAGGTAGTTGGTCAATTTGCATATGCACCATATAAGCGAGCACCTGTCGCGTTGTAGTGTGCTTGACTTGAAGCAGTTTTCCGGGAGTGTTGCTAAAAGCGTTAGAGCCTTCAGCGACATGGAAGTGTGATTTCGATGTCAGCTAAAAACCTGGAAGTGTGAATGATCTCACCTCAAATGAATTTACTTGCAAAATTCTTAAAATTCCCAATTTTTTTTCTTTTCATAAATTTTTGTTTTGATGCCTTCTAGTCTTTGTTTCTCTGGCACTTGCAGGAGATGACGACATTATCGGACAAAGATTTTGCTGCGTATTTTTAACTTTTTTTTATTGTGTACACATCTTTGTGCGTGAGCCCTCAAAAAAACTGAATTTTGATGGGACGAAGATGAAAGGAAGGTTATTGTTTCATCGATAGATGTTTTGACGGCTTAGGATCCAAATAAGTGGAAAAGAAGTCGATTTTAAGCTTCGATATCCTATAATGAAAACCTTTAATACATAGTTGAATTTGGGTCGGTGAACTACGACACTATCGTGCTATGTGACGGCCAGCCATTTCATAGAAAGATCTCAATTTCGAATAATTTAAAGAACTCTTTTAAAGAAAAAAAGATATTCGGCAAATCTTTCTGCCATCAGAGAGGGTTTAGTATATCCGTGTGCAAAGAAAAACAAGGTATTGGGACTGAGGATGTGTCAGCAAAGGTTTGTATTTGACGTTTTACGGTGTGAACTATTTTGTAACATATGCAGGGAGA
>JPKZ01022855.1:423398-434477 GCA_000803305.1 Toxocara canis
GAGGGGGGAGGGGGGAGGAGATGGCGTGGTGAGAGGGCCGAAAAAAAACTAAGAGCAATGATTTTGCCAAATCATTGCCTTAAAAAATTTTCTTAAAGGTTTGTTTCTGAGGCGTTTTGACGAAATGGAATTGGGTACGCTAGTGACGTTGAAAAAGTAATTTCGCCACTTTTCACCCATTACTTTCCAAGCGATGATCCTATCGTCGCCTTTTTTTGGTTCTTGAGAAGCGACCTTGCGCTGATATCAAAAAACGAAGTGATCCCAGCAGTAGTCCTAAAATTCTGTTTTTATGTGGTTTCTGATTCTATACAAACTATTCAACAAATGGAGAAATTACACTTGGTGATTCTGTCTCCATTGGACATGCTGCAAGTATTCTTTTTCACACGCCAGTTTCCTTTTAGATTTACTTAATTAAATCGTCTTCGCTATTGCTATTATCAATTTTCTAGGCTTTTATGATGTTGCAGTGCGAACTAGACTTAGCCAAAAGAATAGTAATGGGTGTGACTATGTGGAGGGGAGACTAGGTCCCTCTCTTCGTGCTATGTCCCCACTATAGAGTGGGTTTCGTTTTCTTTCTGAAAAATTCCATCCAGATATAGGACAACTTCTTGCTGAGCATGAAAGGACAGGTGATGATTCTCTCATTTTAGCGTAATTTAAACTTGAATGCACGTCATGTTTTTTAAAACTGTGCTATGCTCTCGCCTCCTACCGCAGTGCTTTGTAGAAATCAGGCCGTTGTATTTTTATTTGATATGCACCGGAAGAGATACGCCGAAACTCGTGCTCTAGATGGTGTTTTAAAATTTCTAAGTTTTGAAGCTGATAACTTTGTGCAGTGCTACTAAACTTTCAAATGTTTCATAGTAAAAGTTTATAAATTCGGTTTAGGAATCTGTGCAAGGAGCGGCATCGATCCGCGCATATCGCTGTGTCGATCGCTTCGTCAATGAATCTCAAAAACGGGTTGACGATAATCTCGTCACCTATTATCCATCCATTGTCGCTAACAGGTTATTTGAATCTGTTCATCTTTTTATCATCTTTCTGTTGAATAAATGTTTTCCTTTAATACGGTTTTTGTTCATACCAGAAATACATGCGTTCTTAAAATCGAGGCACCAGTAGTATTATAAATAAACTATAAATTAGTATTGATTAAACTATGAGAGAACTTGACCATAAAGGGGTTTAGGTGAAAGGGAGTCGTAACCACAAGAACATCTTTCCTTCTGATCCAATATTTGTAGAAACAAGGACCGGTGAAGTTACTGGCTGCGAAATAAGTAGATGTTGCCATTCTCGCCCAAACGATGTCTAGCTGTTTTATGGACAAGGAAAAGTATTGCTTTATGTCTATTCGGATTGTGGAAAGTCGAATATTTGCTCGGAATTATTTTATCGTGATCTTAAAAGGGTTACAGTTCTTTAAGGCACCATTTAATCGTCCAGTAAATTGTCAGAAGGGTGATAATGATTTTAGGTGGTTAGCTGTTCGACTTGAATTGATTGGTAATCTCATCGTTTTATGTTCGGCAGTTTTTGCTGTATTTTATCGCGACAGTGGAGCCGTTACTGCTGGTCTTGTCGGCTTGTCGGTCTCGTATGCTCTCAACGTTGGTTTCATTATTCCTTCCTGAGCTAGTTTTGTTACTTGCTGTGCAAATGCAGCTGCAAAAGTTGTCAACTATGGAATATGCTCATTTGGATTTGTAGAGCGTATAGTCGGTGGGGGAGAGGTGGGGAAGCAAAAATGATAGCCCGATGGCATCTTTTGAGAGAATTCTTCTGTTTTGATCTGTGAGTAAGGAAGTTCTTCTCGCTTTTTCGATGTGTGGGCCAAAAGTCAAGAGCACGGCTCATTTTTGGTTGGGCTAGTTGAATTGGGACGCTACGTTCATCAGTCTATCCTGAGTCCCTGTAGATTGCGACATGGCATATTGCTTTAGAGGCATTGAGTGTTTTATTTCAGTGAATTTTGGGTTGATGTAGAATTTGCTCATTATACTTCTTGATTTTTAGATAACGCAGACGCTTAACTGGGCCGTACGAATGACCAGCGAACTAGAAACAAACATTGTTGCGGTTGAACGAATCAAGGAGTACACTGAGAGCCCAACTGAGGTCAGGTTTTCTTCCTTTCTTAGTTTTTCTGGTGGAATTTTTATAGAACATCATTGATCGAGCGTGTTGTTTGATTTTTTTAGTGTTATCTGTCCTTAAGCAGCCATTCATCCAGTTCCCCACACTTACCTTCATCCCCCCACCCTCCCACATTAAAAGAAAAAAACCACATCGTTCACAACCAGTTACTGTCTCGGATTGGCTGTTAGCACTTAGTTGGCACTCTTCGGTGCAAAAATCGAAAAGCAGCGGCCGAACACCAAAATTGTCGCAAACTGCATTTCATCTGTTTCAACTGCTGGTTTATTGACCGTTTTTCTTAATACGTCTTATGAGATGGATTGGGAGGAAGAGCAGTCACCTTTGATCATTTAATCCGTTATGCTTAACATATGCTTAAATTGGAGTCATATTGAACGGTTCTTTAAAATTCCGTTTAGGCTTACTTTTTGCTTACAAAGAGTGTGATTCGTTTGGTCAAATGTGATTAATCTAATTGAGATTTGCTTCATTGTGAAGTTTATTTATTGATGAAGGTCTTTGTAGGTGCATAAGAGTAGTGTTGTATTATTTTTTAAGGGGTCTCCGAACGAGAGCTTGCTAAGAAAGCCAACTGGTGATTGGCCAACTGAAGGTGAAATTCAAATCGAAAACTTGGACTTGCGCTATCGTGAAAACCTCGGCTATGTTCTGAGGAACGTTAATGCTCATATTAAAGGCGGCGAGAAAATTGGAATTGTTGGAAGAACAGGAGCTGGTTGGTGTTATTAACTGTTGTTGAAATGCACAGAATGTTCGTGATTGTTAGCGAAGGCGTGGCCACAAGGAAAATAATGGTTTGAAGCTTGAAGATGTTGAATTGAGAGAGTTGATGCTGACAAGAATGAGCAGAGGGCGAAGCGTTCGTAAGGGAGCCTAGACAAAGCGATATTCATGGGAAGAATGAGCAATAGGCAAAGCATTTACACTGCAAATGGGTACAGCTTTTAGAGCAAGCTTAGGACGAAGCGTATAGAGTGAGTGCGGACAAAGCTATTCATATGAGAAATAATAATGCATATCTGGGAGAGAAAAAAAAATTTTCATTCTGCAACAAAATAAAGCTTATTTGCTAATTAAAATTATATTTCGCCACATTGTCTCCTAAAGTCTCCTAAATAGTAAAATCAGTAGAATTTTTTCTGTTTGGCAAAGAAGAGAGGATTCGAAAACCGTTTGATGGTCGCAACGTGCAGAAATCACTTTTAAACTATCCACTTTCTTTTTGCTATGGTAGCCGTTAGTAGGCCAAACGATACTATGCACAAATCAGGGAAATTATTGCTTTAAGGGGTTTTACGCGTTTTCATTCACATTTTTTTAAAGCGAAAGTGTTAATTCTTTGAAAATATCGTATTCGTTAGCGCTGTGCAAATTTTCCGACGCTCATTCATAGTTTTGTGTAAAGACAGCGGTTTTTTTTTCATGTTTTGCGTTGTATTTATGTTTTATCGAAATGCATATTGGAGGATCGTTCTTTTATGCGAAGATGCCACAGTTTTACGTATTATGCGATATTCGCACTCAGTTGCTGCAAAATGATTAGGGTGAAAAATTGAACAGTTTTTAATGGTTGTAGCTAATTGTAGGAAAGAGCTCGCTAACTCTTGCTTTGTTTCGAATAGTCGAAGCAGAGAGAGGTCGTATACTTATCGATGGGGAGGATATTTCGAAGATGCCTTTGGAAGTACTTCGTTCTAGGCTCACCGTCGTACCTCAGGTAAACAAACTTTAAATGATGCTGGGAAAAACAAATGCTCGCACATAGTACAGCTCCAATCAGAGCTTGAGGTTGTTCATTGCGTAAAGCGTCTTTTTTTTATGTTATTTAAATCCGTGATATAGAGGCAGTGTTAACAGGAGCATTTTCATAGTTTTCCAGAAAGGCAAGCAAGCGTCAGTTTATTCGAAATATTTCAGAAATTGTTGCTTCTGAGAACCAGCAAGAACGGCAGTTTTCCATTGCACTGAACGAAATTAAATTTGAAAGGAAACTGTTATGAGAGAATGTCGGGCATTTATAATAGTGTCATGTCCGTCTTTCCCATTACATTTCTCGTTGGCACTTAATAAATAATTAAATAAGAATGGTAAAATGTGGGCTTCAGGCGGGACTTTGTGCTTCAAGTGGAAGCGGAATCTAAAAGAAGCGAATATGCAGAGAGCAGTATGGTTCGACTCCAACTGCTATTTGCATATGTTTGCATGTAGTCGAACCGAGGTCTGTCGCTGCTTGGATAAGTGCACTTGGAGTTGTTGGCTCAAAAATGGAAATGTTCGTTAGTGGGAATTTTATCATACTGAAATAAAAATCAAGGATTTTTTTAGAGTTCCTGTAATAAATCTGAAACAGTTTTATCATCTCGCTTTCCTTGGTTCCACTGTATTTATTTTGTCTTTTTATTGTCGCGTTGACGTGAAAGGGCAATCTGATAATAAATAATACATATTGTCAGAAAATTTTTAATTACATGTTTCTTCTATTTTAAGTGTGGGGCAGCGGCAGCTGATTTGTTTGGCCCGTGCACTGCTGCGCAAAACGAAAGTTCTGATTCTGGACGAGGCAGCTGCGTCTGTAGATTTGGAGACAGACGCACTCATACAAAAGACTATTCGAGAGCAGTTCGCCGCGTGTACCGTTCTCACAATTGCACACCGTCTGCATACAGTCATCGATAGTGACAGGTCTTTTTTTTAATGACCTGGTCATATACGCATTGGATTGCCTGAAAACGACTTACAGGAAGAGGAGAAATTAAGAAACTTTTTTTTTTAAAATACGGGCACTACTTCATATAATTTCCTTATTTTTTGTATTTTTTATCTGTGAAAGACTACTTTTAAAAGTATTCGTTATAGAGAACTTCGGATTATATAAGGTTTGTTTTCGACGTTAGCATAACGGGATGGTTGGTGTCTTAGGTATATTCTTCATTTTACGCCAAGCGAATTGGAGTCTTGCAATATTTTTACAGCTCGAAAATTATAACTGAGTGATCGATGTGTGGTTTGGATGTGGTTGAAATGAACAATCAGTTAAAATTACAAAAACCTTGTCTTAGCATACAGTAATGGCAACGACTCCTCTGCACTGATTTTTTGACTCTGCTCCGAGTATATATAGTTAGATAAGATATCCTTAAGACCACTGTTGTTTCGCAGACGCATACTGGACGGTACGGTAGATGAAACCGCAAAATGCGTCGGGTCGAGACGGTGTAATAGGTTTATGCTGATGTTTCGACCCATTGAGCCATAATCATGGCAACAAGGATAAGATCAACATCGCTTTCTTAAATCTTTTGTTTCTGTTGTTTTTTGCTCACTATTGTATTGTAGCTCTCTCAGTTTTTTGTTGACATTTTACCTTATTTTATCTCGCATTTCTTCACCCCTCAACTTCCGCTGTCTTCCCATGTGGAGGGCTCCGTGCGTAGTGTGAGCGTTCGTTGGGTCCATTTCTGATGTCAGTTTCGCCGTTTTTATGATACACGGATTAGATGATCACGGCTGGTGGCACCGTTCATTGTTTTTTGCTTTTGAAGAAACAGAATTTGGAAATTACTGTGGTTAATATTGATTGGGTTGAGACGAGCGACTGGTTTGATGATAATCACAAATGTCATTTTGGAGCTGACGTATTTCTTTTCTCGAAAATGCCGTTATTCGGGTGCGCTCGAATCGTTACCGAGGATGGCACGTGCTAGTTGTTACGAGCTGATTGATCATTGAGGCCACTCGTTGACGCTGATTGCTTAGTCGTAGAAAATTTCCGTATCTTTCCGCAGTAGTCATGAAGATTAGTTGACAGTTAAAGTAGGCGTTTCTTTAAGTTTAAGGCGTTGTTTTAATGTTTCATATTATGTCGTACCATATAGTCGTCGATGTTTTTCCTTATAATCTATGTATTTTTTGATCGTTTGTTACGTATTTTTGGGTACCCTGAAACGGACGAAAGCTTAGCTTAGTGTGCATTAGGTAGTTTTTTTTTGGACGTTTATGCATACCGGCATACGTTTTGATTAGGGTCGTACCGGGGAATGTTTATTTCAAAAGCTGAGACTCTAAATAATCCAGATTCCTGAATTACAACTGGTGTTCAAATGTCTTTATTCAAATATTTTATAGCCCGTTAAGGAATTCTGTTCGTGAATGTGCTTTTTTTTTTTCAGGTTGTTGGTGCTGGAGGCCGGCCAAGTGAAAGAGTTCGATTCGCCAAAACGGCTGCTTGAAGACCGGAAATCGTTGTTTTATTCGATGGCGAAAGAATCTGGTATCACGACGTGATTGCACTTTACGTATTTAACAGTCATAATGCTGTTGTTTCTCGATCTGTTACTGCTGCGTATAACATTCTGTAAAATTTCATTGAAACGTTATGTTGATTCTATAGCGGACGTTGAGTCGTGAGCACTTGTGCGGAAATGAGGCGTCAACCTTGCGTCATTTGCCGTTCGGGTATCGATCGGACTAATGACAAGCCTCGCAATGGTTGTATTTTTTCATTATTTGTAATGAAAAAATAAAACAGTCATTGTTGTATTGTTATTGATGAATAAGTCGGCCGACAGTTATTCGCATTACAACTGGTGTTCAAATGTCTTTATTCAAATATTTTATAGCCCGTTAAGGAATTCTGTTCGTGAATGTGCTTTTTTTTTTTCAGGTTGTTGGTGCTGGAGGCCGGCCAAGTGAAAGAGTTCGATTCGCCAAAACGGCTGCTTGAAGACCGGAAATCGTTGTTTTATTCGATGGCGAAAGAATCTGGTATCACGACGTGATTGCACTTTACGTATTTAACAGTCATAATGCTGTTGTTTCTCGATCTGTTACTGCTGCGTATAACATTCTGTAAAATTTCATTGAAACGTTATGTTGATTCTATAGCGGACGTTGAGTCGTGAGCACTTGTGCGGAAATGAGGCGTCAACCTTGCGTCATTTGCCGTTCGGGTATCGATCGGACTAATGACAAGCCTCGCAATGGTTGTATTTTTTCATTATTTGTAATGAAAAAATAAAACAGTCATTGTTGTATTGTTATTGATGAATAAGTCGGCCGACAGTTATTCGCAAGTATTGGAGACGTGTGTATGATGTGGTTATCAGGTTGCACTGAGGAAGGCTAGAATTTTCCACTATTATTTTCAGCGCACAAAGTGGGAACGTCGTCTATTGTCAAACACCAACACCTTTATAGTCCCATAGATCGTTTATATCACGCTGAGTGAGCCGAGGAAATTGTGTATTACTTATGCGAGAGCACATATGAAGCTGACAGTAATATTTACAGCCAGGTTGTTTGAAAACAACGGTAACAGCAGTAGTATTTGCGAAGTGTGAACGTTGTTGGGACACGATGATGGCACAGAGGTGTTAATAAATAATAGGTTGTTTGCGCGATGAGTTATGAGACGGCGACGTGTTTAGGCATGACGATTTCCTCGGGATTGAGCAGTTCATGAAGGTATTTGTATTGTCCGCCTTCTTTGAATTGTTGCACGGCATGCCCATGACCGCGGAGTATCCACTTGGTGGTTAGAAGTCCTTCTACACCTACCGGGCCTCTTGCATGCACTCTTCCCGTGCTGATTCCCACTTCAGCTCCTGAAGATGACAATTTTTTACGACAAAGTTTCATTCTGTGGAATAAGAATATGGATGGACCACCCATGCGGGTGAAGACGTGCAGGCGACCCTTGCATTCGTCCTGAACTGTCATCTGTTATTTGTGGGAAGTAGGCAAGCCGGAAGCTCATGAATTCCCTAGAAGGGCTGATATTCGCTATGTTATTTTCCGTTGCGCATCCCACTTCTCTATTAAAGGATGACCCATCGAAAATTACAATGTGTGGGAAGTAGGCAAGCCGGAAGCTCATGAATTCCCTAGAAGGGCTGATATTCGCTATGTTATTTTCCGTTGCGCATCCCACTTCTCTATTAAAGGATGACCCATCGAAAATTACAATGTGTGGGAAGTAGGCAAGCCGGAAGCTCATGAATTCCCTAGAAGGGCTGATATTCGCTATGTTATTTTCCGTTGCGCATCCCACTTCTCTATTAAAGGATGACCCATCGAAAATTACAATGTGTGGGAAGTAGGCAAGCCGGAAGCTCATGAATTCCCTAGAAGGGCTGATATTCGCTATGTTATTTTCCGTTGCGCATCCCACTTCTCTATTAAAGGATGACCCATCGAAAATTACAATGTGTGGGAAGTAGGCAAGCCGGAAGCTCATGAATTCCCTAGAAGGGCTGATATTCGCTATGTTATTTTCCGTTGCGCATCCCACTTCTCTATTAAAGGATGACCCATCGAAAATTACAATGTGTGGGAAGTAGGCAAGCCGGAAGCTCATGAATTCCCTAGAAGGGCTGATATTCGCTATGTTATTTTCCGTTGCGCATCCCACTTCTCTATTAAAGGATGACCCATCGAAAATTACAATGTGTGGGAAGTAGGCAAGCCGGAAGCTCATGAATTCCCTAGAAGGGCTGATATTCGCTATGTTATTTTCCGTTGCGCATCCCACTTCTCTATTAAAGGATGACCCATCGAAAATTACAATGTGTGGGAAGTAGGCAAGCCGGAAGCTCATGAATTCCCTAGAAGGGCTGATATTCGCTATGTTATTTTCCGTTGCGCATCCCACTTCTCTATTAAAGGATGACCCATCGAAAATTACAATGTGTGGGAAGTAGGCAAGCCGGAAGCTCATGAATTCCCTAGAAGGGCTGATATTCGCTATGTTATTTTCCGTTGCGCATCCCACTTCTCTATTAAAGGATGACCCATCGAAAATTACAATGTGTGGGAAGTAGGCAAGCCGGAAGCTCATGAATTCCCTAGAAGGGCTGATATTCGCTATGTTATTTTCCGTTGCGCATCCCACTTCTCTATTAAAGGATGACCCATCGAAAATTACAATGTGTGGGAAGTAGGCAAGCCGGAAGCTCATGAATTCCCTAGAAGGGCTGATATTCGCTATGTTATTTTCCGTTGCGCATCCCACTTCTCTATTAAAGGATGACCCATCGAAAATTACAATGTGTGGGAAGTAGGCAAGCCGGAAGCTCATGAATTCCCTAGAAGGGCTGATATTCGCTATGTTATTTTCCGTTGCGCATCCCACTTCTCTATTAAAGGATGACCCATCGAAAATTACAATGTGTGGGAAGTAGGCAAGCCGGAAGCTCATGAATTCCCTAGAAGGGCTGATATTCGCTATGTTATTTTCCGTTGCGCATCCCACTTCTCTATTAAAGGATGACCCATCGAAAATTACAATGTGTGGGAAGTAGGCAAGCCGGAAGCTCATGAATTCCCTAGAAGGGCTGATATTCGCTATGTTATTTTCCGTTGCGCATCCCACTTCTCTATTAAAGGATGACCCATCGAAAATTACAATGTGTGGGAAGTAGGCAAGCCGGAAGCTCATGAATTCCCTAGAAGGGCTGATATTCGCTATGTTATTTTCCGTTGCGCATCCCACTTCTCTATTAAAGGATGACCCATCGAAAATTACAATGTGTGGGAAGTAGGCAAGCCGGAAGCTCATGAATTCCCTAGAAGGGCTGATATTCGCTATGTTATTTTCCGTTGCGCATCCCACTTCTCTATTAAAGGATGACCCATCGAAAATTACAATGTTGTGTACTCCTATAAATGTGCCAAATATTACAATTTAGTGGAGAACAGTTATTGCGCACTTAAGGAAAACAAGAGTTAACAGCGTCGCTTAACAGCGAATGCGTTGGCTTTTGAGAAGCTGAGTGTACGAAATTTTGGAGTATTACTCATTTGCGTTAAATCGGCAAGCAGTTCGTTTGGGTGGTTCTGTGGTTTCACACATCCATTATCATTATCATCAAGTATTGCATACTTAGTTTTTTTCCCTGTCACATCTTTTTTAGCCAAGAGGTTCATTGGTTCCAGTGAAAAAGAAAACCTAAAACTAAATGAGACATGAAGTGAAAAAAAGTAATGAAGGTAGCTTAGGTGCTAAATTTTGGAATGGTCCACTTGCCGCATCTAGTTGAATAGAACATTCTTGAATGGAGGACTGCGCGTAAATTCGATATCGCGCAGTTCGATCGCAAGTTTGGTTAAATGGCGTTTTGTCAAAATGCAGCAGTAGACGATGATGGAGGTTTTTTTCGTTATCGAAAAAAAAAGGCCATTGTGATTTCTCCTCAAATATTCAACCTTGACAATGTTGTCTTGGAAAGGAGAGCGCGATATTTTCTACTGAAGAGAATCAATATAATAAAAAGAAGCTGGTAGCAATAACGTACCAAGCCCGAAGCGATATCCATCTGCGAATCGTGTGCTAGCATTATGGAATACACATGCACTGTCCACATGGTGAAGGAAACGCTCAGCTGTTTTCTCTGCAAAACATGAAAGCATCAATGAGTTTACTATCTCTGCCGAGTTCTATCTAGTTGGGGAGTATGAGGGAGGAAGGAAATGTTGAAGATCTTATTTATGCGCTGAAATGAAGGAAGTTTTCTTCTTCAACAGCCAGCTCTAATGCCATTAAATTGTTAGTGTCCTCTCATCGAACCCATGTTCGCATCCTTCTAATTAGCCAAAAAACTTATGAGCATTTCTTGGATACAGTTCATTTATTTAGCGTTATTTTTGAGGTGCATAACTTTGAGGTGTATCCTGCTGTTGCTGGAAACTTCATAAGAGTGAGGAATACGTCAGCATGCTCCGTATTGATTGGGTCGTAATGGGAAGAAGATTTAAAGCATTGAAATGGCGGAAATGGCTCATTTGGTGACCGGGGTGTATAGTGTTTTCAGTGACGTACAAAGTACGCCAACAAATGAGTTCACATGACGCCAGGTTCCATCAGCGGCGCCAGAAGGACTAAACGCGAAGTGGTTGATTCTAAAGGAG
>JPKZ01022855.1:434629-447647 GCA_000803305.1 Toxocara canis
CAAATTAAAAAGAATTTATAGCGCAGGGAAAGGAAAACAATTTGGGAGAGGGGAAGGGCGGGGGATGAACTCCGTGGAACGAGGAGACTTTCTGAACCGGCCGTGTAAAATTGAAGTACGAGTAATGAGTAGGCAAACGTATTCGTTTTCCGCGCCCGTGGTCGCTTCGTTTCAAAGGGCTATACCCCACCACTTCGAAATGATGGGAACGGGCATACCTGTCCTGTACGCCTCTTGTCGTTTCAGTGCCAGTGATTCTCATTAGTAATCTAAAAAAGGCTGCCCGTCGCTACTGCGCAAAATGTTTACAAATAGGTAGCGTACCGTTGCTTGTTACAATAGCGTCTGTGTGTGCGCTACCGTATCTGATAATGTGCTTAACGGCGTCTTCCACGCAATCCACTACTTCCAGCGTGCATTCCAGTCGACCGTATTCAAATTTCAACGACTCGGCAGCCGGAGGACCGAACTTCAACATTGACTGCAAAACACATTTCGCTGAAATTGGCTGTCTGCAAAATTTAAATTCTGACGATTTTCTGAATCTCACATCTTTTTTGGATGATACGTATACTTAAACATTATATATTACGTATACTTAAACATTATATATATGATGTGTATATGTATGTATATATGTATATGTATGTATGTACATGTATATTGTACGTATATGTATATACGTATGTATATATATATACATTTATATATATATATATACAATTACAATAGTGATATATATATCGTAGTTGTAATTGTACCTATTTATACTAAGCGCTGCCTGTATTGGAGAAGTTCGATGGTGCATTTTTCGTACTCTCTAACTACTGCAAATTGGAGCGGCAGAAGTTGAAGAGGTCTCTAAGCAGTAACTGAACAGCCGTACCTGCAATTTGGGTCCAGCATGCAGCTTAACACCCTCGGCTTTGAGCATCCCGCAGAGCTGGTCGAAGAAACGCGTTCCGAGGTGATCACGGTGAATGAGAATCGTTTCGGCAGCGTTGCAAGCTGACGGGTAATCGCATTTTGAATCGCGTACTATATCTATTGCCATCTGTAAACGCGTACAAAATTAAGCCGTAAAAAACGAAGCGTAGTATCGACTTCGGCCAATGGAAATGGTTGTTGTTGTAGCCCATTGTAATTTTCATAAAAGATATGATACGTAATCACCATCTCCATTACATCGAACGGAACGTTACACGTGATGAAATGTAAATGGCATTCAACAGAAAGGCGAAGGGAACTATCATGAAAATTCGTAAACGATTTAAAGTTTTCGTTTTAAGGGACGTAAGAAACTTTTTAAAGAGTAACTGGCCAAAGAATGCAGTGTGGAAACTAGCATTGTGGCAACAAGCCGAGGAGTACATAAAAGTAGCGATATGAGACTTCATGATGAAAAAAATGCTTTTAAAAAATATCAATTAGCTGATTTCGGTGAAAATTTTAGTGCAATGCTTCCGTGCAATGCATTGCAGATAACTTTTTGTTGCAAAATGAGCCAGGGATAAGGTAAATCACCTGTTCCTCACATTCCTTGTCGATGTATACGTGGCAAATGCCTTCGGCATGCCCAAGTACTGGTATCCCCTTGGACATGGCTTGCATGCTTTTCACGAGTTCAGACGATCCTCTTGGGATGACAAGGTCGATGAGTGCATCCAGTTGCAGCAGATCGGCCACATCCTCTCGCGAACGAATAAGCGTTATGGCGTCACGCATATCGTAACCGTGTGTGCCCAGCGCCTCCTAAAAATCAAGCGAACACATGAACCCACTGTATAACACAAAACAATCCTTGGGGTTGTAATTTTCACAGCTTCCTAAGGAGTGTTTATTCTACATGCGGATTATATCCATGAATGGGATANAAAGGAATGCTTTATTCGAGATTAATATAACAGCAACTGTTGACATTACGACGTAAAATTGTTTCCTTTTTCTCGATAACTACTTGCGCTCTACATCCTACAGTACAATTTGTTGGTTTTTTTTTCTTTCATTTGAACATCAGATGGATGATGTAGAGTTGTGTGAGAAGAATGGGGTTAGACACTGTAGGGGAGGAGAAACGTCTTCATTCGCAGCTGCTAACTATTTTTACATAACCGTAAATGTTTTACTCGAACGATAGCAAAAGGTTGATAACGATTCTGCAGTTTTTTTTTTCTTTCAATGACTCTAACAACGAAACACTGTATTGCTTCATTAGTGTCTAGCATGAAATCAAACATTTATATATTTTAAAAGAAAAAAATGAAAACATTTTCTTGGGTGCTTGCTATGCATCGTGTTGTTGTTGATGGCCCAGGAATGAAAAGAGGGTGAAAAACATTTGACTTTAAAACGTATTTTGTTGAGATTCACTATATGTAACAAATCAATAAACTGTTCATTACCTGGACTACAGAATGCAACATTTTGTTACTCTCGTCGGCCTCCCTACCACCTTTGAGCAATAACGAATTCCCGGAGGCGATGGAAAGGGCAGCTACCTGAAAACAATCGCTTGACTGCTGAAATAATCGCCACCATTCGACGCCATATGAGTTAAGAACTTTATCGAACGTCATATGAGTTAAGAACTTTATCGACAAACTCCTAGCCGTAGTTTGATAAGCAGTGAATTCCCTTCGAATTATATTTTTTTTCATGACCAGGTAGTTTTTCTGCTTCTACAGTCGATTATCAAGAAAGCATTGGGCTTACGAAATTCATGACCCAGACGTCTTTTAAGTTGCACCATAAGCCCTACGATTGATAACAGTTGACTGCTGTTTTAACATCCTGTTGAGTATGTGGCGTTGGAAAGAAAAACTAATTGTTTATCCATTGTTTTCATCGAACGGCGAAAACAAAAGTTCCTAACCAAAAGTTCATCTTGTCTTTCATATTGTTTCGTGACAATCGTATGAGGTATTACCTGCGGCAAGCAGTCGGGTCGCGATTCGAAAATCACTAAAAGTGTGCCGATAGGTACGGTGATTTGTTCGAGAATCAGCCCATCCGCAATTTTGATTTTTCGCTGTACTCGACCGATTAGACTTTTTGCTGAATCGGCAATCATATTGAGGCCATTGTAGAGATCGCCTAGTTTCGCCTTGGTAAGTTTCAGGCGCCCAAGCAGCGAATGCTCCAATCCTAAAGCAAGCAGACATGGGAACCGAAAGCTAATTCAAAAGTGTAAAGTTTAGTTCACGATTAATTCTTGTATGTAATTTCAACGTTCTTTTAAACGCTACTAATGCTAAAAGTGCATGCAGCTTGTGATAAGCAGAATCCACATTTTGCCACCGGAATATTGTTTAACGAATTTGACATTCAGTAAGTGGGCTGGACTCGTAGGATATCGAGACGCGTAAGTCGCGTTTTATGTTGCTAAAATGCTAAGGTGTAAATGAATATGGCGTGTTGTGAAACAGACATGACGCAGTCTTATACGTATATACGTGTACGCTACATTTCCGATTTGCTGCTGCCGATGTTGGCATACAGTTATTGTTGTATTCTTATCTGTCTTTTACGAGCTACGGTAAAAGCACAAACCGTTCGTTTCGGCATTTTGCAAATCGATTCTGTTCGCGTCAAGAATATCCTTCTCACGTCTTAATAAAAGTTCAGCCATATGACGCACCATTTGTGAGCGTTCCTCGTTGCTCAGCGATTGCAGTGCACGTCCACTTTCACGACCTAAACATTAAAGTGCAGTGGGAAGTTTGACAGCAGTTCAGTGGGTAGAGCCCTCGCCGGGTATGCGACGTAATCGACTCCCGGATGTTTTGTAATGCTTTCCACTGCCAGAGTTCGCACACTGCACTAATGTATAAGTTCACGCTTCTTCATTATTACAAGAGGTAATAATTACCTCTTGTAACGATTTATTAATCTCACATATCAGTAATTCCATCTGTTCAATTTGTTATTGTTTCAAAAATAGGGACACAAATTACTATAGCTTGAAAATGTCAAATTATCATGAAACATAATACTGACTGACTATTTTTTCGATTGTTGCAAAAGCGTCAAAATGATGTGTAGAGGAAATGACGCGAATGGCAATAGAGAATTTTTTGGAACTTCCTAACTTATCCAAAAGTAAAGTAACGTGGAAAAGATTTCGATAAAGTTCGATTGGAGCAGGGTTCGGTGGGTAGGAATAGGAGGTGGGGAGAGGGAGGACGTAGAACATAGATATTTTCTTTTTACGATGTTCATAATAGATTGATTGTATGGACTGATCTGAGCGTGTGACTTCCGACTTTTCGCATCAATCGACATAAATTTTATGCGATAAATCTATGTGACTTCAACACAGGCATAAGGTAATGCAAAAAACCGGAGTGGGAGAAGACACGCTTAACGTACGATCCTGAACAAAAGGGAGCGGCTTATGCATAAGAATGGGGATCCCTTAACGCACAAAGAGTTTTATACACGTTTTACACACGGTAACCAATTTCAACTTTAGCTGTCCAACTTTTTATTCGGAAATGAGACCCTTTCTGCATGAAGGGATGATGATTTTTAGCAGCCGTTCTCTTTTTTTTGAAGCTATTTGTTGAGAAAGGTATGGAACCACATTAGGCATACATTTTGCAGCAACCTCCTCAATGGGTGGTCCCTCGTAGCGAGACGTCTTACAAAACATTGTACCAGTCTTCTTGCCGGCCACGGCTGAGGTTATCGCATTAGGCTCGAGACCGTTCGTAATTACTGTCGCGACTCCATGCTCCAGAGCAGCAACGCACGCCGCCACCTGTTCCAAACAACTGAGTTTATTAGATCATTTGGGAACACCGTACTACCTTTGAAAAAGCCCATGGATCTGCAAAGTTTCAAATTTCCTAGATGGGGGTCATTTTCTAGGTAGAGCCATATGGAGAAAGGATGGAGGGGAGGGGTGACTATTTTCAGGTCTTTTGCTAAGTGGCGCATATAGTACGGAAGTGCGTAGTATTCCATAGTAGTTTAGAAAAATGCGCTGTAGCGGGGGGAATTTTTTTTTTCACTTACTTTGGGGCTAGGATGAAGGGGGAGGGGAGGAGGGGAGGAGAACGATGGTAACAAATCTTGAGTTTTCCAATGAACAGCTTGAACCGGAAACTTTCTTATAGTTTTTTTTCGTGAGCAAATTCTTTAGTGTTAGGGGGAGGAGAGTGAAAAATTGCTACAAATGTTCATTTTGAGATGTTATCATAGTAATTGGGGCATTTTTACTAGCAATAATACACATTATGCGTTACTACTAAGCATGTATTTGGTGTTAGCATGTTTTTGCCGTTCGAAAAATGTTTGATACGAATAGTGTATAAACCTTTGACTCCATTCCGCCAGTCCCAAATTTAGAGTTGGCACCAAAAACAACACTAGACGCCTCAGAAGGTGCGTAAGTGTGTAACAGCCGTGAGCCTTCCATATCCGGTGGTCCCGTGTAGACACCATTTACATTCGAAAGAATAATTAATAGATCTGCGGCAATCTCGGCCGAAAGTCGAGCAGCCAACGAGTCGTTATCGCTGATATGCTGCAATCGAATTGTTGATCTTATGATCTTGATGACCTTGTGTGGTCTTGATGATCTTAAATTACGTATTTAAATCTAAACCAGTTCTGCAAGGAGGCATTTCCAACTCATGAACATTTTGATGCAAAGTAGTTACATTTGTACTAGTTATTATTTTATAGTTATCGTTATGAGTTTTTTTTTCAAAATAATTTCGAAAAGAGAGTCGTTTCCTCCATCATTCAGAGAACTGAAAGATTGTGAGGAAATTTTCATTATGAGCGCATTTTATTCCATTTGCGTTAGATAGGAAAAAAATGGTTGCGAAAATTTTTGGCCTTCTGAAAACAGAAGAGAACGACCGCTATTTCTCAAAGATTCTATTAGATCAAAATGAAATTTAAAAGATGAAAAAAAAAAGCGAAAAAAAAGAATGGCAGCAAAAATTAGTCTACCATATTCAATCTTGGATCAGGAGCGACTGCATCGTTTGCATTAACGATAGGAATAATATTAAGATTGAGGAGACTTTCGATTGTTGCTTGCAAATTCTTTCGCCGTTGTGGATCGTCGATATCGGGTTTTGTCAACAGAACCTGCACATAGTGACAATGGTTTCACATCAACGCCTATGCACTAAGATTAGGTGTCATTTTTTGTTTGGATAACGGGCTCATTTTACTCCTCATTTTACCGGAAGTTTTTTTTGGTGATAATTTTATTCTATTTATATAGAAAGGGGAACGGGAATAATAGTTACAACAAAAGCAAATAATAATAATGACCATAGATACTAATATTGATGGGTAGTAATTGAAACATAAGTAGAAAAATGACTTCAATAAACAGGAATAGCGACATTTTAACGGAGAAACTATTTCTTTTTGATATTTCTTTTTGTTCATCTTCTTGCTTTACTCACGAGAAGAAATATATTAGGCATGAGAATGCAAAAAATAGAGACGTTGTTTGCAAAAGTATTATAGATAAAATGAAAACCCAATCATCTGTGTCAGTAACGTTTACATTATGGAAATGTTGATGTAACAGAGCCCTTAAAGGACAAAAACCAAGCAACAATTTTATTACTTTACTGGGTGCTTACATAGAGCATCGCTTTTGAATGCTTTGTTGATCGTGCAGGAATGGTACTGGGAACTACAAGCTTTACACAAGACCACCTGTCGAGTGCATTACCGCTTTACTGGGTAAGCCTTCATATGTGCTTTGAATGCTATTTGAACTGCGTGTGGAACTTGTCGTCACCTGAGCAACAGTGATGCCATATTGTTGAAAGAGTTGCTCGTAAAGGCTCATAAGGCCTGGCATACCCGAAGCTGCACAAGCTCTCTTATCAGCTTGCAAACCGGCTGGACCGCGTAATGTTTGCCGCATTGACATCGACATGACCAGTTCTTGACGAAGCTTTTGTCGTCCAAAAGCAACTGCACCCGATGAAACAATGAGCATCTGACGACCACTTTGTTGCAGCTCTGATACCTGAATTGCAAATAGCAACTTTGGGGCTTGACACATGAATTATCAGCTGAACTGATCACAAAGCTTTCAGACTCTGAAACGGACTTTAGGAAGATGATTGGAGATTTAATGAGCGCCATAAAATGTATAACAAACTGTAACAATGTATGCCAATTAAGCGATCGAGTATACGAGCAAGCGCTTAATTTTTCAAAATATGCAACCTAAAGACTCGGCAGTTGTTATGTCACCCTATTGAATACACAGATATTCTTCCTTACAATGGCTAACTTAGTGAATTCTCAACCTTCACCTTTCAAAATTACTGCATATAAAATCGTGCTTATATTAGTCGCTTTTCCTACGCCTTAACTAGCTTCTCTTGGCTACGTTTCAACGAAATTTTACGAACTTGTTCAACAATAGAAGCCAGCCTTCCAAGAGCAAGACCACATTCGTCCTCGCGTGTGATAACTGCGCTTCCCATTTTGACGACGATTCTCTGTGCTTTCTTTAAATCGGCCCTCGTCTTGATTGTTGTATGATGATGTCGAGGTTCTGACGAATTATAGTTGCCGTTGCTATCACGAACGCCCATTTTGCTGATCGAATTCATGCGATATTCTGTGGTCACCAAAGACGAATCTTCGGGTGGTTTAACGCATGTTGACAAGCTTCGCACCAAAGGCCGTACAAGAAGTCTTGCACGCAGCATTGCACCCCTTCGAAGTAAGCCAACTGAATTCTCGTATGTCAACTTTAAACATCACAAAGACACTTGCCGCTATTTCAAACGACCGTTCATGTTCGCGCATATCACACTGAGTTTGTGGAACAATGGAAACAGCGAAAAACATTAAAATGTTACATTTTAAAACGACATCAAAAGACGAAAACTTGAAACAATAAAATTGCTCACAGCGTCAAAAAGTTATGCAATATGAATGGTGAATGTCTATTCTTTTTGACCAACTTGTTCTACTTTTGTATAGAATACCGCGTGATGAGGGAAACGGCCGAGATTTTTAAATTTTCAAATTCGACTTTTCGCTTTGGTACAGAGTGGCCGGTGCTATAGAATGAAATTGAAAAGAGTGAAAAAAACTAAACTGGAAAAAGGAAGGAATACTATGTACATATTTTAGGTTGCAAAATTCAAATGATGAAGTTAGACCAACATCCACCAATAGTGCAATACAGTAGTTGTTTGCCATCTGGGACACTGAGATAAGCACTTTGCTAAACTAGCGGACAGACGAATTTGATGCAAATAATTGAAGTTATGCACACACATGGAAACGCAAACAAGGAAAGACGAGAAAATATTACACGTATGGACATTCACATTTCATCATTAATCGCTAATAGTTCTCATCATGCATAGAGGACGACAATATAGCTCATTAAGCAGAAGTCTGCAATGTGAAAACGTTGCGCTAGACGGTTACTATTTCACAATCAGTCGATAACGTTCAGATGTTCTAGAGGAAAGTTATCATTCACTCTTTTGTTTGACTACTCAACACATAACTTCTTTGTATATAGTCACAAAATTACGAAATTGAAAGATTAGGGTTTTCAGATTCTCCCGAAAATACAGCCCATCGTGGCAAGGTGCCGGAAAGACGAACGGTATGATTTTAACCGTTCATGCTGAGAAATAAATTGGAGATGGCTAAATGGATAGCATCGTGGTGGAGAAAGCATTCTAGAAAGAAAAAAAGAAACTGGTTCGAAAGCCGGTTAAACCGCTTTGGAACTTTTGGCCCATCCATTAGACCATGCAGAGCCCCCTCAGTGAAATGCAAAACGAAATTTGATAATGCCACAATCGGTCTCAAAATTATTGTCTCAAAACAATGAATAATTCCTTGGCGCAATTCAGTTTAGTAATCACTTATGGCCTAAAGCGCATCGTACTCGATCGCACGCCGAAACAATTCTCGCCAACAATGCCATCGCACAAAAAATTTTCAAAAATCTTCATTTATATCGGAAGCGACGTCTACATGATTTTGTGATGTGTGCTGTACTGAACGTACACTGTGCGCACCACAGAAACGGCACTTTCAGCAAGTCGTTTAAAAAAATCACTAACATCGACTCGAATTGAAACTGGTTGCGAAGCACCAGCTATACTATACAACTAACTACTATCGAAGTGAAGTATTTCGCTATGTATTAACTGTTCTCAAAGTAAAGAATTACTGCCGGAGCAGAGCGGCCATGACCAGAATATAGAAGAGAACTGATTATGCCAAGAATTTTTATTGGCTAAAGATGCACTTTATAATTGTTGCCTTGATACTCTGACTATAAATTTCCTGTTCAATTCACAAATGCCAAAAAGCCGAGATAGACGGTCTCATCAAATATTTTTGTGTGAAATTTGAGATTTAAATTTAATCGATTTTCGCCAAAGCCCTCTTTTTTCGGGATTACTTCACTTTTACTCTATTTTCGGCATACAATTTAAATTCCTCATGCAAACAGCATGTAAGTGTTACCTGATATGTTGATACACTATTGTGAGATGAGAGAATAATGCATAAAATCAAATGGAATAATCGCAGAAGATAATTAATTAACACTCACTTGTACACGTTCCTCCGTTCAGTCAGTTCTTTCGACGCTGATACACTTGCTCATATTTTGGCTCAGATGCAAAGGAAATAAGGAAAACGTTAGCCAACTGCGTTAGTTCATAAACGTTCAAATAAAAAAAGATTTAGATTTCCATGATTTCGTTCCTTCCGCTCTTTACCGTTATTAAATCAGGTCTGCTTTTAAACGGTGAATTATATATGCGGCTCACAGTGTTCGTACTTCTTCGTCACAAGTCGCTCCTATAGGGCATTAGTTCTTCCGTAATCGAATAGTTTGGCTGCAATAACCTCCCTCTTCTATCCCCATCTTTGAAATTTCTTTTCCCATGCATGCGACTAACTGAAAAAATATTAGAAATTTAAAGAAGCAACCGACAATGGAATCAGAAAACCGAAAAATAACAGATGGACGACACTAAAATGTCAATTGCACGCAAAATGTCAAGACAAGGGCAAAAATCGACGATATCCGCCTTATTTATTAATGAAAACAGCATTTATCATGATAAGGTCACTCTCGTACTTCGTAAAACCATTTATCATGATAAGGTCACTCTCGTACTTCGTAAAACAACTCGTTTTCATAAGCTAGTACAACCCCATCTGGGGCAAACGATGGTCATCGATCAAACGATGACTTATGTCAGTCAGTAGCTCAGATGGCACATTAGACTTCTTGCGGCAAGAGCTCTTTTATAAGTTTCATATTGATTTTATTGATTTATTTGATCGGAGCCGTAAACGAGCACATTTCAGCTGGTCATGCACAGTTCCGTTTACTCTTTGGGAACGTAGACCTCTAGAGGGAAAATAACCGAATGCTGTGCTATTTTATAATCTGCTCGTAAAAGACATTGCACCACCCATCCTTCCAATTTACCTTGGAACTGCTGCTACCGTAAACAGCACAACATTTTTCTGGAACTGTAATATTTTGGTTATACAGAACAGTAGATCTAAAGTGTTCGCCAAATGGGTACGTCAAACAAGATAGCTCAAGGGATTCTAGGGTAATCAGCAAATATTTTTGTTCCGAACCTCATTCAGGTTACGTTTAAATATTACTTCTGATGTATCGATTATATAGGGAAGCACCTTTCAATGC
This sequence comes from Toxocara canis, assembly GCA_000803305.1. Classification (NCBI taxonomy): domain Eukaryota; kingdom Metazoa; phylum Nematoda; class Chromadorea; order Rhabditida; family Toxocaridae; genus Toxocara; species Toxocara canis. The sequence continues at coordinate 445,326 of JPKZ01022855.1, forward strand.
ACAGCAAGGGGGAAACCAGGCAATTTATGAGGATTATTTCATCACAAAATGAAACGACAACAACAGTTCAATGCATATTCTACTGAAAACATTCTCTAGTACAGAGAAACTAAAACCATAAACGCCTTGAAAATATAGAAATTATTGAAAAGTTATGCTGCTAAACTTTCGTTGCTTACAAAAATTGTTTGAAAAGTTGCAAGAAACTGTTATTCGTTATAATAGTTTAGCTTCTAATAGGAGAAAAAAAAAAGAACTAAAACGATCTACCTGAGCGAATTACTATGTACGTTTTATGAGCGCTGTTTATTATAGCACTTACATACCTCATCCCCCCTCTAGGTGCACAATACCTTTTCACTCGCTCATTTATGACACAATTAAGACTCGTTTGTCAGTTTGCAATAACAGGTATTGACAGCAGTGGTCGATTTCTAATTGATGAAGTCATAAACGTGTGGTGAATGACGACTTATAGAAAACTCGTGTGTGAGAGCACATTTTGAGAATGAGCAAGGTTATTCGCATATGATTGTTGTGACTCAAGACGTTAAGCAGTAGATCATGAGACGCCTCCGTTGTATCTAAAGCGATGGATTACAAACTTGAAGTTCTATATAACCATAACACCAAAACTCCAGGATGGATGGAGGGAGGGGGCTGGGATGAGCAGGAAATACGGCAAAATGTTTCAGTGGCTGGAAACTACGTCCACATCAACGCGTCTCATCAGTGCATCACACACAGTTTTCCAGCCATATGAGGCTCACTCATTCTTATTTGGTTTAAATGGCGCAAAAAATCAGTAATATTCGTTTGCAGTTACAATAAGTTAATTCGAAATATTCATTTTGCAAGCCAAATAAGAAGAAACAGAACTGAGGGAAACTGACAACTTGGGCGAAAAAAAAGACGGCGCAATTAATGTTCCCAATTGAGTGAGAGCAACGTGGGCAACTAGTTATAGCCGACGCGGTGACGTTGAGACGATGAAAAAGAAGAATCCGGCCGTAAAAATGTGTTTCCGTGTCGTAATATTCGATGGTTGGTTCGTTTGTTACCCACCATTGACTGACTGCATGACCACTTCTTACGATACTGGTCACGCGAATTTCATTGAATCTACCACGTGTAAATCATGCGCACAACGTCGTGCAGTATTGTATCGATCAAAAGAACAACGCATACATAGTACAGACGATCAAAAAAAGCGAGGTGGAAAAGGCGTCTGAGGAATGGCGCGAAAAGCGCTTTCTGAAATCCTAACAAGAAGAGCTAGATTTATTTACAAAATGGTCTCAAATGTTACGTACAAAGCATTTCTGCTCTACCGTTGATCTGGTAGTTGTTGGTGCACAATTTCAACTCATCAAACGGTTTGTTTAAGAAAAACAGAATTACTATCATTCATGGCGTTCACTTTGCTAAACCTTTCGCGTATATTTTCCTAAAATTTTGCATTTTGCATATAGAAATTCGGATTTTGAGTTGTATTTTGCGTTTGTTAATCAAAGTGTCGAAGCCGATGTAGCTGAAGGTTATGTAAATAAAATAGAGATTGTTTCGAAGTGCTCAGTGATCATCTCTCTGCTCTCCCTCACAATGCTCTCTTAATAATTCTCATAAAAAACAAAAAAAAAAGCGCGCACACACAAACGTGATTAGAAGCTAATGATATCGAGTGCTGTAAATGTACCTTTATAATGGTATTGTGCAAATGTGTTTGAATAAATTCAAATTATTACCATCCGACATCATATTTTGAAACTTTTTGTTCAAATATTTTTGGATCGATATGAAAAGGGAACACGTGTGAACAGCTGATAAAACTCTGTGTACATTTGTCTTGGTCAACTCTGTAGTCCGCTTACTTATACGAACGGTATCAACTGAAACAGTAATTTTGCTTCGAAACAGCGGCCGATTAAAGGCATCTATTAGTGCTGTTGCTAAAATAAGCCTCAATTCTCTCCCTCTTTATATCATCATGTTATTTGCTGTATTCATATTATTTTTTATGCACACCTTTCCGGTGAACGGTGAGTTTAGTTTCTGTTATGAACCGATTAATTATTCCTAGAAAAGTGGTGTCATCGGAGCTTGAAGGAGGGGACCTATGAAATGTATAGTAATGTGCACAAGTGGATCCATCATCAGCACTAAAGTGGGAGCATTCAGACGCTTTCTTATACAGCTGTAAAGAAGAAAGGCAAAAGAAGGAAAAAAACTGCACTCTCTCTTCACTTTACACATTACCTTGAAACACTTGCGGCTTCTCCAGTCTAAATCAATCCTAAACTGGGCCCATTCAGACGCTTTCCC
>JPKZ01022855.1:448650-461425 GCA_000803305.1 Toxocara canis
TTGGCTACTCAGATATGCTACTCGTGCCCCGTTAACTTTGGGCATGAATGCCTCAAGTCCTCTTCATAACGTTTAACAACAAGATGTGTATATGAGAACAAAAAAACCTTCTACACTGAAATTCGACGTCAAGTAGCTAATTGTATTTTGCAGAGAGTGCAAAATACAATAAGATCAATTAGCTAATTGTACCTTGCACTCTCTACAGTCCTATCTTCAGGACAATACGAAAGTTCCTATTGTTTATTGTCATCTACCAGTGATGACGCGTTTTTCGTGATGTAACGGTCAACATTTTTAGAAAGATATCTAACTGAATGCGAACACTGCCACTAATTAATTTGCTTGTTCCTTCCACGTTGCATTTTATGGGAAGCATTATTCGCATATAATGTAAAAATTTCAAGGACACTTTAAAATTTATAAGTTTAGTGTGACTCTTTCTTACGATTACGAAGTTATAAGCCGGAGAACTCTTTGTTTTCCAAAGGAAGTTTGGCGGCTCTTGATCTCAAACGTACTGCGGATAATTTCTATAGCCCAGTTTGTGGGGTTCATTTGTGATAAGTTTTTTCTCAAATTTTTCGGTGAGCAATCTTAAGTCAGCATTGCAAATCGCAAATCGATTTGTCCCGTTGCACTTTGTTTTAAATTTTAAATTCGATTAAGCCGTGTTTTTGTTTGTTTGTTTGTTTTTTTATGACTGGTTTGATTACACGCTTATGATAGTGCACATCACTCTATAGTAGAAGAGCTCCTTTGAAATATGCACCTGTCAGCACATGTAGCTGAGCGTTGTTTGCACCTGTACAATCACCGCAAAACAGTACTTCTATATGCTTTTCCACAGTATGCAACACAGTAAGCGATTCAACGCGATCATAATTCCTTGAATAACAAAACAAGAACTTTGAAGTAAAAGCGCAGTTAGCGAATTTGAATTCGATCAGCTAAGTACACGAGGAAAAAAAAGTGAACTGATGAAAACATATGGCAGTTTTATAGCGGTCGATAACGATTCTGAGGAAATGACGGGAATAGTCCTTAGCGTTTACTAATTGCTCTGAAAGCCAGTTGTCCATCATTCTTATCGTATCTCGAATCACCTAGGTCACCGTTCCCAGTCGTCATGATAATCCATTGATCTGCGAGCTTCGCCACAATTCGTCAACGATTTTGCGACATCGACCACACCATAATATCGTCAACATTTACCCTATGAATTGTGGATTAATTTATACGACCCACAATCCACAGGATAAATCTCCGTTCAAGAATTTATGAACATATTCGCTGTTAAGAACGAATCTAAAAAAATGCCTTGTTCAAATTTATACCTATTACTCTAATGACATAAGAGCGTAGAAACCCTCTGTCTCCTTTTCAAGCCGATCATCCTATACTTGAGAGTGTGCATAAATCGTCTTGCTTTTTTATGTGGAAACATTTTTGATGTGTTTGAGCGATTACAGCATCACGTAAATTTCATTAGCATCGTAGTTGAGGCGATTGGGATATGCTATATTCGATGTTGTGGATTACATTTATATCAACCAATAGGTTCTTCGAAAAAATAAACATGTTGCTCATCACTTAGTATGGTGACACCTCAAGTAGTTATGACACCTTTATGATACCTTTCATAAATATCTCATTTCTTAGCACTTTTGTCTTCGCAATTACTCATATCCAATTAAATGTGCTAGTTTGTTTCAGCTGGCACATGTCGTGAAGGATGGGCTTTACACACCACGTGGTGCTATTTGGTGGTTAGTGTTGTGCAATGGAACATCAGTTATAATAATGATGAACAAAACTTAGGAAGCATATCTTGTTAGCCCTGCCGATCAGCGCACACCGTTGCACTGACTCGCATTGAAATGACAGTGTTATGTTGAGCTATTTGGTCTAAACATTCGAATATCTTTTTTTGCTTTCATTCAGGTTTTGCATTACCAACGTTCTATGGTGAGAATAATTTAGCAGATAACATATTGCATCCAATGTGATAATTTGTAGGCGATAACAACTTCAACAGTGATCGAAGCATTCAGATGGACTGCGACTATCAATTAGCATTTTCTGAATGAATAGTTGCACAATTCGTTATTTAATTGGTATTCGTTCATTTCACAGAATATTCCCCATAAAACTCCGGAAATAATAAAGTACGACGACCACTCTATCGGAACGCTGAGAATTTTTCAAATACTTATTTTTTTGTTTCCAAACGATTGCCTCAGAAACAGTCTTTGAGGTGGCCGGTGAAAAACGGACTGCATAAAAATTTTATCATCGGTTCCTTCCGATCCTACTGAAAGCATTTTTGATTATACAGTTTTCTGTCGTAAAATTTGACGAGAAAACACATTCCCTTACCTATTGCCGCAAACTGGACGCTATCCCCATTTGTTTCCCCGTAAGGAAAGAGCCAGTTCGAAAAGAAGGCATTTTTATTTTTCGTTCAATTAAGGTACCCGGTCAAACAACGTTTGACGATGCAGCTAACTTTTGCGGAAGACTCGGCTCAAGGCTTGTCTGGATATCGACAATGCTGGAGCAACTCTTTGTTAATGGTTACTTTCCCACACTACCTTCTTAAGGAATGTGAATATAGTTCATTGAAACTTGTACTTTCTCCATGGGCCTATCTACAGTAATGACGATTCGGTCAATTCCAATCTGTACTTTCTCCATGGACCGAGCTACAGTAATGACGATTCGGTCAATTCCTTAAATAAGAATGAATGGTCACAGATACGAGACTAATCCGTCAAACTATTTGGATATACAGAAGGCGAAAACTGGCTCCAAAAAGAATTTTAGTTAAAAAATGGTCGTATCGATTATAAAATGAAAAAACGCAATAAACTGCTTTTATTGTTGAACTAAGTTTTTAAAAAGACAAATTATTAGTAAATAGAATGAAGAGCTAATCGATGCAAAACGACGCAACTATTGTCGCAAACAATTTCTATAAGTGCAAACATTCATTAAAATACTGCGAAATTCAGCTCACAGTGTCTCAGATTACTTAGCACTTACATCAACGCCCGCAAGAAGATGCATCGCTAAATAGATCTGGTGAGGACTCAAACGATAAAGAGTTTTCCAGAAGCAGACGAAAGAAGGGAACCGTTTTCTTATAGCTCTCTATTGGGAATTTTTCTTTCGAACATACTACAGTATGTGTAAAGAAGCTGTAAAAAATGACGATAATTCGATGATGCACACAACTGATTCGATGATGAACTGAAATTCAATGATGAACTGAAACGAAATGAACTCAAAAAAACTCAATGATGAAATGAAATCTTCCGTCCGATTTCACTGAAATTGATTGTTTAAATTATTAAACGCTGAATTTTTGAAGAGAATTCTATTTTTCGCCACTTTTTCCAATGCATTCAAAGTGTCCTTGAAAAATTCCCTTCGTTAATTTCTTTCTATACCTACAACTGGTTGAATATATTGTACGACATGCAACTTACAAAACGCGTCCGAAAGGGCACTTTAAAAAAATTGTTTGCTACAATTATTTGTAGTTCCCTTCCCCTGCCCAGTGACTTAATTTAAACGGGTTTGAGAATGAAGAAAAGTAGCAAACATACTGATTTTTTTCTAATACTGGTTTGGGACAATCATTTCATACAGAGTTAAGGTTTTATAAAAAAAAATAAATAAACATAAAACAACAAATATCAAATGTAAAGCGAGCGAGGCTTCTGCAGATTTGGCGAAAGCAAATGGAGCATCCAAATACTGGATTGGATTGAACAAAATTGGTGGCGTATGGCGGTGGTCAAACGGTAGTTTACCGACGTTCACCAGTTGGAGAATAACTCAGCCCGATGGTTGCTGCGGTGCGAACGTGACCTGTGTACTCGTCAACTACATCGGAGAATCGGGCGTATGGGACGACGCTGGTTGCAATTACATATGGGCAAGACCACAGGGATATGTGTGTAAAACTGCCGCAACCTAAGCCAATGGCTTATGCAGCAGATGGGGAGGAGTGGAAGAGGGTGGGTGGAGGAGGTGGAAAGACCGAGGCAAAATGGCTGCTCTCCCCATCCCATCTCGCCCATATTCCAACCGTTTTTTTCTTTCGGTGAGTTTTTGCAGACACAGAAAAACTAGTGAGATTTGGCCAGCAAGCAAGCTCTGCGAAATCTGAAATGGTCTGAAAAAGACCAAAAAAAATTTCGATGCCACCGTGTTGCACATTTGTAATTTCAAACAATTTTTTATCACGGACATTTCGCAAAAACCCTTATGTTCCTCCTCCGTTCTCCGCTACGTCACTGAAATGAGCATAGTTGGATTGATTTAAAAAACCAAGACATTCTAAGGGTCTGATAATCGTATTGAAATATTCAAATTAGACAGCTGTACGCTTGTGCTCTTCATCTTCTCTTTAAATGAACATAAAACTGTCACTTATTTTTTCTATCTTTCTTTCTTCCATAGATTTCCAGTATTTCACGTATTCCGCAACTTCAATTTTATTCGATTTCTGTTTCAAGTAAACTAATTATTCTGTTTTTATTTATCAGATAATTTCTTGCTGGATTCCGAGATTTTTGTTCGACATGAATACGATGAGCCCCGAAATGTTAGCTAGTAAACGTTTGTTCTACACAAATCTCAGACCCACCGTAGAAGCAAACGCACGGACATCACTTATGTTCATACACGATGTCTGAGATCTCATCTTAAATAGTCGATAGCTTTGAAGATGACGAAGATGGCCAAACATTAGCGTTCAGTATCGGATCCATTAGAAGGTCGGTCATTCAAAGAAGGCGACAATCGAAATGTCGCATTCGATACACAAAACTACCGATATTAATTAGGGTATTTTTGATGATAACAACTGATAAGAAAAAGGTGACGTTTTTGATCTTAATACAAATGTACATTGTTAGAACCAAAAATATCACCTTCTTTTTTTTTTCTAATGTCAAAATGCTGATAATGATTCATGTTCTTAATTACAATGTACATTTGTATTACATGACGCTATGATTGCGACGCTATGATTGCGAAACGTTGGAAATTATGATTAATTGAAAATGTGATTATTTATTAACTATTAATTGAAACTCGTTTGAGCGCGCAAGTAATCATGGCATTTCAGTGACGTATACGTACAGTTTCCAGAAGTAAAACAAACAGAACGAATCATTTTATCGCACTTTTAACAAATGAACGAGAGTCACGAGAGTCATGCACGTTAATACATCGCTCATGCGATCAGTTCGTTTTGTTTAACGTTGACTCGCACACATGTAAAGCCGGAAGCCAAAAGAGAAAGCCACAAACTTTGTGAAAACGGGTTTTTTCCTTTTCAAAATGTCACAAAAAGCGTTCCAGAAGAAAATTATTGCCAAGTGCACTGGCAGTAAAAGTTCCAAGTCGTATTTGCCGATTTCATCACATTTTAAAAAATATTTCTTCTTGTACAACCGAACAACATTTATTAAATCTGCAAATGTGATAAAAGAGGAATGATCGTTTCTCAGCGATTTGATGAAACGGCTATCATTATTAATATCCCTTACGCCATTGCCCCCTTAAACGGACGTCTTAGAAAGATGAATTTTCGACTCATCCATCAATCGAGAATCAAACATGGGAAGTCATATTGTCTTGCGAATAGCGAATGCATTATGATTTCAGCGGAATGACTTCATTCTGAAAATTTTCACTTTCCATATAATTTCACTTAAAGAATTTCACGATTCCACTCTCAGTATTGCGTTTTTTGTTACCCAAACATCACTTAATCATTCCTATCCTTTTTGGTAATCGACGTTGCTTCACCTCCATAGAACTCGACAGCCTCTATAAAAAGCTGGATAGTTTAATGATCGACAACAGCAAGTGAAGGAAATACATAAAATTATGTTCATTTTTGTGTTTTTATGGATTATCAGCCGATTGGTTTCCGCATCGAATAAACGTTAGCTGGAATGACGTCGAAGTGCTCTGTGCTTTCTGTTCTTAAATAGCAAAGTACCTCAACGTGCAATACCTCAGCCGGCTCCGTTTGCGTCACAAAACAAAAAAAATCTACATAAACTACACTACCACTTCCTCCACCACTGCAGCATTCATAAACGTTTACATATTTCGCACATTCGTTTCGATAGAGCGACTGCTTGTTAATCAAATTGTTCGAATCTCATCGATTGTTTTTCCGGTCAGGATCCGTTAAAAACGCGCCAATTCTTTGTTTTGAAAAATTTGCCGGGAATATGTAATTCTTTCTCACTTCGTGGTTTGGTTGTTTCGTTTTCTTTTCTTTCTGTTTCTTTCTCGGCTTTATTGGTCGTTAACATCATTTGAACGATTTCTATGTTAGTTTTTATGATTGTCCGTAGTGTCTAATAAGCTCGAAAGAAAAGTACCAACGTTGCTGTCATTTAGCTTTGGGAAGACCATAGCTGCTCGGCTTTGGATTTTTTTCGTGCCTCTAGTTTGGACGTCTGATTTTTGCCGAGTTCATCCGCTATCTATATTTCGGCTCTAAATACATCGTATTGTACTGGGTGGTTCAGCTGTTATATTGCTCTCTTTAAGCTTGCATTCCAGGCAAAAGAGCTTAGCGCAAATCACTTTGAAAATCTGAAAAAAAAGAGCGCTGTAAGTCTGCTAGAGCATATCGATGCGTCGAACAACCCACTTCTTTCTTTCAATGGGGCAGGTTCTTTCCCAGGTAATTGAGGATAGCTCCAGTTGTTAAAAAGTTTCCCATATTTAGTTCGTTACGTTTCATACAACAACATATTTTCTGGATGAGAGAGAATCACCTCATGTATTATTTTATCTCATTGAAGTGACGAGATAAAAGACGAGGGGTTTATAGTTATCTCTACAATAAGACTGTCGAGAAATATTAAGTGCTTCTTGGAGCTGAGTTGAATTCTGGGAAAAAAATCTGAGCTCTAAGTTGTTGAAATCAAAATGAAGGAAGACGCGCAAAGCCATTAACTTTTTTTCTTTGACTCTTAACCAACCTTTTACGATCATATTTGTTCGGATGGGCAAATTTCCTAGCGATCGCCGAATCCGAAAGTTCTCCAGAACCCTGGGAAAGAATTTAGTCCCTGGGATTTGGAAGTCGGGATTTGCTTGTAGGCCTCGTACTGCTGCGCTTCACTTCGATGTCTCCATCATGACACTATGAAATATCGTGGAACTCGGGTAACTACAGTTTTAGATTGCCGGAGAGGAGAGGCATTAATTTGAAGAGAGCAAGGGACCTGTGCGAAGTTGTGCCTTCAAGAGAGATAACCTAAATTCGCGAGAGGATTGAATTTAAGATTTTGTATGGAGTGGCATGCTCTAAAGATAAAAGAATTGTTTTGGTGGGAAGAGGGAGAGGAAATGAGGGCGAGGCGCAATTCGTAGAGACATGGCTTGTGCAAACTACAGTTTCCAGAAGGAAGATTATATTAGCGACAGTGGGAGGAGGGCAGGGAGGGGGAAAGAGAGAACTGCATCTGAGGGATCATGATGTCTTTAACAGCCCAGCACTCCTCTTTACTTGGTTTTTGTTGCAAATGCGAAACTTCTTTTATCGTTTCGGTTTCTGCAGGTTTCACAAAATGCTGCGGAGCTGAACTAAGGTTGCATTTCAGGTCACTGGTAACTGTGTAACAAGTGCTAAGATTATGACAGCTCTCGACAGTAATGATCTGGATCTTGATTTCGACGACTTTGATGATATAGCCGAATTTGCGCCTACTCCCAGGTGTAAGTTTCATTGTCATTGCGAGTTTCATTTTGTTTGTTTTCCAGTCATAAATTTTATTTCTGCAGCAGTGCAATGCTTATAATCTAGGTTTTAGTAAGTGTTGGTAAGTCTCAACTATGCTTTACATTTATCATCTTTTGTTTTCCCGAAGGTCCAAACTGTTCACACCTGTTTTAGAAATTGTGAGTACGCTTGCCGACTCATGTATGATTGGGAGCTATAGAAAGAACCCTTGCCATAACCATCATCTGCCTATCGGTAATATGGATTGCACCAGTTTCCAGTTCGACTGAGAAAGCCTTTACCTTTAGAAAGCTTCGAATCTTATAGGCCGGCGTTGGGAGGGGGAGACGAGGAGAGACTGTTTTGAGATAGTACATTAACTTGAGTGTGTTGCCCACTTATAGCGACAGAGCCTTCGAACTCATCGTATACGACGGACGAATCGGTAATAAGCGAGAAGGAATTCAGGCGTGCGCTTGATCGTTTCTATACGCAGACGCAGAACCCGAATGTATGCGAGGCATCGATTGGGGAGCGGATTGAACCGGCGAATGATCTGGAGAGGATGCTGGAGGAGGTGGGGATGCAGAAAAGAATCGACGACGATGGCAAAATTTCCACTTATATAGGTCTGTGCCCGTTCCGATTAACTCTTATGATACGATTCCAGAGGCGTATTGACTTCAGGCATAGGATAAGAATTACGGAATTGAAGTATGGAGATTTTCTATCCGCGTCGCGATCAAGCGAAACGAAGTAGACGAAGGTGCGATAACTATTACGCGTTTAGCTTTGAGCAGACAAGTGGTGGTATGGCATTTTGAACAATGAATTCTTGAATGCTGATCATACAGGAGAGAATAGGGTTGAGTGGGGAAAGGGGTGGGAATGAATGATTTTCTTGCTGTAAAACTCTGAAATTTGTCTTTTAGATGCTTTGAGGAGAGAGTTCATCAAAAAACGAAGGCAACGGAAGCATAGCATCGCCATAATCTCTGTTATCTGTTTACCACCCTTTTCCCTCAAAAAACTGTAGAACTGTTACGCTCGTTGGGCGTTGTGTGGCCCTTTATTTCCAGTTTAGTATCGATGGGCATGTTTTGGTAAGAAATGTCTAAATAGAGTCTTCAGCGGTAGGCATTTCGGGTGATTTATTTTTTTGAAAAATGCGCATGAGTTTTTAAATGTGACCAGTAATGTATCCGCTGGTCGTTAAGTATTTGTCGTTTTTTTTTCGGTCATTCAATGCCCACTTTGGAAGGAAACAAATTTCTGAGTTGTGGCAGTTGTTGACTCTCTAGGCGGTTATCATTTTAATCAGTTTTAGCAAAGTGAGAGCAGCGCCTTATATATTTGGGGTCGCGGAGGCTCTAACCACTTTGTAGTTAGGCTGAGTCAGACGTCGTATTTCTATTTTCCCCATTTGCACTCCCCTGTATCGTCGTGTCTGTTGGACAGATATTGAACAACTTCCAGAGTGCAAAAGAAAGGAAACACAGATTATAACGCTGCAGAAATAAAGTTGTTGATGAAAAGTGAGAAAAAGTGTAATTCGCTGGCAGTTGTTTGGCTCTATGTGACACTGCCTTTAATTAAGTTAGAAAAGAGAAGAGGGTTTAAAGGAGCGAACTTTAGCTCTTTCTTTTTCCAGCAAACCGGATCACCCACGCGGCTTTCGTGAGGAATCTGAACCAATACTTTGATGATGAGGAGGTAAGCTTTTTTAAAGGCCATAAAAAGTGATTTTAAAAACAATTCGAAAAACCAATGTTCTTATTTTAAAAAAAAACTGATGCTTCTGAACGATTTCAAAAAATGAATAAATTATGGTTGTTCTTTTTTTTTAGCGTCGTCTTCTTACAGCTAAAAATAAATTCTTAAAATTCTTAATCCGTTTAGAGAAATTTGAATTGCAATTCGAAAAACCAATGTTCTTATTTAAAAAAAAAAACTGATGCTTCTGAACGATTTCGAAAAATGAATAAATTATGGTTGTTCTTTTTTTTAGCGTCGTCTTCTTACAGCTAAAAATAAATTCGTAAAATTCTTAATCCGTTTAGAGAAATTTGAATTGCATTGATTAATTGTGAAGCAATCACATTGTCAAAGCAATATAGTTTCATCTCCCCTTGTTTCACCGCCCCTTATCCCCTCATCGAAACCAGACAGATTTTTGTGTGGAGCGTTTTTTCCAATTCATTAGCGCACTTTAATAATTTCGCTTGACACCTCACCCTGTCATCGTTTTTTTCCTTTCTGTGCAGTTTTCTTGGGAAAATTTCCTTGTTGTTTCCTGGAATATTCTTATTAGTCGGCGAAAATTTTAGCAGCTTTTCCAACGCGTACAAATATCTGTTCTGTAAGGTACTCGTACTCGAATGTGAAATGTTTTTTTTTTCCAGAAGGAAGAGACGTTTCTGCGACTGTTCGAAACAGAAATCGAGGATGACAACAAAACATTAATCTATCTTTCGCCATCGATCAGCGAAAAAGGACAAACCGTATGCGATCCGTTCATTTTTTTATTTCGTTATCATTTTACAAATGAATAATTACGATAGTTAAAGTTCCGTTTCTTTTTTCCAATCATCTCTGCATTACATACAATCGACGTTCATTCTTATAAGCAAATGAAGTAAACTTTATTTAAAAGGCATGTTTTGTTTTTACGAATTTCGACGTTTCTTTTTTTAGTGGGGAGAAGGGGGGTGTAGATGATGTTGGAGATTATAAGGAATGACTTACGCATATGACTGAGTAGGAGGATAGTCTTTTTTTTCAAAGAGATGTTTGTTATGTTGGAGTGAGAAGAGAGGCTCGGTCAAGTGAAAACCCATAATTTTCTCAGTTTGACTATGATAGACATACGCTCGTGAAAGGGCTTCAAATTCCTTTTTTTTTTTCAGTAGCTTTTCTGATCGAGGCTTCATGGCAATTGGCTCACTGTTAAGTTGAGAGCATGCAGTTTTTTAAATGTAGATAAGGTCGCTCGATTAAACTAGTAATAGTAGGGTTCCTTTTCATTTTCCATTCCGCATGTTCTATATTTTTGTTTGTGTTTTTCATTTTCTTTACGAATAGTTTTTTCTAATAAGGATGCAGCAGCACTTAGAGGAACAAGAAATCGTCATTTTCTAGAGGCCGTAAAAAGTCAGCGATTTACTTTGTCTATTATTTCAAAAAGTAAATGACCTTACTGCAATAGAGTCTCTTGTTTAAAATGTATTAAATTCATTTCAATTCACACGATTTCCAGCGATCATCTGCAACCGTCAGCGTTGAATGTGTGAATTGTATTCTGTGTTATTTTTTAAGGACACGCTGTTTCGTGCTTTGTTGCTTACAAAGAACGCGCAGGCAACCATTTTCGAAATGATTATGAAGAAAGCCGAATATTTCGCAAAAGAGTAGGCGTACTGCTTTGTTTACCACTTTATTTTTCAAAACGAATGATTTGTACATATTCATTTGCCTTAAGTAGATCACCCTAGGTGTCAAAAATTTTTTGCGATCGCATCTGTGTAGTGCATAAATTGTTATTACTCTTATTGTTATCCTTGCACCATTTAGAAGTGTCTGTTTGCGTATGTTAAAGACTTACTGTACACTCCTCCCATTCATGGTCGAAGTTTTTGAGCGTTGCTATGTCGTTGTCATAAGCGTGTCTTTTGGAGAATGGATTGATGTAGTGCATGTTAATTACTACTCCTAGTTTCCGAGGCTTGTGTCTCTCAGTTTTTAAAGCAAGTAATTTATATACCTCGATTTGTCTGCGATAGAAATGTCATCACAATCTTAGAGCTTTGAACTTCCCATGTTGAGGAAGGCGTATGTAAGAGATTTTTGAGCATTTCAGCTTTTCTGGAATAAGTCCTTATATATGGAAAGGGGAAGAATGCGGTCGGAGTGTGAAGATTGCTTTGGTTGCAGTGCTGAAGGGGACAAGGGTTCAAATGATCGCCTTGCGCTGGCATGTATTGCACAAATTCGTTATCTGGATGTTGTATACGACCCGAAACCTTTGTTCAATTCGATATTCGACCGTAATCTGGAGGAGTGGAGATGCACCGCCAGGGACACCCTCATTCAGGCCATCCCTGAAATATTACCCAACATATCCGCTCAACAAGGTTTAGCAGTGTTTGTTTCTATTATGTAGAGGAAGGCATCGTCACCTTAGAAAAGGGTCAGTTTTCACGAGGGATACTGATTTTTTTTTGGCACCACTTTGGAGACTCAGAGGTTTCTCCTCATTTTTTCCCTGCATTCCTGTGGATTTTTATTTGGAATTCTTATGGACCTTGACGCGGATGTATGATTTTTTTTTTCGATGAAGGAGCGATGTGTGGTGCTTGATCGATTTTTCGACTTTTGTGAACTTTTCCCTTGCGGTGATTTTGTTTTGATCATGAATAACAAAGTCGTTCGCCATTTATAGTTCGAGGTTTCTTTCCCGAGAGGGATGCTCGAAGGCATCTAGAAATCTTGAAGAACTTTCCTGCTTTCTTTGTTCGAAGGAGTTGCTGGCGTAGGGATTTTAATATTTATGTTTCTGGTTTCGTTGTGGATGATGTCTTTTGGAGTCTAAATTTCGTCTACTTAGAGTCTAGGCTATTCACTGATGTGAGCAGATATTCAATAAGAAGTTCGTTTTATGTGCTCATCTTAGTCGAATCAGAAACTAAACCATGTGTGCAGCAACGAGGAGCTCATCACTGAACCATCCCTAATATTGATTTTAAGAATTTCTACAGATTTTATCGTCAAATGGAAAATGAGTCACCAGTGTGAGCGGTTTGAGTTCTTGTCTCATTGCATACATTGGTTAATTGAAGGAACACTGTTTAGATGCAGCCGACAATTTGCGACAAATGTTTCTGAAGACGGTACACGATAATTCGTATGCGTTTCGAATCTCGATCCTGCGTGCTCTTACGATTCTTCGTACAGACGCCGAAATGAGCAATAAGGTTTACGTCTCGTTTTTTTTTTTTTGTTTTTGTGTAAATC
>JPKZ01022855.1:474448-493428 GCA_000803305.1 Toxocara canis
GAGGGGTGGGGGAAGCGAAATTTTAATTTCATCTGTAGTGATTGGTACTGAGATAGTTTTGTTGGAAGTATGCAGGACGCAGAATGTGACAAAAGCGAAAGGAGATAAGGAAAACTGAATAGTGCCTCCTTCTTCCTCCCTCATGCTCTCAAAATTTTAGAAAAATGCAAGAATTTTCATAGAACTTTTCTCGGAAAGGGTTTTCCAGTGGGGAGGGTGGAGGGTGGAAAAGGATGGAGGGCATTTTCATTGGAATTTTTAATCGATCCGTTCCATTCAAGTCGCATTATTCAGAAAGATGGGATGAAAGTGCAGTTATCAGGAAGCGGTACTCGTTTTGACGAATTATGGCTGCATAGAATGGTTCTTTGTCTCCTCTGAGCAAAGTTCTTTATGCAGTTCCTAGCCAAAAGGTGCAGGATTGTTTTTGCTGCAAAATGAAGCATATTGTTCCTTAATTACGAGCGGAATTTAATAAGCATTCAAGTTTTTCTTTAGTTGTGGTGCATTGTAAAGAAGGTTTTGGTGACGACCGACTTCTGAAATAATTCTTTTAGAACCTCTTCGAGTGAATGACAGAGGTTAAGGTGATGTATGCTTTAAACTGTTTCAATCAGTTCACAGCTACCAAGTAAGCGAAAGGGGTTTGTTGCCCATAGTTCTCTCATTTCCTTTCGTTTCCGTTATGGACGAGCTATTTATTTCGCAACGGAGCCATACCAGACATGTTCATAGTAAACTTTTTCTTTTAGACCAATTCAGAAGTTCCATTAGGCGAGATGCCAATCGATCATGGGGATTCAAAAGTGATATGGCATCTAATCAACTCAGTGCTGCCAGTGTTGTTCGCGATTCTAGATGGTTCCGTGCAATACTTTCGATCATTAGCGGATACGTCAACGTTGGATGACAAAATGAAACGCGATTATTTTAATCAGATGTCCGCACTTCTTCGTGCTTCCTTGAATGTTCTCAAGGATATCTTCAGATGGTTGGCACCTTTTCTCCCACTAAATGTTCGGGAATAAACGTTTAATATATTTATTATATGAAATAAATGTAATGCTGTTCTCGAAGTTCTGGAAAAAAACAGTCTCTTTGTTGTCACTCCATCATATTAGCGTTTTGCAGCGATGAAGTTATGTCGGGTTCTTTTGGCCGTTCAATTCTTCGCGTTAAGCATTTGTAAAGATTTTGGAAAGTGATCTTCAGTAGTCGGTAGCTCGAGGATGGTTAATTTAGTCGTGAATAACCGTAAATTATGAGTTAAGATGGTGGCACCCATAAGTAAGCAGCGTAAGCTGTTGGAAATTATCACCAATAAGACGGCTGTGAGGAAAAATAGCCAACTTTTTAGAAAACTTCTGAGCAGGCTTTTCGATCTATGGTTCACTAGTAAAAGCCGATAGCTTCATGGAACTTCCAGATGGTTTTGTTATCGTTGTTTATTTCAGGTTCTTCTCTGATTTGTGACGGTTTTAAACGTCATTTTGGTAAATGAGCTTACCATCGATCGACCGATAAGATATGTTGAAAATTTCAGCAGAGAATTGACAAAACCTCAGTCAGCACATGAAGAAGCGTGCGAAACGGAGAGGATGAGGAGAGCGCGGTTTGAGAAACGAAAACACGTGATGGAACAACTGGAGAGGGCTATGCTTAATGCGGATGCGGTCGAGGACACACACGGTGAAGAGGATGCTGAGGTCAAATAATCAATTTTACTTTCTTTCCTTGTTTTTTTTCCTTCGATAAAATTAGGACAGTCTTCACGATTTACCGTCTGACCGACTTTTCATCTCGAATTTCCAAATTATTTCCTTTCGTTCTGAAAGATTCACCGTTTTGTAAGAACTGTTTGGTCATATATTTTGATTCGCTTAACAGTGTTGCGAGTACAGGAAATAAAAGATAAATAATAAATTAGGTATTTCAGGTTGGCGCTGCACTAACTTGCTGTTTTGAATAGAACTGTGTAGATGGATGCAAATGTGCAAGCTTATATTTGGTATATTTAGTTTTTGCACTCCAGCCGATCTACTTACATCGTTGTATTCACCATGTTTTGCTCTTGGAATTCTGCTTCGTCATTTACAGCTGTTGTGCTGTAGTGAATTCTATGAGCTCATCATAGCACAACATGAGTTTGTAGTAGGAGTCAGTGAAGGACATTAACCTTTCGGCTATGTGTTTCCGCTGTTCCAGTTATTTACACGAGCATATAATGTTTAATAGTATTGATGCAAACGTAGTAGTTGCGAAAGTTAGCATGCGTAAGATTGGTGAAAGGACTGCAGGTGCAAATGACATTTTAAAAAAATTGGTGAAAAAATTCGAAGGGAATTTGTTGACTGAGGTGCACTTTAGTTCCACTTTAATAGCACCTACTTTGTAATTTTAAGCGATTTGTTGTTTGTTTGACAATATAAATCCCTCACGTGATGAACAAAAAATTTTCCAAGCTTGAGAGAGGAGGGCTGTTGCAGTCGCTTAAACCCGTCCATTCCTACCGGCTAGTGGTTGTGAATGATGATGTTCAGGTTTCGGTTTTGGGCTATTTGATGACAATCGCACCCGTCGTACCGACGTTGGATTGCGCAGTCGCACTTTTGGACGCATTTGCCTCAATCGAAATCGTATCCGACAACCACAGGTTGCAAATTGGTAGGTCTTCTCTGAAATTCTCCTTCAGTTAGCTTTACTGGAGCTTTTAAGAGGCATTTCTCGAAATAAGGAAAGTAATTTGCGGCTAATAACCGTTGGCTTTCAAGATGACTTGAAGTTGCAGTTTTTTATCCAGTGTTGTTTCCCCAACCCTCATCGATTTTGATCTTTATAGTGATATTTTTAGCATTTTTTCTCAAAGTGCTGCTTTTCTCATACCATCCTCCTCTTTTCAGTTTTTCAGCAGTCCTGGCAGTCTTAGCTATAACTCCAGTTATGTTGTGCCACCAAAGGTTTTGGCTACTTGCCGTTTCAATTTTTAGCGCGTACCGCTCTATCATTCCTACAAAAGGAATGGTCTGATGAAGATGGAAATCCACTGAAAGGGGCTGATTTGAACAAGGCTGTTGCGACCATTCTGTAGTGAGTTGCAATTACTCGTTAACATGTTTTTTTTGCTTTATCATATTAAAGAGGAACGAGGAAAAATTAATGTAGTCAGGACTATGGCATTTTAGTTAAGTGTGAAGGAAATTGCGCCGCTGGATAGTTACTACAGTAAGTATGGCTGGAAATAGAATTGGACCGAAATTCCAGTTCATATAAATCGAAAGTTGACGTTTAGGCGGTTGTTGCATGGTCTTGGTGAAGGTTAGTTGAAAGTAGTTCATAGGTTTTTGATGAGCCAAGTGCTTCATCATGCTGACAGTGAGTCGTCGAGAAGTAAATGGATTTCATGGATAGCCTCATGCTGTTTAAATGGATTTCATGGATAGCCTCATGCTGTTTTGGATGAGAATCACACTTATAACCCATCATAGTTCGATATTTATTCTTTTCTGTAAATTTTAGTCAGCTGCAGACGACGTTTTTTTTCCTTTTTTTGGCTGAAAGGAAGAATAAGTTGGGTTATTCACAACTAGAATAGTTGATGAGTCGTCGAGAAGTAAATGGATTTCATGGATAGCCTTATGCTGTTTTGGATGAGAATCACACTTATAACCCATCATAGTTCGATGTTTATTCTTTTCTGTAAATTTTAGTCAGCTGCAGACGACGTTTTTTTTCCTTTTTTTGGCTGAAAGGAAGAATAAGTTGGGTTATTCACAACTAGAATAGTTGATGCCCATCTTGATATCGGACTAGTTATGTTTACTATGTGAAGCCTTTGACTTTATTTCTTTCCTGTTCAGGTTCAGTTTCACCCCTCTCTCCTTCCTCCCCCCCCCCCCCCCCCCCTCCCGTCGGCTTTGGAAGTGGGAGCTCGCACGGGCCCGTAGTCTATTCCTTTATTCCTTCAGTCCGATTTTTATTTCAATTCAATTCCTTCCCTCCTTTCTCTCCCATATCTTTGGAAATGTCGTCCCGCACAAGCTCCTTCCCTTTCTCTCTTCTAGGTCGACCCTCAGATTTCAGTTTCCATCTGTCCTTCAAATGAACTTCCTCTTCTTTCCCCTCTGTATGGCTAACTAGAGGGAATCAGTTAAAGGATTAACGGCAGTTGTTATTTGCATAGGTCATCAGGAAGCGTGGAAGACAATGATTACTGTGACTGTTTGCAGCGTATACCTGTGCTTCAGGAATGTACAAGTTGTAAAATGTGTATTAAATATTTAAGCTATTTGCAGTTTGTACGTATGCTTGAGAAGGGAGTCGAAGCGTCTATTGGCGATTCTGTGGATAATAGCGAACAAAGTAGCAGAGTTAGTGCCCGATGAGGAACGAAGGCGGAGCAAGATCTCATCGATGGAAGAGTGCAAAGATGAAGAACTAACTGTTGATGAAGAACGCGCGCATTTCTGCTGTTTGACCAAGTTCGTTGCGTTCCCTGTTTTCAGTAATGATTTTGAAGTTCTTTTCCGTTCCAGACCTCCTTTTTATAGGAAATATAAGGTGCGGAAAGGGAGGAGACAAGGAGAACATGAGGGTGCAGGGAAATAGAAGTAGTTTTCAGCTTCTGAAGATTTTTCTCCTGGGCGGGGCGGGGGTGGGGGGCGACAATTCCGCGGCAATATTTCTGCTTAGGTGTTACTTTCATCAGTGTCGCTGGTTTTGGATGGCGAGAAACTGAGGGTAAGGCTGATTATTTGTGCACATTTGCGTAAGTTGGAAGAGAATTCAGTTTTTGTTTAGGGTGGAAGTGGGCGAAACATAATAGATATTGCAGGGGCACATTCTCGTCCATTTACAAGGTGCTATTTCACGCACTCAACGAAACGGTGAAGGCTCTTTCAATGGATGCGATAGAGCGTAGCAAACTCAGGCTGGACGAATGCTTCTCGCAGTGGAAGCATGCAGCCAGCTGCTTTTGCTTGCTCACACTTCTGATTAGAGTTAAGGTCCGTCTTTTCATTATTAGGTGTTCCATGAGGGTAGGGGGATGAATGGAGTGACTTGTGTTTGTTCTATGTCACTGAACGTCTGCCATATACTGTTTTAATTTGCGGAATTTATATGAATAAAATTCATCTTGGTTAGGAGACCTACAGGGCATTGTGGAGAAAATCTATCTCAGTTTATCTCATTGCTACTTTTCATGACAGATTGTTCAGGCGGAGGACCAGAGTTGTTTAGTACTGAGGATATTGACATAGCCACGTTTTACGCAAATGAAATGCTGTTCAAGTCTGTTAATTTCGTCTGCTTTAATGCGGTTGTGATAGTTTTCGAGTAGGTTTTTTTCGTTCAGAACATTTCAGGAAGAAAAAAGGCAAAATGATTTTTATTGAATAGGTGACAGTGGGCATATGAATTAAATTACTGTTGTATGCAAGCTGTATGAATGGTTGTTTGAGTTATTTCTCTATCGATTTGAGGATTTGCGCAACACGAGTGTTCTGCTATGCGCCGCGCGCGAAGGACGCATATTCTTGCATAGCTTCTCTGCAAAGAGCTCGTTCCTACAACTTCTCAATGCCGAAAAACGGTATAGTTGCTCTGCAATAAATTTCTTTTAAATCCATCCGTAAACGACAGATTGGTGAACTGGGCATTTTTCCTCTGAGTAGCAGTGATTTTCATGGGTGTTTCCATGCGAACAAATTTAGCATCAGAACTGTTGAGGTACAATCGGCGAGAACGCAGCATGAGCCGAAAATTTTTGGTAAGCAGTATTAGGCGATTTGTTTTGTAATGAAATACTTCTTGCGCTCTGTCGGTTTATTTTTGATGCGTCATGGAGAATTTTTTGTTTGTTTTTTTCCCCTCCCCCCCCCCCCCCCCCCCCCCTCCTTAAAAAGTGTGACACTTCGAAAAAGTTTTTGTTGACGAAGATTTATTTGAATGCATGAGGATTCGTATAATAGGTGCGTGCTCGTTTCGTTTTATTTTTTTTTTTTTTTTTTTTCCCCCCCCCCCCCCCCCCTCATTTCTATAATTCAGTTTGTTGCTGTTTTAATTCCTGCTTTGCTCTCATTTCAGATTCGCGAAATATGCGACCGGTGCGAATGCTATAATGAAAACGGTGCAGATAGGAAATCGTTCACTGCAAAATATCAGCGTTTACGCAAAGGTTGTAAATTGATTATGTTCTCCATAACGTACGATGTAGAGCTGTATTAGAAACTTCAAAGAATTCTCGAATTCCGCGTGTTGCAGTGAAACAAAAAGAATCTGCTACTCTCCGATTGGAAGGCTGCTGAGGATCTATCAAACGCGCTCCGAAATTTCTCTCCACATCAGGCGTCGATGATTGCCGAGCTTGACACCACAGCTTTTTTAAGCGTCTTAACGCGTTTAGTTTTGAATTGGCCATATGCTTACGCGATTTACGTCCCAGCTTAGGGATTTTTTTTGCTTGTATGCCCAAGGAGTGAAATCTTTGTCCGCCTTGTCATCGTCGCTCCCTTTTTTCTTCCCCCCCCCGTCCTCTTTTTCATAAAAAGTAATAGCGAAGTAGGGGCGGCTTTCTTGCTGTTTGCGATTTGCGCTATTCTCCTAAATCTCACTTTGCTTCGCTGCCATACGGATTTGTTAGAGTCGCTGATATGCCTGGCGTGACCGACATAAGTGAGTCGTTGACGTAGATCTTAAAAACTTTCCATTCAAACCATGAGGTCGTTTTCTCTTTGCATTGAGAGACCGATTTGTATATTTCAGACGAGCAAGTGCATTGCGTTATTGAAGTTACTACCAGAGTTGCGTGCCACGTCAGAGATGTTTATTCGGGCTGTGCATTCGGTGATGGTCGGCGTCGATTGCGATGATGCGTTCCAAATTGGACTTCTTAAGAGTCGCAATGTTGATGTTTGTTGTCTCATATTTTTAAAATAATTCTTGCATTTTTGTTGCTTGTGGTTGAAATGACAGTATTGGTAGTTTATGTTATAAAAAACTTATATATGGTGGTGGCACGTGTATTTGTATTGATATCACTGGTGATTTGTCGAAAATTTGAATCAGACTGGAGCGGTGGTAGATAAGGATCTGATTAGGTATATTCTAAAGTGATTGATAACGGAAGAGTATGCAGTGTTAATCATGCAGAAGGAAATTAAAGCTTTCACAAGAAATTATGTCTTCGCAATAATGCACTGAAATTGCCCTTTTGGAAACAGTATGGAATCGGTTTATGGCATTAGCAGTAAATTCGACCCGTTAATGATGCTCCGATTTTGAAATTTTCTTCGTGCGTCTAGTGCTTACTGCTTACCGCATTGGATTTGTCGTAGGTTTAGGGTGAGGAGGTGAAGTGTCCGGAAGAGAGCATTGAAGATGAGGAAGAAACCACTCCATCCAATGTGGATGACAAAAACGAGCATGACGAGAGCAGAAGTGCAGATGGCATGGCCATTGTTGACGAAGAAATGGTTAGCCTTTTTCTTCATCACCTGTTGGTATGAATAGATCTCATGTAATACTGGAGGTGGAGTGGTGGGGGGGGAGGAAGAAACCATCCCTTCGCCTCCTTCCCATCCTTTGCCCGGCTCATGTGCTTCGTTGGTGGGTATACGCAGTAGTTTTGCTGCTGTTTTTTTCTTCTGTTCAGTGAGTGTCTTGTTATTCGCTCCTGCTATCCTAAAATTTAAAAATTTTAAAGAATTTTAGCTGCAAAACCAGCTTCCTTTATAATTTTTTTCCCGCGGAAAGCCTGTGTTTTCTATCAGATTAAGAGTGTACTTAGCGTTGTTCCAAATATTTTGTCCTCTCAGTTAGCACTGTAAAACATACAGCCTTCGGCCCTTCGTGTGCTCCTGTCATAACTTCGTTACCCAATTAAAGCTGGGCAAAGGAAGCAGGGCAGGGCGTTTCCAGAAAGGAGCGAAACTGCACGCATGCTCAGTGAAAGCAATAATTTTTAAAGATATTTGAAACAATCAGGCCCGAATTGCAGCGAACATTTTTGAAGGAAACCAACAGCTCCAGCTGAGGGAGAACGAATGCTCCATAATTCCACTTCCAAAAAAGGTTTCGTCCGCTTTTAAATCTCCGCTTTCTTCTCTGAGTTTCCATGTTCCATGTGTAGTTTTTTTTTTTTCAAAAATTTTTAGGCTGATTCTTCGCGCGATTCAGACATGAGCGATGCCGTTTGAAAAGAGTCGAGCGTTCCATACGCGCGTCTTATGATTGATTGCGTTCTGTGAAGTTGCTGTTGGATGCTTCGGAACACTCCTACGAATTGTTCTCTTTGAAGTTCGTTTTTGTATTTTGTGAATTTTGTGAAGAACTGAATTAGCATGCGTATGAACCGCAGCATGGAGACATGCGTGCGAAATATCACGTCGAGGGAAGATGATAGAATGAAGCAGCACCAAGATTTTTAATCCACGGAAATTGAGTGCGGATTAAAAAAACGACGGTTGGGAAGTAATTCGAGCAAAATTACTTATATTGCATTCGAAGTGCAGCGGTAGTATTTGTTATTACAGTCACGTTGTTTCGTTTTTTCGGCGTTGTATTACCGTGACTTTTTGCATATGAATTGCCTGAGGTGATGCTGCCTTGTTTATGCTAATGATTGTTAACCAACATTACTGATAACGAGCATAAAGTTTTGTATAAACGATTCGATTGAGATGAACGATACGAAAAGGGTTGAAAAGATTTCGAGGTGAATGTTAAAGAGGTCTTGTAATGAGTGAGAAACGTTGTGCTTTTTGCGCGAACTAAAGCAGATTATGAGGAAACAGAAAACTGCTTAACATTCAGCTTTTAGCGTTTTTAGTCCTATCATAAATGTACTATGTCCTGTTCTATCATTTAAGGCAAGCACTCAGGACGTTAGCTTTTTGTACTTCGTATTGTTTATGCTAAACGGATGCTACTGTGAAGTTTAATTGATGATTTGGTGAATAGTTTCCGATCGCGATTGTGCAGCGCTACAGCTGCAGATGCGCGTCCTGGATTGACTTGCTTGTAAATGTTGTCATTGCCTATATTTATGCCTATGTGAGCAGCTGTTGTTTTTGTACTTCGTTCCTGTGGGTAAAGCATGAATCGTGGGTTGTTTGTTGTTAAAAACATCAGACTAGGCATTCGTCTGGTCATTGTATATCCATGCGACAACTTGACCAATAATGAAACAGTAGTTGTTAAGAGTTATCCACACGATATTTTTTTATTGTAACGAAAACGAGGTTTCTAAAGATTTTTTAACACCTCTATGTGGTAACCCTTTATTGACACAAACGTGCAACAGTAAACTTTCCAGTTTGCTATTCTATCGGTTGGTTACGTTGTCGACGCAGTGACTCCATCAAGGTAGCCTTTAGAAGACGTTTGGAGAAGCGATCAAATTCAGGGATACTGTTTGAAGAGGGACAACGATCTCATTGAGAGCACTTGACCAGCTAAAAGTGTTCATCATATGGTGGCGCAATACCGAACGCCGCATCTTTCTGTGACGGGTGCACGCTGGTCGAGCATTTATACAGTTAAGATCTTACTATAAATCATTTTTGCAGGGTTTACTTTTGAGGATCTGAGCTACACCCTGCCTTGAGCCATATAGGTCATCGTGACAATATATATATATATATAAGTCAGCATGAATGGACGAAATTGCCTCGTGAAAAATAGCGCATTTTTAATCTGCGAAAATGCGCCCTTTTCTTGTTATAGGTTTTTTGACAGCATATGGAAGAGTGCACTGTGCAACAATTATTTGGCACGAGGGTTTTTTTGACGAGGTCTTGTGCATTTGTTGTGGCATCACTTCTCAAAAACGTGTTTTGCATTTTTTTGGCTAAATGAATCGGTTCGTTGTATGAGCGAATTTAGCTATAGTAAAAATAAAAGTTTCGTTTAGGTCTATTGTTGATTGAATATGTTTGCTGCTTTTTAAAGACATTCGAATGGGTTGTTAACCTGTATAACTGGCAGCTGAACGGGATTCAATGACATTTTTTGGACAAAGCACTGGTCATATAGGGTCTCGATGCATCGGTGTCTTCGTTAGCGTTCTGCAGGATGGTGTGGATAAGCTGAAGGAAGGCGATAACAACAAGTAAGTGCTAAAATGAGTGTGCGAATGAAAGACGATCCACGGGTGCAGTGAAGAACGGACGGAAACGAGCGATGGATGACAACGATTTTAAAGTTGGCATTTGCTGGCCTGGGATGCTGGTCTTTGGCTAAAGAGTGCGTTAATTGAAGTGAAACGAAGAAATCGGATCCGATTTGCGGCTCGATTGAATCATCAGTAAATACGTTTACGGTATGGAGTGGTGACGAGGGATGCGGCGAAACGCCCAATACGGATACATTACTCTCACCAATCGGCTTGGCCTAACATGCAGTCCAGCAAGCTAGCTCTTGAACCATCGGTACAACCCTCTTCGACAACAACTGTTACCCGTATGGATGAGGATGTTCATCAGTATTTCGACGGATCGTCGTTTCCAGCCGTACCGATAATTGCTTCTTATTCACCGTTTAGTAAGCTTGCCGCCTTCTTTTATCTTGCTATTGTTTAATAGACAATGATCATGCCCGATCATTTACATGTCAAATGATTTCGCTTAAACCTCCATACTGTGTATATTATGCGGATGTAGATGTTTTGCACTTGTGCCTCAATGATGTAATATATCCATATTTTGATGCCCGAAAGACGCTGTGATACGTGCGTCGCGGTACAAATTGTGCAGTCGCGTCGAAGATAGGTGCTTGCAATTTATTCAAATGTTATGTTATTGAAAATATGTTGGGGAAAAAGATATTAGCGTTGGCGCTTTGTCGTAATAAAATAGAAATCTCAGTAACAAAATAAGAATATAATGAAGGGATTCTGTGATACATTTGTCTCGTTTTTTTTTGTTTTTAATGCAAACTCCAACGTTTTAACATATCACGGAATACTTTGCGTCGGCTGTGGCAACGAGGTTCATGGTAATTGAGATACGAATCTTATCAACGCAAAAGTCATAATACCCAACAAATGCAGTCTGTAGCTTCTGTCGTTTGGTTAAAAAATATCGTCAAACAGTTGTGAGCCAACGTCAAATCAGTTAGGCTTTGTTTTAGAAAAAAACCGATATTTTCAGTGCTACCGGCGATTGTCAAGTTTGCGAAGTGACGCATCTTGTTTGCGAATACGAATTTTGAGCGATAAGTGTAAGGTTGACTGTCATGCTGTTACTGAAATGAATTGTGAAAACCTATCATGTTCTGTTTCTGAATGGAACAGTTAATATTGCGTTGAATTTTGATGTTAAATGCGATGTTTATTTTACGGTTTTCAAACGATTGAAAAAAAGGCGACGATAAAAATTTCACTTTGACTGGTTAAAATTTTCTAAAAGAGGTTGAAGTTTTTGCTCAGATTTACCGGCAATCTTTTTTACCAACAGTCCAAGGCATCCCTCATATTTTGCATTCCACAAGTAGTTTGTTGCTCTCTTAAAAAGAATAATTTTTGTGTTTCGCGCCACAATTTTTCAGATAATGATATCGGTGCCGAAATGACCACTGCGATAAAATATGTGTTTCTAAGGGGAGATGTGAAATGATTTTGAAATAGGGACTTCTCCAAGGAGCGCTGAAGCGCCGAAAATTTCGTGCTCAGCAATGGTTCTCTCTATTTCTTCGGGACATGAAGATCCGCTCAACTGCTACTGGAGGTCGCTAACTTGTTTAATGGCTAAACGTTTAGATGAGTACAGGAGTGTGAGTGTGCCTCGGGAGACAGTAAATGTGAAAAAACAGCGCGATAGTTCACCAGATATTCATCTCCGAACGCAACAGAACCGCCGTAAGCCGAGAGTGCTCTTCACGCATGCCCAGGTGAGCCCTTAAATTCATTTGAACTGATGACCGATTTGCTTACTGCTTATTCTGTCTTTGTACTCTTTGAATTATGAGCTGCGGATGCGATCACGTAACTCATCAGTCACCTAGGCACCTGCAAGTTTTTTTGAAATCTTAAAAACGCTGCTAGTATCAGTTGCCAGCGTCCTTTCAATGAAGTTATTATGTTGCTTGAGAGTTGAGATTTGCATAGAATCTATTTTATTTGTCGCACAGACTGCTTAGAGAATTTGCATAAATACCCTAAAGTCTCGTAAGTGAGCGCATGGCTTTTGGCGCTTGCAACTTCCCGAGTACGCTCATTTCGGAAGACGTAATACGCATTGCATAATTTCCGAGGAAACATGTAACTGAAGACGAAAATCGATGCAACAAATTCTCGAAACTTTGCGGTAACTTTCTTGCATTCAGGTGATGCAGTTGGAGGAGCGTTTCAAGCGACAAAGGTACGTGAACGCGTCCGAACGTGATCGATTAGCCGAGTTGTTGGGCTTGACTCCGACACAAATCAAAATCTGGTTTCAGAATCGACGCTACAAATGCAAACGCATCGATCAGGACCGAACGCTGCAACTATCTTCACAGTTCACGTTTCAAAATCAGGTATGCTGACATGTTGTATCAGCACCGCAATTTTCAAAGCATAAATTTCCACTGATACAGAAGGGCAATGACTCAGAAGCGAATTCATGGTGAAACGCTAAGCTGTCTGAAGCTGGGATTTTAGTTGCTATTTACGGGGATGGGGGAGGGGGGTAATCTGTCAGCTAGCATTGCGAACATATCGCTTTTGATAAGTTAAGAGTTGCTGCTACGATTAAAGTGCTCGTTTCTTCCAGAAAGCTCAGCTAGTATATGAAGCTTATAACATGAGAACAATGTAAACTACGCAGTACTTTCCACCCCAGTTCCTCACATGATTGATCACAAGTGGAAAATGAGGTCATTACTTTTGAAGAGAAGTGAACAACTTTCGAAAATGCTTCAATTTATACCTGCCGTCAGCGGCAGTCGATTGTGCACGCTGAGAACGAGTCCTTTGATGATATCAGCCTGAGCAGCAACAGATCAGAACAGCATGCCGGCTTCCCCATTTTGCAAATCAAATGCTTCTCTACTTAATCTGTTTCATATATGATTAAATATGACTTCCCATTACTTTTGCCGTGATTTTGCAGAGCGGCATACTATAAGGAACCTAAATAAAAGAATTTTCATATGTACAGAATGGGACTTTTTATGATCCTTCGCTGGTCAGCCTAAACAAACAACAGGAACGGCTTGTTATGAGTACGAGATGAGCCATTATATTTTGGATTTCGATTTATTTGTTTATTTATAGCACTAAGTGTGTGTGACGGAAGAACAGGTACACAGACCGACAAGAGTTGGTAGTGAGATGAATGCGCTCACATATAGATAGTATGGAAGAATGGGTAGAGAAGAGATGATTCAGCAACATCGAGTCCGTCTAGATGTTATTCGTTTCTCTTGTGCAAGCGCGCATTGTCGGTTATGTGTAATTTTGTCTCCAAGTTCTGGTCATGGTCTGAATACGTTGCTGGATTACCTGTGTAATTACATGTTTCTTGCTTGGTCATGCTATTTACTTGGTAAATCACTAAATTTGTGAATTCAGTGTTCGAGAGGTCTCCTTGGGATCCCTATTTATACTCGTTGCATATGTTTCTCCTATGGTCGCATCTTTTGCGATTGTAAATTTCTCGGACACAGTAGTTGATGGTCAGACACAAAACGTTTTGATCTCTTCATGCTTTGTCGTGATTATTGGCATTAGTATAGCTTACTCGGCTTACTGGACTACTTATCGTCATTTCATGCTTTAATGTTTGAACGGGTAGGAGGAGGAAATTGCGCGTTCATACTTTTTGTTACGAAATTACGTCTAGTGAACAGGCGTTTACTTTGACAAGGTCACCGTTAAGTAATGGTGTTTTTCATTCAAAGATTACACAATACGATTCCCTCATTTCTGTGCCATAAACCTTAAAAATGCGTTGTCGTATTCTAATGTTACGACACACTCACGTCCGTTCGAATGTTATTTGTGACAAATCTTTTCTCTAATAATATATTTCATACTGAAAAGTTGCAGATGTTTGGTGCCAGCGTTTTCGGATTTGGAGCATTCCGATGAAGCATTTTTTCGACCGCGATTCCTTTTTTATTACCTGTTTCAATTGTCGTAATCTGTCGTTTTTTTTTTTTAAGTCCAGTGGATAACGTTTAACTTCTTAGTGGCATTTAGAAATTATGCTTGGCAAGCAAAATTTCGGTTGCACCTTTATACCGTTATGATGAAAATTTAAAAAAAGACTTAGGATGTTCGGAAACATTTCGAAGAATCTGAATACTTTATTCAATATGTAAAATTCGCGATTCGAGCCAGGCTTCACCGACCAAGCTAGTATTTTCCATTTGCTCCGACACCTTGCCGTCGTTGGCGCAGCTCTGTGGTCCATCTCAGTCAGAACATCAAAAGTTGGTGAGGTAATGCGCTTAAATTTCGCAAAACTTTCTAGATGCCTTATACGATCTCACTGTGTGCAACTAATGCGCTGTACAGTGCGATTTTTGACAGGCGGAGAAGGGAATTCGTCATTGAGCGGTTCAGCCGAAACAGTTCCAACCGAAGTGCCGGAGAGAGGAATGTCAGGAGAAATTGCCAACCATGGAACAGTGCAGACAGTTTTGGACTGCGAAGCTCGCTCAGAGCAACTTGTATGGGAGAAGGGATCTCGATGATGCTGAAGAATCAATCCTTTACAATACTATAGCTTACTTTCGTGTGAATGCTTCGGACGCTTCTGTAATGGTTTTGCTACACCTTCGAATATCCTCCCACTGTGTTCTTCATGTCGATATTATTTGCACAAATAAAATATACAGCTCAGTTCCACTTAGTTCCCCTTAGTCCTTGACTTATCATTTATTCGCTTACGTGAAAAAATTATCCAATTGCTCTTTTAGATATTGGGTGGAGATGCATACGTTTAAGCGCATCACCATCGAAAGGTTTTCACACTCCGGAATTAGACAGAAACACGTATTTCAACGGGAGACTGCGCAGGAAAAAAAAACTAATATATATTTGCAAAATTTTTAATGCAAAAATATCGACTTGTGAAGGTTTTTTATTTTTAATTCATGCACATCGTTAAAAATGATTGCAATCTCAAAAATAACCATTCGAAGTTAATTATACTTTCTTTGACGATAAATGGACTAAGTTGTAATCAGCAAACCATCAGTTGGACTCACTATTCGAGTTAGTAGCCGAAAGGAGAAAATCACATATATCTAGAGCAATAAGATACCGTGTTAGACATAAAAGTCCAAATATTTGGACAGTTTAACGATTAGGTATCTTGAATAAAGAATAAGAAGAGATTGGTTTTAAAAAAAAACAACATAAGCAGAAAGATAAAACTGCAGGAATGTCCGAATTTCGAACGACTCTATAAAGAACATGAATGGCTCCAAGGAGAAAACAAGAAAGACAGCATAGCAAGAGAGATCGGCTTACCACTTATATCAATTCCTTTTGAGATTTTTCATATTTGGATAGAGTTCAAAACTGCGTACGAGAAGATAGAGTAGACAAACTGATAAATTACAGTATGATGTGAAAAATATTCGTGAAACTGGTTAATGATTATGGGCAACCGCATATTTTTCATATATTTCTCACAAAGTTTACCTTACCGGAACGTTTCTAATCATTGCGTGTTCTTGTGCACAGTTTGGAATCTATTTATAGATGAAAAAATTCGCGGAAAGTTCATTATAAAAAAGAAACTTTGACTGCTATTTTGCTCTGCTTCCTGCTATTTTTCTGCAGTTACTGAAAACATTTAAATGATCCCGTGAATTTTTGGCATTCTTACGTCTTAATCCTGTTTTCGTTATGCTGTTTTTATCTAACCAGTTTTTTTTAAACATCTGTCAGTTAATAAAATTACGCAAGCTTCAAGCTCATACATAACTGGCGTTCCAAATTATTCTTCGGTGCTTTTATGCTTTCGCTTTGGTGACTCAAATAGCGAGTTCGTTGATGGTTGCTGAAGAGCAGTTTCGACATTAATGGGCATCTTGGCCTGCAGTAGATGTTATTCGCAATAGTAAGGAAATACGTTAATGCAACAAGTTTCTTTGTTAACGATAACGCTTGCTAGAGGCTACGACGAAAACTTAAAAACAGTGTGAGTAATTTCGAGTGATTGCGGCTTGGTGATGAATGAAGCGAAAAATGTCGTTTTTAAAGCATTCGATATTGGCATACAGACTACAAAGTAATGTCTGGTCGTGCGAAGAAACACTGCGTATAGGACAACATCCTTGCATTCGCTTTATCTTCGAATTCCTTCTCTTCAGCTTCCTGCCTCCTGAAAGCAGCCAAATGCGGATTATGCTTCTCCGGTTTCTCAAACTCACAAAGTTCAGCCTGTTTTTGTTGGAAAGAAAGTATGACATAAGGCTATAGGCTAAAATTTGGACGAAATGAGGAATTTTAGGATCATCCAAGGAGGCATTGTACTTTTTTTGGAATTCTAATATGATGAAAATCGCTTCTCGTTCAACATTGCGAGTGGCGATAAAATCAGACTGTAACATTTGTCACGAGATCATGCCATACGAACACATGTTATCTCTTGCGTTCTTTGGGGGCTCGATAACAGTGATTACTTTTAAGCGCTCGCGTAAGCAGAACAACATATTGATAACAACAAAACCAGCAACGGCAGCCAGACAGTAATACTTAAATTTGATGATTTGACTGGAGCATATTTCGAAGTTTCGCAAATACATATAAATTCTCTTACGATCGATCTAACTAAATGAGAAGCGTCAGCTTTCCTCGCATCTCTCCACACGTTGGGGAGATTTGTGCACTAGGACGTTTTCGTTCTGGAACGCTTGTACAGTGGCAGAATAGACTGAATATTGCCATTGCAAGCTGTTCTAACCACTAGCCACTCCAACTACGATAGCGCTCAAATCTTGCGCATTACAACAAAGCTACTTGGACGTATGCGAATCCCCTCAGCTGTAGTTACCATGCTAGCTTGACCACTTATCACTCAATACCCTTTCAAACCTACTGCTGCCTAAATCTAACAGTTCATTTGAGTGAAAAGCCGACGGAGATAGTCGTGAACGCGCTATACATTCGGTCACGAACAATTCACCAAGCCGGCGCGTACCTCTTTAAAACAGCGATAAAGGCGAAGCTTCGCGTTCGCTAAGCCACAAAGAAAAAACTAAGTCACAGGGTATCGTCCATCCTGCTTTCCCTTCTAATTACGAAGTTAGAAAAGATGAGAAGGGTAACTCGAAAATTATAGAATTTCACCGAGCAATAACTACCAAGAACGACTATGTAGAAAGAAAAATTTTGATAGTTTAGCTCAGAAATTTTAAATAAAAAAATCGCAGAAAATCGCCTTTTTTTTCTGTGGCAGGATCAAGGCTATGCGACTGATATCTAGAGTCGGAGCTTGAATGGGTCCGCGTATCTAGGGCAATAGAGGCAGCAATCGAATCATACATAAATTTGATGAACTGAGTCAAACGCATTCCAACACATTTCGCGAAACGCATAAAAATTCTCGCACGACATATGCTCATAATTGAATAAGAAGCAACACTTTTCTCTGTCATCTAAGATAAATCCATTTGAGGCTCATATAACGTTCAGAATTTGAGAAAGTATGGTACAATCGAAAGACTTCTTTTGTTGAAATGAAGTTCTGGCCACAGCTCTGCAAATAACTATTTCATTTCGCTAGACATAAAGGGTTTTTTTTAAAAGATGAAATTTACAAACAGATATACAAATTCGATTTCAGGAAGAAGCTTTTTTTGTTTCTGAAACGCATGAAAGTACTAATTGACGTAAAGGAGCAGTGCGCGCAGTTGGCCTTCAAAACTGTCTGTAATTTGAATTAACTCTTTATGACGTTGTTTTTTAAAATCATCGTTAAGTCTAGAATTTGGTGCTCTCCCAACCTTCTCCCTTCTTCGAAACAGTCGTAATATAGTTGCTCATGCTTTTTTTCCATTCCTTAAGGGCTTATTTTACGTACTTTATAGGTGACTCCATACGGGTTCGAACGAATATTACTCTAAGCCGCTAATAAAATTACTCGTGCATTGATGCGGACTAAATGCTTCCTCTCTTTCGCGAAGGAACTTCGCAAAGGTTCCCTCTCCTCCTTCGAATTCAGTTTCCACATCAAATTTAGTCACATTTGAGGCACGTCAACATTCATAAGTCCTTCATAAAATCGGTTCTCAATTAAACTGAGTCTTCGTTTGGAAACGTCACTCCATACGTCTCCCTTCTCGAATTCAGTCCCTTCATTCATTGGTAAGCTAAGGAGCTACAGTCCCTATGATACGAGTGCAAAGGAATACGGTAGCTGGTAGATGGCAGAACTGAGTTAAATCTAAGTTGTGTTTACAAACCTCCACTTGGTTCGCCGATTCTGAAACCATGTCTTCACTTGAGCGTCGCTCATGTCAAGTTCAGAAGCGAGTGAAGCTCGCTCCGTCGACGCCAAATATTTTTGACTAAGAAACCGGGTCTCCAATAGTGCTACCTGCAATATGCTTCCTGAAGTTTCCAGCTTGGGCCGTTTCAATAATTTGTTTAATGTTTCCCTCAATGAGTAGCACAATACGTCATACTATGCAGTGTTTGGTATAGAGCAGTATGTGGATCCAGTGTAAAGAAAAGAAAATTGATACAGTATAGAACAATGAGCTTGGAGGGGAGGATGGGGATTTTTTGTTCTGTCTCTGCCCGCATCACGAGAGTCTTGGACAGGGGATTCCGTTTTCAAGTCAGAGCCATATTTTTGTTGGGAGACCTAAGGGCCAAAACCAACGTTTTTATGAGCCGATTTTTTAGATCGACATATTCGTACAAGTCAAAACCCGACATACTGCTTGCGTATGCATTTCAGAGATGCACTCACTAAAAACTAGATGTTCCGGAGTTGAAATTTTTGTAACTTTTATCGCATGACAAAAGCAAGAGAACCTGT
>JPKZ01022855.1:503247-530709 GCA_000803305.1 Toxocara canis
GGGGGACGGGAGGGGGGGAGGGAATGGACTCTAGATGTCGCTAGATATTGGCGCTATGGGAAATTTGGGTGGTGGGTGTCGATTTTGCGCATATCCCAGTAAGTGTGTAACAAGTTGAAATGTTCAAACCAGCTTTATTTTCAAAAGTTCCGCTGCGCGGCTGTCTATAGTTTTCATTAAGACCCGTAGAACAAGAGGTCAAGCATGAGTCAGTAGTGCATAAGCGTGCGTAAACGTCGACTGTGAATTTGCCTCGGGGACATATGGTTTCATACTTTGCCTGGGTCGACAAATGTGTATAGGTATTACATATGCAAGTGGGATTTAGTGCAGGATTATAAAAACACATGGGCGACAATCAACCTGAAAGGCAACGACCTCGCAAATGATTGATCGGACACGTCGAATTATGAATTTGAATTTGGTCAATGTTGAATATGTATACATTCATAATTGCCCTTAGGAGTTGTGGACCGATTTTCGCTTCCAAGTTTTCTTAGAACCCAACAATTCTGCAAGCATCATTTTATCCACCTTTCTCTCATGCTTTACTTCTGCATTACCAAATTCGATTTTTTTTGCCCAACTTATGTTTGAAAAACCCTCAACTGAGATGGCTGTTTTTCAAGCTTAGCAAATGTTACCGCCCAATAGATTACTCGACGAGGAAGCATTTAAAAGATTAGTAAAATTTAGCCGATGAACTGACACGAATGGCAGAAGTTCTACGAAATACGTTTCGTCAACTGAACCCTACATAGAATAGGCGAAGCTTAGTCATCTAACTTTTAGATATTGTCTTGTTTGGCATAACTTCTGGAATGTATAACGTTCATCTATTTGGTTGACGATGTTGGATGGAGAATGAGGGCATGTGGCCTTAAAAGTGTTTCCAAACGGCCTTAATTTGATTAGCCAAAATTAGCATCATTCAACGAGGCCATCGCTTCTTGCCTGATTAACACGTTGAACACGCACCCACAACGATGAATAATACTACTCAATGTATTGCTTGAATTGTCGTCGAGCCATTTCAATATGCTTCATCTAGCACGTTGGCGAATGATGTCCCAACATTAAACGTACGTCCACCAACTTTTTTTCGCAACTCTGCGAAGTGCATGTATTCACACATAAAAATGAAGACCTACACAGAATATTGGTAAGGGAGAGGTGCGGGAAGGAGGAAGACTTGGTCGAGAACGACCGGATCGGAGAGAAAGGGAAGCAAACAGAATGGATTTTAAATGCTCGAAATGCTTTGATTAATCGAGTACTGGCGTCCGAGCATCTGAAAGGTGTTTAAGATATGTTGGGAACAAGCGTTCCAACAAAAAATCGCAATGCTTTTTAAGCTAAAAGTCATTCTTGCCTAAACCTAATTCACAGATGCTTTCAGTACCACTAGACTGATGTTCTACTATGTATTGTTTTGAAAACATTCTCGTTAGCAATACAAGTAATTGGTGAAAAAGAAGTGAGGATTTTGTTAAATCAGCGTCGAAAGAGTCGAAAAAATCGACAAAAAAACATTCATACTAACCGCAGCGATTTTCCCTTCCATGTGCTTATATTAGCAGAAATGGGAGGTTATTTTGCTTGAGTTAGAAGAAAGCCATTCGATTTACGCTTAGAACAATTCATGCGTTTACTTATCACAACAAATTCGCTTCATAGCAAAAAAAGCACGAATTAAAATTAAAATTGGCTGAACATCAACAAAGTGCAACAAGCAATATCCCGTTTTGTTCATGACTTACTTGTTCATAGCTGAGGTTAACATACGAACAGTAGAGAAGAAGAAAAGGTATCCCCCTATTTCGATTAGACTGAGGGCAATGAAATTCAATGACACACTAAAACGCAAGTTAGCCATTTTTGAAAACTGACTGAGATTGAACAATCGCTACATGGAAGTCGTTACCCCAGTGTGGCGAATCGTTGCAAACTCGAATGCAGGGATCGAGAATACAATGTCTTCATTTATATAGCACTCTCTAAGCTAAAGGAAAGTAGTCAGTGAAATAACAACAAAAAAAACCATTTCTAGTTATCCCTTCAAAGTGCTACCATGGAAGAATCTTTACAAACGGTGAAATTATAAAAATAAAATAGAGTGAAGAAAATTATAAACGAATTTTTCAAAGGACAACGTAACAATTTGTTTTTCATGTAACTGACACAGCAAAAAAAACTATTGCACTGAAAAGCTAATCGAAGATCGCCGAATACTGGGGCAACATGCAGATCACTTTAACAGCATTAGAACAGGTTGCGCCTATCTTAGTAATCGATGATAATTGAGCAATCGGCTGCATTTCTGTAAACGTACAACAGCTAAATAGCGCAATATTTGCTTTATATTTAAGCGAAATGCAAGGCCTATGTGATATTTGTTCCAGTATAGGGATAAAAATATTCCGTTTACTATACTCTATTGGTTGTCGTAAATTCGTAAAGGAAGGAATACCTTTCACAGTTTCTCTCAATCGCTTTACTACTTAACTTTATTTCAAATTATATATACACATTTCACGAATTGAACATTCGGCAGTAGACCCGTATAGTGCTCTGCACTGGTCCATCCAGGAATTCTTCATTTCGAGAAAGGCATTCCTTCTCTCCCCTCTTTCTCTCCCCCTCCCTCCCAAAAAAAAACAAAAGAAAAGCTGACAACAAATTGGAAGTACCCATCATCGTTTTTAACCGCAACCAGCATTATATTCTTTAAGCAGTGTTTAAAATAAAATATCAATACC
The DNA here is from genome assembly GCA_000803305.1 of Toxocara canis. Classification (NCBI taxonomy): domain Eukaryota; kingdom Metazoa; phylum Nematoda; class Chromadorea; order Rhabditida; family Toxocaridae; genus Toxocara; species Toxocara canis. The sequence continues at coordinate 506,007 of JPKZ01022855.1, forward strand.
GTTCTCCGCCATCAAAACAAGTCAATATATGGATATATTATATACATATATATATACATATATATATATATCCTTCGTTGAAAATTTCTCTTACGCGCCCACTGTCTCTCCATTTGACTGCTGCAATATTCCTTCGGTCATGCACGCCGTTTGAAACAAACGTAGTGTAATGTTGCGGTTAATGGTGTACGCTAAGAAATGCCTTTGTACGCATAGACGCGCAGAGGCAAAACTCATATGCTGTTACGCCCACAGCATCCAGAACGGTTTGTCCTTCTCAAATCACCAAGAAACCTTTACTAGAATCGACAGGTAGACGAGAAAAGAACTCGGAATTTTATAAAAAACTTCTCTACACTAAACTTCGTAACCCTTGAGAATGTTTTATGCTTACAAGGTGATGGAAAATGCCCATGCAATCTTCATCTCGCAATTTTGGGAAACATATAAATAAACGACCTGAATTTCGCGATATCTGTTCGGGCTCGGAGAACAGTTGGAATCACATGGAGCAAGTGGAGCTGATTACATAAGTATAAAGCGCTCAAAAGTACCAGATTAGAACACATGCCTAATGAAACCGTTTTCTAAGGGCATGCAGGGGGTAGAGCTCGATGATTTCGTCTGCGATTTGCGCTGTTGCATGGACCATGAGACGGTCACGTGTATAATATATATGATTATCAGGTCGCACCCCTTTTAGCCCCTTCAAGGACGGCATCTGCACCAGAATAACAGAGAAGAACGAAACAGTAATTATTTATGATGAATTTAATGCCGAAAATGAACGTTCTACACAACATTTCTGCACATTGCCAGACCGCAGAAAGCGAAAAAAACAAAAAATTAAAACAGATGAACGCAGATCACACGGAAAATAATCGTCGTGTTATTGCTTACGGTGATGACATTACATTGCAACGTTGATTAAATACTTTTTCGTTGAACTGATTACGTCCTAAACCACAATTCGTCTTCTTATTCTGTTGAATGAACACCCTCTACTGCAACTTATAGATGAGGAATTGTTTGAATAAATGTTGCAATACAAACGGAAATAGACAGCTAAACATCGTAAAAGATAGCTGATATGATAGAGAAATAGACAGCGGTTTTGGTTCGAGGCGGCTGTCAATAAAAGGAAGGGTGGTAGATGCGGTTAATAGGCGTGACGCAAAGACGACACCCCATTGACGTGACGTTACGGTAGGCGAAAAACGATACACACGCATTGCACCATCAATCAAATGTGCGCAAAAGCACTTCTTGCGCTAAAATCGACCCATTTCGTCCTCTTTTTGCGATCTGTTACGCTTATATTTGCGATAGTGATGATCGAACATCATGTAGAGGGTCTCGATGAGAAGAAATACGAACTCGCAACAAGTTATAAACGAAACACCTGACCAGAGGCCGAGCTGACCACCAAAATCTGACAGCATTTTCACTACCTGAATACGTGACATTATTTATCCACGTTAAGTTGGTGTGAACCTGAAAATATACTAACTGAAAACACCCTATTGCTGTACTGCATTACGCCACGAGATCTATTTTTACTATTTGGAATTTACTGCTGTGCCCCAATAGAACATTAAATCGATCATTATATATGACAGAACAACTACAAAAGAAAACAGCATCGATAAACCGTCGCATCTAAATTCTGATAACATTATTGATACAGAAGTGGCAACTAATGAGCGCATCTGTTAATCGACAGGTACTACTTATTGCGGTGTAATCCTTAACTGAATGCAAAGCAAAACAACGGGTCAGTCCGTGCACACAATTGGTCTGATGACTTTACAACTTTATTGCATTGGAATAACACTTTCGTCAATTTGCTGGAACGATGACCAGTAAGCTCTCCCTAAAATCTTAAAAATAACTATATCAACTCCCGACATATTTGCCGGTATTATAAACTCGAACAGGAATCGTTTTGGCCTAAGAGTATTTAAAGATTCCTTGTAACCGAAGCGTACTTGCTTCTGAATGTTGATGTCGAACGAGGTGCCAAAATTGGTGCTCAGAATCACTGGCCTACTAGGAATCGACGAGGGATACGGAAAGGTTGGGCTGAAAAAGGTTAGCAGCGAAAATCGAAATGTTGGAGAAAATTACAATAATTTTAGTTTAATAAAAGTCACTTTTACATCTAATTTATCTGTACTTACCAGAACTTGTTGAGCTGTTGTGTTTTATGATCGCAAACACACAACTTCCTGATTATATCAAAAAAAAACTATTGTTGGTAAGGAGGGGAAGTGTAGAGGAAAGGCCCTCGTAATTGATACTGAGATCTTGTTTTTAGTGCGCATCGTGATGGTTCAAGTAGTGTTATTGTTGACAAGCACTAGTTGCCCAGTAACGAACCTCTCTCATTCAACATTTCGGCACTATGCTATTATCAAGAATATTACGCTGAATAGACGATGGTCATGAGGAATGTGGGACTATATCTATACTTTATGATTAAAACCGTTATTGTACGACTGGTGTCCTTCAGCAACAATACCACTACACATTTCTTGACGCAATGAGGGAAAGAATGAAAAAGTAAATTGAACAGTTACCTGTTATAACAGTTCAACGACATCTTGTCCAATACATTCGACAAACCTTACGGGGCAGTTCCTATGATGCATAGCATGACATTAATATTTCAGCGACCGTAGCAAAGCGAAAGATAAGACGCGTCGCACAAACGCGAAAGCGTAGCTTACATATATGCGCGTGGCTTAACTGTACGACCATCTAGCTCTCTCGGATTCGCATACATTTTGCAAAGGAATTATATATAAGACAATTTGAGCACACTAAACTAAGTGAAGGCGACAAAGGCCGAAAAACTTGCTTAACTGGAAATCAAACAGTTACCGCTTGTTTCTGACACATGTCAGCATATGGCGCATACCTGTACATACGCATATACATCATGTGGCAGATTCCACGAAACTGTTAATCGAAAAGTCTGGTAAGAAGTGTTATTTCATCTCCACCGCTACGTGCTTCCCATTTCAGCGCACGACTCGGGTTTACGCGATGCGAGCCTTACGCTATCGATTTGCTACGGTCGCTTTTCTCAAAATCATTTGTGGCTCACTGTAGATGAAACAACTCACTCCATACGCTTCTGATTCGGTTAGCATCTCGAAATTCAGCGCCTCATAAAAAACTTCCACCATGGCACCGTTTTCCCTAAAATTTCAAGAAATGCTGACTCATCAACAAGTTATATGCGCAGTAGCAGTCTTGACTTTTCACTCGTCCACCGTTTGGCGCCTAAATTATGAATATCAGTGTTGAGAGTTTAAAAAGCAGCAAGAATTCGGAATATTTGGTCGTATTGGCGTAACCTGAAGAGACTTTTGGTTTAATTAGGTTTTCGGATGCGAAATGTGGGCATTAAATTTTCTTGGCGGTGCAAAGCAAATTAAAAACTTACACAATTACAAGGAAATTCGATTGCACCAGTCTGCATAAACTTGTGACCTTCGAGTTTTTTTTTCGAACGCTTTGTAGTTGCCCAACACTGCCTCTCCTATTTTATACGTGCAAATCGCATACAATGCACGTGATATACGTTGATAGCGTACGTCAGTGTATGCTCTAGTTAGAAAAAAGTTGAACGAGAGTAAATGCAATGTTATAAAATGTTTTCTGAGTTCCTTTGAATATTCATTTTCATGCGCCTCATCTTCGATAACACGAATCGCCTAGTTCCATCAAAAGCAATTAAAAGAAAGTTATCGCAGAAACTAGTTCCCTCAAATCACCACTTAATTAAACGATCGTTGACTTGTCATCTTCCTAGTCGGCACCTTCTATTCGCTCTCTTAAACATTGCTCCTTCATTTCCGTTCCATCTCTTTTTCTCCACATGTACGTCCCTAACAATATTTTATTATTCTCTCTTCTTTCTCATTCTCTGTTTAGCTCGATCGGCAAAGCCAGTCGTCTCTTCGTTTGACTACATTTAACAGTACGTACATAATCAAGAACACTCGCTTCTAGCGACTAATAAAAGAATGTGCTTTAATATAATATTTCATCGTCAGTTGTTTGACAAAATTTTTCATCATTAATAAATTGCTGCATTATAACGTTGTTTAAATTTGAGAGAGTATATCAGTAATAAAACTTATTCTATTCAGTTGAAGATAATTTCGCGTTGCAATTAGAAAAGAATTTCTCAGTTCAGTATTCATAAATCTTTAAAAATACACAAAATCCAGTCGGCCTCTTTATGATCAAAAACGAATCAATCAAACCAATTCTTCCTTCTCTTCGCTACATTTTAAAAAATAAATGGTGACTCTTTTCGAAACCTTAATGGTGCTTTCCAACTACGCGCACAACATCAATTAATCTTCACTCTCGATGAACGCTTTCATGCAAAACACTGAAAAAGCGATAAAAGAGGAGAAATTATGGCCATGGATTGCGCTCATTTCTTTTAAAATATCGCCGTTTTTTTGTTAAAGTTTTCGACGATTTTGCTCTTAAAAAATTGCGATTATAACGATCATAAGACAACACGGTGAAGTCTTCTTTAGACAATATCGAACTTCTGACAAATGGTTGTACGCATCTGAAAGAAAGATGATATTCAACATTGATGATAACTTCATCATGATACCACAGAGATAAGGCGATAACGGGGCGCATTCAAACAGTGGATATGATCCAATCATCTCCTCGGTTCCGCACTGATGGCCGTCAATAACCATATATTTTTTTAAATCTGGAATTAGTTGCCATAAAGTTTATTTTAAAAAAAATTCTCTCTCATTCGTATGATATCGTCAGTTAACTTTCTTATCCAACCATCATTTTGGCAATTATATTGTGGGAAAGCTAACGCGAAAAAAAACGTTCTGCAAAACGCACTGATACTGCTCGTTGCAAATGTCCGGTTCGTCGTTACAATTGCCAATCGAGATATTAAGTGATTGAGATGGCCAAATTCCAGCCGAATATGATACTGTATAAACCGATTGAGAGCATGGTTGTTGGCAACGACAGCGAAAACTTCCATGTATATCGCTCAATTCATTTGTTCGACGCTCGAGGCATTTCCCTTCAAATGATTCGCATTCCAATACGTAAATGCTTTTGGAGGAAAATAGTGAGCACGAAGCAATGAAATTTGACGAAAAAAATGCATCAGAAAAGCAACATTTTATTTTATCGGTTATTATGATGCGTTTAGCATGTGTTGTCTTTACCATTTTTCGCAACCAATTAATTGTTCACCTAAACCTTTTTTTTTAAGAAAATTTCACGTTAGTGAAATATAGGCTCAACTGTTTATTTTCCATTGAAATATACGCACAAGTATTTATTTTCCACTGGTTTCTACACAGTGAACTTGGCAAACCGCTAATGATGAACACAGACGAAAGGAAGAAGCTCAACAAGTTGTTCACAGTGCCAAGTTTTTTCTTTTCCAAAAACGGTTTTTTTTTTCTTAAAGTGCACCATATTCAGTAAAAAGATCGTCCAATAGCCCTCGTCCTTGTATGTGCGTATGCGTAAACTTATTTTTCTGAATCGTCCTTTATTCATTGGCTTCAGTGTTTGTGCATCAAAATGCTAAACGCAACCCCCCCTGTTCTTTATTACGAAATCACAAGTGCACAAAGAAAACGCATCATACTGGTGCCACCGCGCGCTGCTCATCGGCTGCGGCCTTCCTTTCATCTTTGAGTATCAACCTCCCAAATATCCACACCCCTATAAGCCACTCTTTTTGAGGTGAGGGAAAAGATGAGTGTTGCTGACACTAGCAACCAGTCGCAGAATGACGACCAGAACCGGATATCGGAAGACTGCGAAGGGTTTACCCAAGTTTGCTCGCACTCTTTCTTTCTTTCTCTTTCTTTCTCTCTCTCTCCCCGTAATCCCTCCCTTCTCCAGCATTGCGCAACATGGTGGAGAGTTCATGGAGATGGTTTGTGCATTCAGCTCATCAACCAACAACCAAGCATCTGGTTTATTACTTCGCTTGTGCAGCTGTCCTGAACCACTGTTTGTTGTCTTTTCTGTAAAACGTGTAGGTGTTTACCAAAAAAAGCAATACATATTTAACTATACATAGCCGACAGTTATAAAAAGATTGTTGAATTTCCACGTCGAATAAGTTCAACGCTGCTGAACTCTTGCATTCTCTATGAGTTCATCAATAAATTGCAACGAACTTGCTTCAGGATCGAAGACGAGGCAGTGACGAGCATTGCTGGGAACTGGAAATCGCGGATCTCCGCAACCGCATTCTCGAATAACCATCTGTTGAAAGCACGTACGATAGCAACCCTGCAACACAGCTGAGCATATCAACGGATACCGCGCGATTATTATGCTGCTTTGGGGTAATTTTCTGCAAGAGGCCTCACCTTCCCGATGGTGTGTTCGCTGTCGAGCAGTTCTATAAACGTCTATTACTCGGCCGGCTCGGTCGACGGTCACAACGATTAGGTATATCTAAATGGTACGCCGAAGAAATCAACAAACCTCTGTTGAGTAACGGTAGTCGTCGTATATGTAACGTTCTGTTAGCCCATCTGGAACACAGTCACCGAAAGGAGCCGGCAAACGGGTCATTTTCTTCTGAAAATTATCTCTTGATAACTACTTCAAATAAGATACTATTCATTACTAAATCACAAAATAATCTCCCCCAAATATGTTTTTTTTTTCTAAGGAGCTTGACTGTGCGATATGTATCAGTACTATTAGGAAATTTGGTAGGGAAATATTTTCATTCGTGAAAAACTACCAGAAAAAAAAGTTATTCTTACTGATAAAATGCATTGTAGTTATTTCGTCGCGGTATGAAAAATTAAGGTCAATTTAGCAATTAAACTAGAGAGATGTTTTAAGCAAAATTTACAACTGTGATTATTGCTTACCATTTTCATTCCAAAAGAAGATATATAGCCAGTAGGTGCACTGTATCCGAATGTATCCTGAAATATTTTTCAGCTAAAATTTCTCACTGGAATAATTTCTCACATGATGTGGCAATAATTTCTCACACTGGAATTCCTAAAATGTGAGTCTTTTCTTCGTATGAATAATCATGCAGTAGATGTGGTGTTTACTGGTCAGCGTTTCAGCACTTTACCAAAGTTTATTTTGAATTGAAATAAATCAGTGTTTCTTATACATAGCGCTTCCGCTTAGTAGTGTATCAGCAAAGAGCAGTTAACCATCGTTCGATATATTAAAATCGCGAGCATAACCTAGAAAACAAAGTCATTAAGTGATTTTTGAGGCATTTTAAATGAACACTAGCCGGGAATGGATATTCTTCTTTATCATGAATCGTTATTCTCACTCCAACCGCTTCCGTCGTCGGTAGGTAATCAGAAGCATTAACGTAGACGAGTAATCGTAAACCTGTAAAGTTGTATTATTCAACAAAATATTCTGCAAACGGTGAACTCAATGCAGTGCGACTTCAAAAAACCCACTTATTGTTGTAACCACTTCCCAAGTGACTACAGTTCATACAAAAAAGCGCAATACTCATCCGTCTCGACAACAGAAATATATCGGAACCGGCTCCATATGAGCTTCTGCGATAATATCGTGTAGGCATTACGTAGTTTATAGTATGCCGTTTAACAAAGATCGACTTATGAGAATTCGATTTAGAAGAACAAACGAATCAGTGGAAATGTTTGGAGGAGAACATATTCTTATTCGCGCTGCGATGAGGGATGACCTCTTCGAAAAGAATACTTCTTGCATGGAGGGATGAAATAACGAGTCAGGCAGGACCCGTTACAACTGGAAATAGGGGAAGTGTCCCTGGTTCTCATTTATCGCAAATAAGTAAACAACACTTCATCCCCTAATTCGAGTGTAAAAGGGAGTCCATGACTTCGACGTCAGAGACAGCACAGTCATAGCATATAATTTACCCCAGTGGCGGTCGTCGTCGCGAACGTGGATGCCTTTTGTTCAGACATTCACTACGCACGCGTTCATCGCCCCAACCAAATAAAACTTTACTCACTGGATACCGAACTGCTATGCAAACCGGACTGTGCTGCAGATATGTGCAACAAGTATCTATTCGTATTTTTTCTATAGCCGTTTGGCGGCGTGTTCTGGGCTCGGGACGAATTTCGACCAAACTTTCAAAAGTGTGGACGTTGGACAGCGCGCAAGACTTGAACTAGATATTCAGATAGGGACAGAAGCGGCATGTGCATGAATTTGTGAATGTTTCTGAAGAGTATTGAACGCTAATTCTTGTTGCCTTCTGATATAAGCTATTTCCGTAACATGGGTAGTCTTAAGGGAGTTAAGCATCATTCTGTTTTACCCATGGAGAAACAAGTAAAACGTCATGGCTCGCGAAAAGGTCAAAATCTCCTCTATATGTTAACATTTGAAAAATTTGAAAAAGATTTTCCCTAATTCTCGACCAGTTATCATCTTCAGATGACCTGTAAAATAGAACATTCGACCATATGAACAATGAAAAGCAACGGGCAACTTAATGATCATGACGTTGCAGAAAAAAACTGAATAACGCATCCACTGAAGAGACTGACCATACATCGGCCCAGCTCGAATACTACTTTTGTTCTCAGTTCGATTGTGGTTAAACGTGAAACAGTTGCCGAATGTTGGATCAGGAACAACAAGAAAGTCCCTGGAAAAAAAAGCAGCGCTAAAGAAGTGCGTAAACGCCCACGCAAAGAGGCATTTGACGTGTGTAAACGCCCGGGCAAAGAGGCGTTCTAAGCGACTTGCTTCATGAGTGCGCAACGTTGCGATACATAAGGCGTTTCTATGGCTTTAAGACACTCTGCCCTTTTTGCATGGATATGGTTTATTCAGTACGAATATCTTGCTCAGTCGGAGAAGCCGTTCATGCATATCGAACGCTCTCTACCGGCAGCGAACCATCATAATGCAATCGTGGAAAAAAAAGATTCACTTCACAATTCGGTCGTCAAAAAATTACACACTAAATCGGGCATCTCAAGGGTAGTCGGCCAACAAAGAAATGAACTCGGCACTCCAAATTAGTTCATATTCGTCAAATGTCTCAAAACACTCAATCGAGAGAAAAAAATTAGGACAAAAAATAAAGTGAAAGAGTTAAGTATCAAAAGAGGTTGGCACTAGTTTGAGGATACTATTTTATAGTTAAAGCTTCTAGAAAATTTTAAAAAGAAGTGCTTTTCTATGTTGCATTCGGCGCCATTAAATGAGCATTTCTGAATGAGTTGTCGCTTCTGAATAGAGAGTGCGATGCGTTGTTGCTCCGATAATTCGGACATCGCAAATATGAGATTCTCTTTTGCTTTTGTCACAATTGCCACCTCATCGCTCATATTCTGAAAAAAATCTTTCGAACAAAAGTAATGGAAACAAGTGTAAAATTGAAAAATGGAATATGTTACACTCTATAAAATAAGGCCGGAAAGTGGAAAAAAAAAAGCTCAAAGATGTGAAAAAGCGAAAAATTCGATATTATTTCCATTTTTTTCTAGGTTTTTAAACGTTATTTATATTCGCATCGCTGACTAAGCATGTCATATAGCGTTTAGATATGATGAAATGCAAAATGTGAATCGAATGAGAGAAGTAAGCTCGATTAACGATTGGCATGTCTTCAGAAGTCGCGAGAAAAGCAAATCATGTATGAATTTATAGAATCACCATAAAAGCTAATTTTAAAAAGCCAATCTTTTCCACGCTTTTTCGAATTTACCTCGAAGCCAAGTGCCTCAATGATTCTTTCTTCATCCTCGATCACTTCTCTATAATACAGCCAAAGGTCGAGAATACTCGAATCCTAAAAGCAATCATTTCGCATTTAAAACGATAATCCGGGAAAAGCACAATTAAAATCGTTGCAAAAAGCGGCCAACAGTCAATAGTGTTGCTGTGCGGGAATATAAAAAGGCGATTTGCTCAACAAAAAAAAACTACGTACGATTATGCAATGATCGCTTATTGACCTTAGGGTTAGGATGCAAAAGACTCGCATTTCAACGGACAGTTTAAAAATGGAAAATCCAAAAGATGGGCTAGTTTAAAAATTATACTTGAAAACAAAACGCAACAAATAAATAACTTGTACATTCATCGTCCACATCAATATCTATTTCAGAAATTCACAAATACCTATTGGGATGTTAAAAACATGGCGTTATGTAGCTATATCGTGTACTACAACTATGGAAAACCATATTTTTAATTGACGTCTGAGAAATAAGGAACAGATAATAAGCATCCGCAGTAGCGTTTATAGACTGAGTGAAATAAAAACAACGAACGCTGTCTAATCCGATACAGAACGGATCAATGGTTTGGCAAAGGCAAGGCCCACCGGTTGACTGCACCCCGTCCTTCGGATTCTTTGTGCAATAATTTTGATCATCACAATACGCACATAACTCAGCCTTCCAGACTTCCTGAAAAAGGCAGCACAGAAAATGGTTTCCATATGGGAGCTCAAAAACGAACAGAAAATTCAAAAACCTTCGACTTTTTCGAACCGACTAATCGACATATATTATGATGTTATTTTACAATTTTCTGTCATTTCCTAATAAATGTGACAAGAAATCAACAATTTTCAGAGATCTGATGCCTTCAAACAATCCGTTCAGTTTACTTATACAGAACAATTAGAAAAGTGTCCATTACTCACTTTTCATGCCGTTCTTTTCATCAGCACAAAACACTGCAAGCAAAATAAGACAAGAGTGAAAAAAAAAATTCGGTTACCGACTTACACTCAATTCTCGTTTGAAAACAAAGAATAAAATAGTAGCGAACAAATACTTTTGGGTAACAAGGCCATGCATCGTCACTTTCGCGATCGAACGCACACAAACAGTACGAATCGTCTTTTGGCATACTGGTGACTTTAGCCTCACATTGTAATACGCCATCTTCTTCGCCACAACTACAATCCGAGTTTGCCTGCAAAATACATCATATGTATGCAGCTGAGGAGCTCATCAAGGCGATAAAAATCATTTCGTACAGTAACTTCTTGAAAAGGTTTTAGAAAATGCTATTACCTAAATAAATTCTATCAGGCCTTAGACGCATTGCAAATCCTAATGTAAAATGAAGTCATCTAAGACGAAATGGTTTAAAAAAAAAAGTTAGCAAAACTATTAGTGTGACTCATCGTTTGTACGCTTATGGATAACCTATGAAAACGAACTTGCATGACAACCAGGAATTTATAGAGGAGTAAATACGATATTTTTGGTGGAATTTCTAAAGATTTCTAAAAGATAATATGAAGCAGCTCGTATTAGGAATTTCTACGAAAAAGTGCGCATCTTTTTTTTGCGCAACATATCTTATGTTTACGTCTACTGGTGCATATAATTCATTACAGGACATATTGCTCCTTTGTCCTACACGCACATCCCCTCCCGCCAAATAGCGCTTGCAACAAACCTCTTATCAGCACAGCAAAAAATAGCCTCACTCGTCGCATAAATTTCGTGTTAGACACTAATATGAAATTCCTTACTAAAAACGCCAATCAGTAGAGGTTAGGCAAATAGCCCCTCTCGACGCTGTCCTAATCTCGAAAAAACCCCTCCATGAAAAGCTGCGAGTTTTGTATTCCCTTGGGGCACTATTCCAAGTGGTGTTGTGTGAACCAGATTCTATAAAAAGCGAAAGGTGAAACTAGAAAAATGGGGAATTTTTTCTCTATATTTAAAGAAAGTACTGCTGAAAGAGTTACACAAACAACGCCATAATAATTGCAAACTGTTTCGCTTATAAAGCTAGAAGCAAAGTGTTATTTGAAGATTACAGCCATTAACCAAATAGAACAAAATTGGTCCGTAATTTGCGCTGGGCAACGGTTTAATGGCGACCATCAACTGAAATGGATATAATAACGCCAACAGTAAGTTAAACGAACGTACAGGTTCGAATTTTGCATGACTCTTGGCTCGTCTAACTCGCCTGTAGTCGGCAACGTTGGCGTTACCCGCTTTCAACATAACATCATTGAAAACTTTTAACTGAAAAGTTATTTCTGTTTTGGTTTGAATTGTTATGAAGGTCACTTTTACCTAGACGAGTGGAATTTTTAACGAAATAAAAGCATCTATCGCATTCTGGAGCACTTCTGCTTATTTATTATTCCACTCATAAACTTTTATGAAAACGTTGCGAAAGTGGAAATAATTTTAAGCAGCACATGCAAAGCTAGTTCCTACAATAAAATAGTCGAAAACAGACGTAAAAACGATGAATAAAAACCGACCAAATGAGGCTTGATTTCTATTGAAAATGTTGGAAAGGAAGATATAAACTATCGGACTCGAGAGACGTCAGAGCGATCGAACCTCACAACTATTGCTAAATGACTTGAAGATGAGATTCGACTGAAAACACAAATGCTAGCGACATTTACAGTGTAACCTTTAACAGAAACCATTGGGCCCATAGCACCCGCCTCACAGAGAAAGTATGATTTGCATTACAATGCCCCTTATAAACTTCTTTGTAGTGTTGAATTAAGATCGAATTTTTATTTCATCCGGATGCCAACGTTTATTTTTATAAAAGAGGCTGGCACACCATAATGGCATGCGATTTTTGAAAGAAAACATTGAAGTGCGGGGTCGTTAATTCCTACGGAAGGTTGTGCGGTGTTTCAGCACGTTTGCAAATATGCCTCTAAGCACAAACCAAGTGAAGCAAGTTGAGTCACGAAAATCAACAGAAGATTATTATGAAACTTACAATTTTTCTGATGACAGTCACATCCTTCACTAGGCTATCCTTGTATGGGTTCAGATTGCATATGGTGATCGCTGGAAACGGCGCTGAAAGTCGGTATGCTGAGGGTATCGTCCTTAAAGCACTAATGGAGGGCTGCAATTGATGAGCTAAGTGACCGATTGACAGGGGAGATCGATTCATGCGTTTCACAGAATACTTTTTCAGGCTTGGCGAAAATGTTGCAATCATTTGTTGAATACAGACAAGTACTTTTTTTTAGCCAAAAAAAAAACTGGCGGCGAGATGCCGATTGGTGAGGTAATTTTAATAAATTTGTCAGAAATTATTATGCTCTATACAATCGCATTTATCACCTCTTGAAGGCATCCTGAGTCCATCCATCATAGCTGTTTACATGACATAATTGTACGAACGCTCATTACTCAGTTGTGCAACGTTCCTATCCCGTTCCCTCCTCAAACACATCCCGCCTATTACTCGCTAAAGAGTCAACTAAAGCGATACTGTTAACGTTCCAAAAAGTGTCTCTGTACTTTTCGTAACTAGCAACCCGTCCCCATATCTTTCACCTCTTTCACCTATCGAGCTGCATGCATCACTTAACTGGAACGCCTCGCTTACCGGTATCGAATTTTAGCTGTATATCCGTAATTTTGTCATTTCTTTGGTACTTGTCAACAACGTTGATCGCTTGAAACACAAACATGCATCCACATCCGAGAAGCAGTATAATCCATGCGCATCTGCAAATCATGGAAACACGGATCTGCGGTTATAGCGAATCGAGTAGATAAAATGATTGCGTTGCTCATGAGACATGCGTTTTATGCATGAACCGCGCGACACGCTTCTTATATTCCTGGTTTGTCGCGGACCTTGTCTGCATCACCTCTAGACAAATCTAGCAGTGCTCTTAGCGCAGCTATTAAAACGATCAAAAACTGAATTTATTTCGCCTCATGCTCCTCTCCTAGCTGTTTCAACCAACAACAGCTCACTATGGCTTCGAGGGGATATTTACCTGAATTGCCATTTAAATGTGTGCACCTAAGTGAAATTACTTTATAAACTTTGAAATAAGTTTTTTCATACTTCAAATGCAATTCAATGACCAAATATTTTTTTTATTCTGAATCAGGCGCAAGCATTTCACTCTCAAATTAGCCTTAATCACCTAAAATCATTTCAAATCCGAAATATTCCACCTTGAAGCTATTACGTACGATATTGTAAAGATATTGAGTTCAGCTCACCGCCACAGCATTTCCACGGAGTTGATAAGTTATTGAGCCGGATAACTAAGCCAATCGAAGAAAATGCTACAACGGTCGAAAGAGAAAATAAAAAAAGAAACAAACCGATAGAGCGCATTTGGTGCTTGCCCTAGCATGGGAATACCATGGCTGGAAGTTTTATAGCAAAACTCTTTCAGGTGCCAACGAATGCGCTCTTTGTATGGCAAACGTGTTGGATCGATGTTATGGCATTGGTCCTCTGTTAGAAGATCACACTGCAATAAGAGGTTGGCAGTCAACAATAGAGAAATTTCAATTTATTCATATTTAGAATTTTTCTCGTTGCAGTTAAAAATATGCTGCACTTTAATGCGCTAGCGTGTTGCATGTTTTAACTGCAAAAGAAAAACGCGACCATGCGACACTCTAAAATATTACAGTACTATGAATTTTCAATTGCAAGAATGGGAATCCTGAATCAGAATTTCCTGATTTTTATGTTTTTCAGCACACTAGGCGACTTTTAAAAATCCTTTGAATTTCAGCAAGGACATTGACGGCTACTACTTTTATGATTGGTTGCTTCAAAAGTCGGGACTTCAGATCCTTTTACATCCCTCCCATAAAATTTATCTTCGATTTAACGCACAGCCGTCACCGCCGGCCATTGTGCAAGCCTTTTTTAAGGACAGCTTTTATATTCTTTCAAATTTGCAGTTTACCAGAAGACTCATTCATAAACCTCAAAAAGAGCTCTATTCATTCCTTCTTTTTGAATCGAAACACCCCAAAAAAAAACAAAGCAGATGACATCTAAAATTCAAAATGGTCATTAGAACGCGTACCTGGATTGGCTTGTCGTTATCATTGACATCCCCATAAAAGTACTTCGAATAAATATCAGCGGCATAAAGGAAATCGGTATCGGAAGCAAGATAGAGGCTAGCCATGCGCGACGACAACGTATGTAGTGCTAAACGGCTCTCAGCAACATCTAATATGTATGGAATGCGCACGCACATCAGTCCTCTTCACATTCGTCTTCCATTCTAGGCTATCGCCTGCAAAGAGAATGCAACGAGAAGGAGAAGCAGCTTCAGACAACTTAACAATTTTGGACCTACCTTAACAACAAGGTTGTCATAACACATGCAAGGCAAAAGACCTAACCGTAACCGGAAATCGTGTTACCAAGAAGCGCCGGAAACCAAAAATGTGGATGCTTTTCATCAGCACGATGATCGGAAAAGAGCAATAGAAAAAAGAGGGGTATTCGTTGCGCGGATCGCTTAGATTTGGGAAAGAGGTTGGTGTAGCGTTTCAGAAAGAGATACCTCGATATTAACCAAGGGGAGAAGTGAATTTTTCAACATGAAGTAAGGTAGAGGGGGGAAGGGGAGGGGGTGATAATTTTCAAGAAATTCACATGCGATTATCTATTAAAAACAACGACTGTAGGAACGGACATGGCTACAAGCATCAACGAACGAGTCTTGTTTACTCATCTAGGCGGGGCGAACGTGCAGACCAGGAAGTCCTTGCGTTGTTTAAGCGGCACCGCACTGAACACTCTAAATGCAGGCTGACTGTTCCAAATATGGGAGCATAATCGCAACCTAAGCTGTACGCTTCCACGATTCAATTTTTGGCATTCGAGAAGTGTGCAAAGATCATTTTTTCTTAGGCTAAAGATCATGAAATTATTGAACGATCGAGAAAAGGTTTCCTTACGTGCATGTCATCGTTTCGAGAAAACCTTTTATATACGCTTGCGCTTGGTCGCTTAGTGCCGTAAACGTTTTCGCCTATGATCATCATCGCTATCGTCATTAAGGACTCCCTTAAACGCTATCAACGCCCTGTAAGATTCCGATTATATTATGAATTCACGCAAAGCTGATATGAAGTACTCGAATCCGAGGTGCATTTTATGATGCAGGCGATTTAGGTGAGCCCCTGACCGCAATGACGAAATCTGTGAAACCTTACTTCAATCAGGTAATATTGTGGTCTGGAACACTTTGCAGTGATAATGTTTGATTTTGTTTTGCGTCGTTTTACTTTGTAAAGAGCGGCATATTCCTCTTGAGCCAAAAATAAACTGTATATATCGATGTTTGTTAAGTATGGGACGATATTTTACTTTATTGTTGCTCATTTGATAGTCCATTCTGAAAGATGATCCATACTATTGGTAATCGTGATCAGCGTTCTTCACAAATGCTCGCTGACGTTTGTTCGCTTAAGCCATTCCACTCGTAAACTCACCATCTAATGCGTTTCGATTGAAAAGCGTATAAGCTGGTCCATTACAACAATGCAAGTTGCGACTAGCTAGAGCACAACTGGTTGCTCTGCTGCTCGGCGTTGGCCACTAGCTCATCACCGATAGCAGCCAGCATAGCAGCAGCGCAACAGTTCGATAGCCGTCAGACATCACTATTGCGCACCATTGCCCACCCCGTCCACGCGTATTCCCATGAGAAGGGAAACTATCTACGTGGCTAAAAATGATGATTTTGATCTCGTAAGTTTGTTTACCCCACCTTTTCTTTTACACTGTAACATTTGACATTTCATGTTTAGTATTGCAACCATCTGTTATGGCCACTACTTGTTTTATGAGGCAATGCCGTATTTCAAAAATTCATTTTTAAACTTCAATGAAATCGCTGCCCAGCTGATTGTGAGTGGTCTTGCATCATTTCTGACTATTCCAACAACATTTTTGCTATCAACTGGCCATAGTGAAGCACTTTTTAGCCGTATTCATTAACGAAGCTTTCTTTTGACATCTTATCACCTTTATTACTTCGCTCTAATTCAGCTTTTTTCTTTAAAAAATTGTTTCAGCTTTTTTCTTTAAAAAATTGTTATAAACGGGAATGAAAATCTTGCGTTCAATAAAAGCCCTTCATCAGATATCGATGTCAATATGCTTCTCATTGGGCTTTAAACAGAATATTTAAAGATTTAAAACAGATTAAAGCAGAAGATTTAAAACAAAGAACCTTTGTGTGTATCATAAAGAGAAGTATTGTGGATCAAAACACAGATAAGAGCAGCTGCTTAGCGCTACATGTTTTAGTTCGCAATGATTGTATGAGCAGATCTTTGGCTGTAGCTTTAATCTACAAACTGTCAAAAATATCAATCAATGCTTTTGTTTTAAGAGTATTGGGTTCCTGTGGGACAATCCATAAAAAATGTTCATTGTTCCTTGGAAACAACCATATTCGATTAAAACAACAGTATTAAAAATGCATTTTCTGCAGTAAAAGTTTCAGAAAAATTATAGCAATCTGGCAGTTCGACAAAATTGACCAACATTTGTATCATATTTTATCATACCGTATTGCTCTAAACAGATCCTTACCTCGATTATAGCCCTTCCTTGGTGAATATAGCCAAAAAATAAGCCACTATCTACCGAACGACCTTTATCAATCTGTAAACCATCTACCTTTCGGCTTTATTCATAAAATATGATTTGTATTCGCTGATAATTATTTCACTGGAGCCGTGCACTGCTTTCAGTGGCGTTTGTCATTTACAATATCTTGAAGGTGCTCCGAATGTGTAGGTATAATTATTGTTTTAAAAAATGTGAATTGATATAAAGTTGAGCATTCACCACATATGTCGTTCAATGTTTCTGTTTAAATCGATTTTTACAAAGTTGCAATTTGCTATAGCATTCGAGAATGCGTGAGTGGAAATCGGTTTTCTTTAGCCTTGTTGGACGGACGATTGTTGAGAGGGAGGGGGTGGGGAGGGGGAAGGGGGAGGAGGAAGTAGGTCAGTGCGTTTTGAAGGAAAATGTGTGGCGATGTAACTGGAATGTGTAATCGCTGCTCAGATGCTTGTCATCATATTTCCTCAAATGAGATCTATTCAAGCGAGCACAACTGAGAGATCCTCGATTGAATGCCTCCATAAAAAACCGTTCGAAGCTGATGTATTTCTTTTATTTTTTTTACCGTCCTTGTACAAGTCGTTCGATGAGTGGGTGAATGACTAGAAGGAATACTAGAAGGAATACATAAGTCTTCGGTGAATGAATGTGCCATAACTGTCAGCACGATTTGTAGCGCTCGCTCCACTGTGACGTACGTGCATGCACAGCTGTGCTTCATATAAGCGAAATATTTTAAAAAAGTGATGCAATTGCCCAGATTTTCGCTCATTTGGAAACTGAAATTACCTTCCACATCGTATGTTCTATTTTACAAAGGCTGAATATGAATCATTCTTGAAGCAAAAGTTGGATCCGTTATGTGCAGATCACAGTCTCTTCGTATACCTGCCGAAAAAAAAGAAACTGTTGCCTGCTTTAGGGTTCGGAAGCGGAGAGTTCGGAAGATGATGAAATTCCGATGGAGATGGATCTCACGACGGCTGGACCACCGATCTCGGACGACGAGACCGACATCGAGAAGCCGCTTGACAGGCAGTCGCAAATTATTATGGTAACGTGTCTTTTTCTGGACGATTGTATTCTCTTTATCGGTGAAGCTATGAGTTGTGCTCAAAGTGCAGAGGACATATATCAGCTAAAGCCGCCGAAATCTGAAAGATTAAAAAATTGCGAAAGTGCTTTTAAAGCCTTTAAAACCAATGTGATCGAAAAACTTTTAAACGTGACGTATTAACTGAGATCATATATGCGGGAGCGCGAGAGTGGATACATTAATAATAATGTTTAAGTAAACTTACGATAATATGGTTAAAAAGACTGACTTTTCATATATGAAAAGAGAGTTATATGAAATCGAAATCCGAAAGTTCCAAATAAAACGCGTTCTGATGGGGGAAGGGGATGGAGCGGGTGTGCTACAAAATAGCATTAGAATTATTCGATTGATAAGTACCGGGATATAAGATAGGACAAATAGAATTATTCGATTGATAAGTACCTGTGTGCTACAAAATAGCATTAGAATTATTCGATTGATAAGTACCTGTGTGCTACAAAATAGCATTTTTCTTTTTTTTTTTTCATAAAGCAGTCAATGGAACCACTTCTTCCAGTCTTCTTGTATTGGTTTTAATGAACGTCTAGCATGAGCGGCATAGTGCAAAATCTCGTCCCCAATCGAGAAGACTGATTTATGCTTTTTTTCAGTATGCTAAAATGATCCTGCCCCATGTTGGGCTTGTGATATTGTTGATTGTATATTTACTCATCGGCGCTACTGTATTTCACTATCTCGAAGTACCAAACGAGCTTCAGGTATGTTAGCAATTGTTTGTTTTGCAGAGACGCTGCCCTATTAAGTCAACCAAAGCCTTTCCTTCGGACGAGAAGGAATTTCTTAACCAAAGTAACTCCTCCCCTCAGCTCCCATCCAGTAAGTTTTTTTGATATTTCTGCGGACTTATTGGAAAAAAAAGCCATCCAGCGAGTGCTGAAAAGAGGCCTTTTTTGTCAGAATAGTTTCTTCTCACCCAAACACTCCTGCTACGGAAAGCTACGAAAGCGCACTGGCCACGGACTGTGTTCGAGGTAACCGGTGCTTCTAAATGATGCCAGTGAATTTCTTTCATTCTTTATTGTGAAAAGTAGAAGTTCACTTTGAGATGCTGCAAGACCTCATCAAATTTGTCAATAGTTCACTCACTCGTCTTGTTATTTATCCTTGTTCGTTCAGATGAGAGAATCGATGGAAATGTTTTATCGTTTTAGCATGCGTGGTACTGCCCCGTCGTTTTTGGGAGAGAAGGTGGGAAGGGGGGGGATAAGAGAAAGAAGAAGGAGTTGAATTTATATAAGAGAAAGGAGGAGGGGTTGTAATATGTTTTATGCAGTCGAAAAAGCGAAATGTTTTATCGTTTTAGCATGCGTGGTACTGCTCCGTCGTTTTTGGGAGAGAAGGTGGGAAGGGGGGGGGATAAGAGAAAGAAGAAGGAGTTGAATTTATATAAGAGAAAGGAGGAGGGGTTGTAATATGTTTTATGCAGTCGAAAAAGTGTTTTACCGAATTCACTTTTCAGAAGCAAGTTACTTGGATCGTTCAACCTTCTTTCAAATTATATGCATTAGTTTAATTAAACTGTAGATTGTGGTAAACTTGTTGCAGACGAAAGACAGGGAATTGAGAACCATTTTTGGACTGCGTGATAGTTTTCACGATACTATTTGGAATTTGACGATCGCTGGCGATAGTCTCATATCACGAGAATCGTTCAACGGTATTGGACAAGAGTATTTTGAGGCGCTTGTCACATCGATGTTTGATGCGTATCGTAATCAGTTTATCAACGAAAGACATTTATTAAATCGAACAAGAGGTGATGAAATGCTTTGGACCTATGCGAATAGCATTTTCTTTGCCACTACCGTTATCACGACGATCGGTGAGTTCACTATCATTCTGTAAATAAAGCAACAAACAGTTCATAGTTTTTGTTGTTTTCTTCCTATTTTAGAGGATGAGTTCCGGCGAAAGAAAAGTTAATTTTCCAAACAAATAACCTCAGCATTTGGCAAGGACGAGAACAGTGTCGAAATGTGATCCGGAACATACTTTCACGCCGGCATGCGCATTGTTTGGTTCTTTTATTAAGGTGCCAAAATGTTCATAGATCATATAGCTGATAGCATTTTAGCGCTTATTTTAAATGCTCAGTGAAATTGATCCCCAGTTTAATCGGTCCCTGTGTCTGACGTCTGGCAGTGGAAAGCATTACGGAGCAGCCGGCAGCCGAACCGTGTCTTTCACATACTGGGCGAGGGATCTATCCGTCGAACTACTGCCACACTTTCTCTTCCTTAATCGGATCCACGGTAACTGAAAAGTGGTCTTGCAAAAGCGGTGCAGGAGTTTGTTGTGACGCGTTTTTATAAAAGCGCTATGACTAAGGCTGAATACTGATCGCGCAAATTTTTCTTCATGTGCACATATAATAGGGAACAAGTAGTGATATTTATTTTGAAACCAATATATATATACTCCACGAAATATGCAGCCTACATGTTATTCTTGTGATTTCGTCCTTGAATTTCATCTCTAGATTTTGACTTTAGTACATTTCAGAGGGATCTCTGGATCTTAGAGTTTTTTGCTCCTTAGACGAGAAAAAAAATGTGGACGCGTTAATAAAACGTTATTACGAGCAGGCTATGGGAATCTTGTACCAGCGACGCAGTTTGGACGAGTGGCATGTATTGTGTTTGCACTTTTTGGGATTCCACTACTTTTGGTAACGATCGCTGACATTGGAAAATTCTTATCCGATCTGTTAAGCTTTCTCTATCGTACCTATCGTACGTTCAAACGCAAGGTGAATTTCTTTTCGCATTTTTACAAGAATGAATATTGATCTTTGGTGCGCTAGAAAGAGATAGAAGGTCAACTATGCATCTGAACGATCTTTGTTTGAAGGGAAGCAATTGATTCGGTGCTTTGAATGCTTCGTCTATGCGTGATTCTATTGATGTATTGCACCATTTTCCGTTTAGAATTTTACAGTTTTTACAGTTTAAAATTTTACAATTTTACAAGAATTTTACAAGAATGATCTTTGGTGCGCTAGAAAGAGATAGAAGGTCAACTATGCATCTGAACGATCTTTGTTTGAAGGGAAGCAATTGATTCGGTGCTTTGAATGCTTCGTCTATGCGTGATTCTATTGATGTATTGCACCATTTTCCGTCAGTAGGCTGTTTTGAACCATAAATGGGTTTAGTTGAGAAAGCGAAGAATTATAAGAGGGGTGGGGGGAGGGGAAGGAATGAAACATGTTGCACGACAACACATGCATGATTGGCATCTTTCAAAAGACATCCAGCGATGCTCGATTCTGAAAAAAACCAGTTCTATCTTATCATTCAGCAAGTGAATTATCCATCGCCACTAATACATAATTTTTCAAACAAATCTACGAAATCATAAGAAAGGAGTTAATGAGGATCGAAATATCGCGCTGGATTCCTTATAGCGCTAGTCCGCTAAAGATTGCATCTGGGTTGGAAGGGATGTGGGAAGGTATGAGAGGAAGTAGGCATCCCCGATCCCGACCCTTGCATAATAGTCTCAAACACCACCCTTCATGTGAGCCACTAGCTGTGGAAAAGCGGGTGTATCTAAGCATTTACTATACGTATTTGTCGTTTCGTTAGCTGTTCGGTGTTATTCAGTGCTAAATACGAATATGAAAATGAAACTGAGAACTGCGGAAAGAATGTTCAAAAGTATTCTTGCTTTCGAATACAATGAAGAAGCTTTTTGAGTACGGTAAAATTGAGGGTCTCGATTCAGGTGCGAAAACAATCACGGCGAATTTCGCACCACTATCGCGAACGGTCTATGTCCCAGTCGCAACAAAGTGGTTCATCATCAATCAAAGCCGGCAGCATCAATCTTGATGACATCGACAGTGATTCGGAGTCAAGCTGTGAGGTACAGACGTTCTACCTATTTTTGGCATGTCTTTTATGTTCTAATTTTTTTAAGACTTCGCCCTCACCTAGGGTTTTTGTCAGCAAAAATTGTTCGAGCTTATTTTAGATTTGCGAAGGGTGGGCTGAATAGTGTCCCTAAGATATCTTGATCCCTGTTGTGACGTTTGCTGCGGAAGGCATGTTTATGACACTTCCCTGCTCGGTTTTGTGTTTATAAAGTGGAAAAGCTAAGTTGGTGTTTCTTCCTGAACCATTTCACTCCCACCTCTCGTCCCGCATGAAAGCGCCACCGCAGGTAACTTGACCGAGACTATTTCTTGTGTTATGTGTCACTGGATTCTGAAATTGCTTTTGGTATTGATTTCACGCGCTTGCATAAGAAAGGGCATATTATGATCACTTTTTATGAGAAGGAAGAGGCATCAGAACCCCTGAAATCATTTGTTCGGCAAACAGAGGCTGCTTCAGCGGAACGATGCTCTCGAAAGGTTATAACGAGTCATAAAATTGAATTTCTACGGAGCACTTTCACGGAGGTTTGATACATCATGTTCCAAATACAAATTGGTATGGCTGTGATATCAAATTGAAGTGTTTGTAGACTTTTGAAACTTATTTATAAATTCAGGACGAGCTTCGTATTCCTGTCGTGATGGTTCTATTCGTATTGGTCGCATATACGGCGATTGGTGGGCTACTTTTCCGAGCGTGGGAAGGATGGCAATATTTCGACGCTTTCTATTTTTGCTTTATAACTATGGCTACTGTCGGTTAGTTGTATTAAAATCTTTAGCATTTTTGAATGGAGCGTGCGAAGAATGTTTGTTCTCTAAAATTTCAACTCAAATGATGCTGCATCTTTAAAATATGCACTGCATAGTTTCTTGCTTCCATAATTTCCCCGTACACTCTTACTCGAATTTTCCTCGAAACCGAGGCCTTCCCTTCTATCTACCTTTTCCGACGTCCTTCATAAATTTAGGACTCGACTACCTGGATGTTCTGAATATACGTTTTCTATCGTCTGCATCGATTTCCTTCGCTGCAAAATGGATCTCTTTCAACGTACACGGACTTTTATCACAAACAATGTATAATTCATGTGACGAAGATAGAAAGTGATCAAAAACGATATTAGGACGTGCGAGGAGGCAGAATACTGTACTAAGGACTCGACTACCTGGATGTTCTGAATATACGTTTTCTATCGTCTGCATCGATTTCCTTCGCTGCAAAATGGATCTCTTTCAACGTACACGGACTTTTATCACAAACAATGTATAATTCATGTGACGAAGATAGAAAGTGATCAAAAACGATATTAGGACGTGCGAGGAGGCAGAATACTGTACTAAGGACTCGACTACCTGGATGTTCTGAATATACGTTTTCTATCGTCTGCATCGATTTCCTTCGCTGCAAAATGGATCTCTTTCAATGTACACGGAATTTATCACAAACAATGTATAATTCATGTGACGAAGATAGAAAGTGATCAAAAACGATATTAGGACGTGCGAGGAGGCAGAATACTGTACTAAGTTACAGCTTTCGGACAATACCTTTACGTTTAGATTTTTAAATGCCCATAGTTCAGGGTTTGGCGATATTGTTCCAACGGAGCAAGTATATATGTTTTTCACAATGGCATATATCATTTTCGGCCTATCATTGTAAGTGATTCATTTTGAATTTGCATTCATTTAAAAAGCCGATATCGCTAAGATGCTTATTGCCTTTTGTGGACCTTCTTACTAAATCGTGCATCCTCGAAGTATGCGTTTAAAGCACATAGAAAACAAATGAAGTTATAAGCGAAATGTGGATGGGTGCTATTCCAGATAAAGTTAGCTTAAAAATCAGTCTATTCAAAAGTCATGTGCCACTTTCCCAGAGATTTTAAAGAGGCCGAATTTCAGCCGGAAAATATTTCTGAACTGTGGAGAGTTATTTGCTTTGGAATATGCGGTAATAATTGTTGTCAACTGAAAAGTTTATTGTTTCAGAGCGACAATGTGTATCGATTTGGCGGGTACAGAATACATTCGAAAAATTCACTATTTGGGTACGAAAATGGAGGACGCTAAAGGAGCCGTTATGACGTTTGTTATTTCCTTTATTTATTTTCTCACCATTTGGCAATGCTTTTTGTTACTTCAACTACGTGATACGTTGTTGCTCGTCCGCTTTAGTGAAAATATTGATAGAGGTTGCAGTATCTTTTAAAAAATTACCCACTCACGGGAAATATGAACTTCTTTTGCGCTCATCTCCCACCCCTCCCCCCCTCCCTCCTTTCCCC